>VWZO01013377.1:268584-446501 GCA_013396975.1 Bucco capensis
ATGCAGCCACGCGCTCGCCTTCTCCACCGGGCAGGGGCTTGGGACAGCAAGGCGCTGGGATGGAGACCCACCCTGTGCCTGGGCTGTGCTGTGGGGATGGTGATAGGGAGGGGTGCCTGTTGGATTGCCGGAGGCTATGAGCATCGTGGGGCTGGAACGCCCATCTCGCCGTGGCTGGGGAGGAGAGGCACCAGGCATCCCTGCCTGCTGTTGCCTGGCTCTGTCTGGGTTCCAGGCTGGTGCAACTGTGCCGGCAAGGAATCCAGTGCTCCTGCCTTGTGCCAGGACAGCCCCTCCCGGGGCTCCCCAGTGCGATGGTAGCAGGAGGGTCCCTCCTTCCTGTGGGTCTAGGACTGGGGAAGGGACAACCTGCCTGTGCCCCTCCATCCCAGAGCAGGGCTCTCCCTGGCTGCTGCAGGGAGCAGGGGGCATGGAGTTGTGGGGTATGCAGCCTCTGGTTCAGGGTCCAGCCCTGCATCCTTGCTTGCTGAGCAGAGCCCCTCTGTGCAGCAGGATGAGGCTTCCTTTCCCAGGTCTGGGTGCCACGAGGCAGCATCCTGTAAGGGAAAGGGGATGGGAGCCCTGCATGGCTCATAGCACAGGATGGGGGCAAGCAGCACTTTTCCCTCCTTTCTGCTGGCCCAAAACCTGATCCTGCTTGGCCCTAGCAGTCTGGGGAAGTGATCCGAAGCAAAGGGAAAACCCAGAGGCAATGACCTAGCTGTAGGCAGCCCAGGGAGACATGCAAGCTGGGTGCAGGCAGCAGCACTGTGAATGTGCTCTGTGCCTTCACCTGCCCAGAGAGCCAGGGAGGAGGGTCTGGCTGCTTAGGGTGAAATGTGCCTCTTAAGAGCCCCTGGGCCTGATTTCCTGCTGGCAGGAGGGTGTGAGACAGGAGAAGGGGGTGTCTGTGCCCTGCCTGTGGGGCAGCTGTGCCCTTGTCCTGGACAAAGCCTCATGTGTAGTCATGAGGGCTGTGGGGAGGAACCATGGTGCAGCAGCAGTGGGATGATGCTTTGGCCCCTGCATTCTCTGTAGGTTGGGGGTTTGTGCCTGCTGGAGCAGCCTGGGTTCTCCTTGCACCCAGGGCTGGCTGGGGAGGGGGATACAGGATGTCCCATGGGGTGGTAGAGCCTGGCAAGGGCAGGGCAGGGATGAGACCTGTACTGAGCCAAAAGGGAAACTGAAAAAGCTGCTGGAGGTGAGGAGTAGCCTCTTCTACTCCAGAGCCACTGACAGCAAGCTGGTGGTGGTGATGGTGCCCACATGGGACCCAGGGAGGTCCTTCACCCTGGAGGGGCTGTGCTGGCACAGTTATGGTTGGGACATCTCGTAGTCAGGGTAGAGCAGTGTTCATGATGACCCCTCTGGCTTTGCCACCAGTGACATGTGGCAGCAGACAGGAGGATGTGGTGGATGGGTTGATGTCCCCATTGTGCCCTGTCCTGGGGCAGGGACAGACCTTGCTGAAGCAGGGCCATGGCTGAAGCAGAGCACCATGTGGGATGTGCCATGTGGTAGTTGTCTGGAGTTGTCATCCCAGTGGGGACCCTGCAGGCACTTGCACTGCTGCAAAACCCTCAGCTGCAGCCCAGAAGGTGCACATTAGGCAGCTGCCAGCACTGGGCTCTGCCCTTGCTCCACACACCAGCCTGGATGTGGTGTCTCCTGCCCTTGGGCTGTGGCATTGAGCCTTGGCTCACGCTGCTCTTGGTAGTAATGTGATGGTCCAGCTCTTGCTGGGTCTAGATGCTTGCTGTGAGCTCCCTGCAGACCTGGGTGGTCTCTGGGAATCTGATCTCTCCTCCTTGCCCTCATGGGATATGATGCTGGCTCTTGTGGGTGGGAGAGGGACTGAGGCCCTGGCAGTGGGTAGCTGCTGATGCCTCCTCTCTCCCCACAGCATTGCTGTACAAACCCATCGACCGGGTGACGCGGAGCACCCTCGTCCTGCACGTGAGTGTGATGCCAGTTCTGGGTGAGGGGCAGCAGGGGACTGCCATTGCTCCTGGGGACCTGCAGCTGTGGGGAGCACTGCTGGAGGGATCTCCAGGGTGGGTGCTGCAGGCAGGGCAGTGCCATTGGGCCACTCACCTGCTCCTGTCCCCTTGCAGGATCTCCTCAAGCACACCCCGACTGACCACCCTGACTACCCTCTGCTCCAGGATGCTCTCCGCATCTCACAGAACTTCCTCTCCAGCATCAATGAGGACATCGATCCCCGGAGGACAGCAGTCACCACTCCCAAGGGGGAGGTGAGCCAGTGGGGTGGGCAGTACCTGGGAACTGAGAGAGGGCTGAGTCCTCTGCTGGCCCCTGGTTGGTGTCTCCACCCTGAGGAGCTCCATGGTGCTTGGCCAAGATATAGAATCACAGAATCATAGAATGGTTTGGATTGGAAGGGACCNATATGGAGGGCTTCCTCTAGATGCAGTCTTGGGTTCAAGGTTAGGGCTCCCCTGGTCCTTGCTGCTTGCTGGCACTCTGCTGAGCATACAGGACTCAGTAGCACTCAAAAGACATGGACCTTCCCATGCTTCTGATGGCTGAGCCATGGAGAGGGACAGGAGCATCTGTCCCCTGCAGTTTGTTGGCCTTTGCTCCCTGCCTGCTCTCACACCAGCCCTCCTGCCCCACAGACTCGGCAGCTTGTCAAGGATGGCTTCTTGGTGGAGCTGTCAGAGGGCTCGAGGAAGCTGCGGCACGTCTTCCTCTTCACCGATGTGCTGCTCTGTGCCAAGCTGAAGAAGACAGCAGTGGGGTAAAGAGGGTGCTGGGCATGGGGGGGAATATGTCACAACCCCCCTGCTCTCCAGTGGGTTGGGGGATGTGCTGAGGAGGGGGTCAGGCCTCACTCAGCACCCGTGTCCTGGCTGCAGGAAGCACCAGCAGTATGACTGCAAGTGGTACGTGCCCTTGGCTGACTTGGTGTTCCCCTCGCCGGAGGAGTCGGAGCACTGCCCACAGGTCCATGTCATCCCTGACCATGAGCTGGAGGACATGAAGATGAAGATCTCAGCCATCAAGAGTGAGGTGCAGAAGGAGGTGAGAGGAGTCTGTGGAGAGGGTGTGGGACCTGCTGCCAGGGTGGGTGCTTTCCTCTGGGTCTGGGATAGGACATGGTGGACCAGGGCCACCTCTGAAAACTCCTGTTCACTCCCCACCTGCAGAAAGCCAACAAGGGGCAGAGCCGAGCCATTGAGCGCCTCAAGAAGAAGATGTTTGAGAATGAATTCTGGCTGCTCCTCAACTCACCTGCCATCCCCTTCCGCATCCACAATCGTAACGGGAAGGTGAGGAGGGTGGGCTGGGGGCTGGGCCCAGCCCTGCCTGTGTGCAGCCTGCTGCATTGCCCTGTCTCTTCCAGAGCTACCTCTTCCTGCTGTCATCCGACTACGAGAGGTCTGAGTGGAGGGAGGCCATTCAGAAGCTGCAGAAAAAGGGTAAGTCTGGGACTGCTGAGCTCCTCTTGGGGCTGCTGGCTCTCCCACAGCCAGCGTTGGCTGTGTCCTTCTGAAGCTCCTCACGTGTGCTCTCTCAGACCTCCAGGCCTTTGTCCTGAGCTCGGTGGAGCTGCAGGTGCTCACGGGATCCTGCTTCAAGCTACGCACCGTCCACAACATCCCAGTCACCAGCAATAAGGATGGTGAGTGTCTGCTGAGCTGGTGGGTCCCTTTTTGCCTCTAGATGATGCTGGGGAGGAGCTGTAGAGTCCCTGGCCTGGAGCAAGGTCCCTGCTTGGGGATCCTGCTGTGCAGGGGACAGCCACCCACCAGGTGGCACTGCTGGAGCAGAGTTGGACTCCTAGGCAGAGCAGTCCTGGCTGCAACATGGGGGTGCTTTTGGGGTGTCTCCAGCACCCCCATGGGCTGGGCAGGACCAGGGTATCTGCAGGATAAGACCCAGCCAGCCCTGCTGGGAACCACCCCAGGGCTGTCTGGTGGGAACAATTGGCAGTAGGGGATGTGTCCTCTTTCAGACCTTAGCAACAGTCCTCTGGAGGGTTAGGAACATTGGGATGCTACCGAAAGCACTTTCCATGGCAAAGGCTGCCTCGGAGGTGGCCAGCTTGCATGCCAGCCCCATGGTGCAGGAGGTAACAGCTGAGCCTTGACCCAGCCTCTGCTCTCTCCACTGCAGATGATGAGTCCCCTGGGCTCTATGGATTCCTGCACGTCATCGTCCACTCTGCTAAGGGCTTCAAGCAGTCTGCCAGTGAGTGCAGTGCCCACCTTTGCTTGGAGGGGCTGGTGTGATGGGACGAGCTGGGGTTCAGCATGTGGCCCCACTCTGCCCACTGTGGTCCCCCAGAAGCTGGTGGCAATGTTCCTTGGGTACTAAGTGGTGTCTGCTCCCCCAGACCTTTACTGCACGCTGGAAGTGGACTCCTTTGGCTACTTCGTCAGCAAAGCCAAGACCAGAGTTTTCCGGGACACCACTGAGCCACAGTGGAATGAGGTGAGAGGAGGGTGGAACACAATGAGGGACTTGTGCCCCCCCTTTCCCTTTCAGCCCCAGTTTTGAAGCTGCTCTGGGGTGCTGGGGCTGAGCTACCCTCCCTCTGCACCCCAGGAGTTTGAGATCGAGCTGGAGGGCTCCCAGTCCCTGCGCATCCTCTGCTATGAGAAGTGCTATGACAAGACCAAGCTCAACAAGGACAACAACGAAATCGTGGACAAGATCATGGGCAAGGGGCAGATCCAGGTATGCACTGGGGCTTTTGGGCATCTTCTCGCCCAACAGCAGACCTCTTGGGGCCAGGCACCTGGGCTGAGAGTTGCTCTGGCACGATGCCTGGGATGGCAGATGCTTAGCAGCATGAGCAAGCAGCTCTGCGTTTGGGAGGAGGGTACAAGGATTGTGGCTCAGCATTGAAGGCAGAGAGGTGGATGGACATCAGGCCATGTGGCTGATGGTCCCAGGATACAGTGAATACAAGGAGGTGTGACAAAGTGAGCGGGGCTCTTATGGGGGTGGCAAAGTCATTGGCCACCCTCCAGATGTGCATCCAGCCCCAGCTGGCCTGGAAGCATTTCTGTTCTGATGCCCTCCTTGCTGCAGCTCCAGGGGGCTGTGGGGACGGCTCTGAGCATGCAGCCCCCCATCCCTCCCTGCCAGCCATGGCTGTCCCCCTCTGCCACCATCTGCCTCCCCTGCACCTCTATCACTGCTGTTATGGCAACGGGTGTTTCCAGGGCAATGGCTGAGCTGCCTCTGATTGGTGGTTGCCAGGCAGGGAGGATGGAGGCCTGGGTTGCCCTCAGATGCTCCTAGGTGAACAGGACCAGGAAGATGGAGGTGGGGGGCAGGCAGCCCCTAGACCACACAACTCTCCAGCACCCACTTGGTGCAGTGGGTGATGGTTCAGGTTGGGGGTGCCTGTGTGGAGTTTTTTCTGATGGGGAACCCCTAGTCTGTCTTCCTTCCCTGCTTTGCTAGGGACAGTGTCATGCCTGGGGGACAGCCCTTGACCCAAGGCCACTCCAGAGGGCTTGGCATGGCTGCCTGCTCTGTGGGAAAGTGACAGCAGGGAGGTCTCAGGGGAGTGGGGAGCAGCACAGGAATCGTGCTGGGAAGGGGATGCTGCAAGGGGACAGCACCACACTGGGCATGGGGTGGGAGATGGGGGCTTGGCTTTGCCAGTGGCTTGTTCGTACCCAAAATCACTTGTCTGTTGCCCTCTCCCCCCCAGGGAGATGGTGGTGTGTGGGGGGGCAGTGAGCCAAGCAGGAGGGCTCGGGCAGGGAAGGGGCTGGAGAGCCCATGGGGATCAGACCAGCTGCGCTCTCAGAAATAGCCTGGGTCAACAAATATGAGTCACGCTGGGAGACAGGGAGGGTCAGGACAGGGACAGCACAGCTCGTCCTCGCTGTGTGAAAGCCATGGGGGAAGAAAGGGAGAGAGAGGAAGCCCTGAGGCTGCTTATCCCAAGGAAGATGGAGTGATGTCAGGGTTGGGGCTGTCCTGCCATCACCCAGAGCCACAGCTCGGCCCCTGCCCCAGGAGCAGGGTGGGTGGCAAGGGGATGGGGCAGCATGACTACAGGAGCACTGGCATCAGCAGCTTTGCAAATGTCTGTGGTGTGTGTGGGGCTGCCAGGATGTCTGAATCCCCACTGCCCAGCTCTAATCTGATGGCCTAGGCATGTGGATCAGCCACAGCAACAGCTTAGTGGCATCATGGGCTGGTGGGGGCAGGTCAGTGCATGAAGGGGATGCTGCAGCCCCTCTGCAGGGAGCAGCAGGGTCTCCTGAGGCTGTGGAGGTGACGTGGGCAGGAGTCAAGGCCTGCAGGCACAGAGGATGTGGCTGGCTCCACGGAGGGGCCAAGTTTGGTACCAGCCTCCTCTCAAGCATCCTGGCAATGAGCATTAAGGGGTTGGCAACGTAGCGAGCATTGGACCCGTTCCCTGAGCCCTTGCAGAGGGTGGGCACCCTGGGCTTTGTGGTCCCAGCTCACTGGGAAGGTTCCTTTGGGTGTGAGGATGGCTCTGCTGTGGCTCCTAATTGGCATTAACACTGTTTTGTTGTTGTTAACCACATATAGCATGCTGTGGTTGGAGTAGAGCTGCCATGGGGAGCTCATGTCCCCTGTCCTGCAGGGCTGAGCCCTCTTCTGAGCTGTCCCAATTGCTCCCAGCATCTGTGCTTTGTCCAGTGGGTGCTGGCAGGGGTGCCTGGTGCTGTGGCAGGGTGGCAGACGGATGCTGTGGGTGAGCAGAACAGGCTGTGAGTGCTTGTGCCCATGTTGCAGAGGGGAGAGGCTGGATCTGGCTCCTGTGTCTTGGGGCAGGTGGGGAGAATGGGCAGTGGGTGCAGGAAAGGGGGTTTTGTGTCAGGGTAGAGCAGCCTCTTCCTCAGCCCTTGCTTGATGCACAGTGGAGATGTGGCTGTGTTGTGATGGGCACAATGCCTGCTGTACCCGCAGGGAATAGCTGCCTGTCTGTCTGCCCCCCTCACTGGGCTGGCTGAGGCTCAGGAGGAGGTGATTTGTGGTGTTGGGGCTCCCCAGACCTGCAGGGATCCATAGGGTGACTCGTGTGGACTGCTGAGGGTTGGACTGGGGAGGGGCAAGTCTCGCCCCAAAGCTCACACCTCACCATGTCCCTGCCTGTCAGGGACGAGCAGCAGGCAGGGACCCTTCCAGGGCTGGGGCACAGAGCAGAGCCTTGCCTGCACCCCAGCTCCTGTCCTTCAGCCCTGCCCCACTGCATCACCCCCTGGCAGTGGGGCTGGCAAGGGCCAGGGCAGGCTGAGGGAGTCCCTGCCTGTCCCTAGCCCTGACAGGAGACCCCAAAAGTCTCATCCCTCGTGCTGTGCCCGGGAGAGTCAGCCTGGCTCCTCCGTGGAGCTGGGGATGCTGCGGCCAACAGCGGCAATGTCTCCCGGGGCTGCGGCTGCCGCTGGGAAGCGGATAATGGATAACAGCGGATAGCAGCAAAGGGATAACCGTGGATAACGGCAGCGAGGAGGCCAGGGAGCCTCTCCAGCCTTCCTGGAGCGGCAGTGGGTGGCAGAGTGAGAGTTAAACGCGCGGGGGCCTCGGGGGGGGGGCTGCCTTTGAGTCACTTCCTCGCAGGGAGGGGGAGGCTTTTGGGGCTGCCGAGCTGCTCTCCACAGCCTGGCTCACACCCTGAAGATGAGCCCTGCCCGCTTGCCTCCCTGCTGCCCCAGCCGAGCTCCCCTCACTGGCTTCCACCACCGCGGCCACCACTGACGTGCCACCCGGAGCAGAAGGGATGTGGGTGCTGTCCTAACCCGAGCCCGGACACCCTCCTTTCTCCTTGCCACAGCCGAAGCGCTCAGCACGATGACAGAGGTGCTGGTGCAGCCGGATGGTAGCCCTGGCCCCGTGGGCGAGCGGCCAGAGCGCGGTGTGGAGGAGCCCGAGGGGAAGCGTCCCCCCAACACGGGTGCCCGCCTCTGGGGCAGGGTGCGCAGCAAGCTGCTCCGGCAGAAGGTGCCTCTCGGGGTGCAGGGGAGGAGGATGGCTTGGGGTGGGGGATGGTGATGGGCACCAAACAGGCTCTGGGACAGCTTCACTGTGTTGCTGGGCTCTGCTGTGAGTGGTGGTTGTGGATTTTTGGCTGGGGGGAGGCACTGATATGAAAGGATGTATTGCTTGAGGGGAGAGGGCTGTAGGTGTACGCGTGGAGCAGGGAGGCTGTTTGGGTGCTTTGGGAGCTCTTGGATGCAGTTAGCAGCCTGTGAGGTGTTTGTTTCTTCTCCTTCCCTCTCCCTCTGTGTGCTGGGGATTGGGGAGGGGTTAAGCCGTTTGTACTGGGGGGGTTCTGCAGAGGGAGAGGGGGACAGCACCATCGCAAGCTGTCTCCTAACCCCTGTGATCTCATGTTGGGGGGGGTCTAGGGCTTTCCCCCTCTGGGGTCCCTCTACACGGGGAGCTGCTGGCTGGGGGCTCAGCTGCCGGGGCCCGTGGGGGTTCAGTTTGGCAGCAGTGGGGCTGAGGTTTGCATGGCAGCGGGGCTGCCTGTGACGCAGCGGCATTAACCTCGATTCTGTGCCACCGCTGCTCCCGCACAGGGGATTAAGGGGCAGCGAGGGCTGCGCTGCCTCCGGCTGTTGCTGGGTCAAAACATGAGGTTTAGTTTCCCAGCCCCATACATCTCCACAGTGGCTGCTGGCTTCTCTGCTAGCTGCAGGCTGGGAGGTGCTGGGGTTGCAGGAGCAGGATGTGGCCCTGATAGGTCTGTGCATGGTCCTAGCATTTAGATGGGGCTGGGAGGTGCTGCTTTTGGGGAGGGGGGCGGGCTGTGCTTTGCCACCAGCATTTGCTAGTGTGAGGGCTGCTCTGTCCTCGTGGCATGGAGTGGCTTAGGGACTGCCTGTTCCCTGTGGATGGATCTGTTGGCATGGAGGTCTGCTGGGGGCACCTGCTTGCTGGAGCTGGGGCAGCTGCGGGAGGCCAGGCTAGGGTGTCCATGGGTGCAGTGCTGATGAGAAGCAACCTTGGTTGTAGCAGCTCCCCCGGGATCTTGCTCCCCACAGCCATGGCAGAGATGTCCTCACTGGCTGAGTCACCAGTTTGCTCCCGATGGCTTCACCCTAGGCTGATGGTTGGGTGACCTCATGGATGTGAGGTGTGAGGAAGGGATGTGCCCATCCTGGCAGTCCCTGCCCTGCTGCAGCAACCCAGAGCCTGAGGCCCTGAAGAGCCGCCATGAGGGTTTGGAATCATTCCAGCTCCTCACCTGAGAGTCTGGGGACCTGGTGCTGCCTGGGTCTGTGTTGGCTGCTGCTGCCCACGCAGGAGCTGTATCCATAGTGAATTGCACAGAGGTTTCTTGAGGACAAAATCTCAGGATGTGGCCTCATCCCTTCAAGTCCAGAGTAGCCCCATGTGTGAGACAAGCAGCAGATGGGCTTCGGGGATCCCTCTGCCACCAGAGCCTCCCCAGGTCACACAAAGCACTGCGAGGCTGGTAGGATGCTCGTTGCCTGCCATGCTGTTATCTTTTCTTCTGCAACCTGGGGCTGGTCCTACAAGCAGATACATCTGGATAATATTGGGGAAAACAGGATGGAGGGCCCATCTCTGTGGCCAGGAGCAGGGAGTGTTCTGCCTCACCATGGAGGAGAGTGGCACCACAGCAGCTGCTGGCCTGGGCATGGATAGGACCACTGCTGAGAGTCCCCTGAGATGCAGGAGGGACCAGCCCAGAGAGGTGCTGGTGACCTGGTTGAGCAGTTTCCTCAGGAACTGGACAATCTGCCAGAGGAGCAGACACTTGGGACAGCATCGTGTCCCTTGTGCTATCCTGCACAACAGTGACATGGAGGCTCCCAGACCGGCCCGGGATATCCTGGTGTCATGCTGGAGCAAAGCAGCTCCCTTTAGAGGAGAAGGAGATGGTGGTGGTAGCTGAGATGGGGTACTTGCCAGCACTGTGTGGGCAGGAGCTGCTTCTGGCTCTGTGGGTGGATGCTCCCATCCATTCTCCCACGCCTGGAGATGAAGCACTGGCCATGGCTTTGCTTCCTGTGGAGAGCAGGCAGTGTGGCAGTGCTGCCTGCAGCATGGGATGCCAGCGGGCAGGGATGGAGGAGTGCTGGGGTGCAAGGGAGCTTGGGCCAGTGACCCCAGCTGAACTAGCTGAACTTTGGGGCCATGCTGGTTGCTGTGGCGAGCTGGATAGGGATAATTCTGCCTGACTGGCTGTGGGGAGGTGGTGTCCTTGGGGTGAGGACCACGGTGCTGGCAGCAGCCAACCTGGCTTTTATT
This sequence comes from Bucco capensis, assembly GCA_013396975.1. Taxonomy (NCBI): domain Eukaryota; kingdom Metazoa; phylum Chordata; class Aves; order Piciformes; family Bucconidae; genus Bucco; species Bucco capensis. The sequence continues at coordinate 278,824 of VWZO01013377.1, forward strand.
AAAGCTTTCTTCAGAGCCATGCTAAAGCCCTTCCAGATGTGAGCTGCCAGGGCCATCGGAGCCAGAGGGACCCAGGGGACGGGGAAAGCCTGTGTATGTGATGGTAGCAATTAAACTCTACAGAGCAAAGAGGCCCACAGCTCCCAATCGCCTGAGGGCTGAAGGGCTTTGCTGATGCTGCCTGGGGCTCCCAGGGTTAGACACTGCCATGAGTAGGATCAGGCTGTGTGGAGAGAAAAGGGGTGAAAGCCCCACGGGACAGGCAGTGTTGGGATGGCTGTGGTAGGTGCATGGCAGCACTGTGGGGTGATCTAGCGCTGGAAGGGGAAACACAGTGGAGTTGGAGTGGCAGGGCTGGGATTGGCAGCAATCTGGCTGCAGCCTCATGATCCTGGTGTCCAGACCTGCTGCAGGGCCCCATGGGAGCCCAGGGCAGCTGCAGCCTTCCTCTTTCTCCTCCTCCCGCTGCCATTCTGAGTAGCCGCAGGGCTGGCAGAGAGGAGGTGGAGTGGCTCTCCCGTGCACCAGGCTGGAGCACTGGGGAAGGTTCCGTGTCAGGAGCCATTCCCAGGCCGTGCTGGAGACTACAGCATTTCCTGTGGCACTGTGATTGCTGTGGAGCTGCTGGGGCTCGCCATGGTGCTGGGTCTGCACCAAGAGCCAGGACAGCTCAAGCTTGTCTTTGGGAGCGTGGGGTTTTGGTGTGCAATAAGGGACATGAGGGACCCCAGTGTTGCCTCCATCATGACACACAGTGGCTTCATGGACAGCCAGGGGCTGAGGCAGGGGAGCAGCAGTTCTGTGGCTGGAGCAGCAGCTCTGGACATCTTTCCGCTCACTCAGAGCATCTCCCAACCCAGCAGCTGTAGGAAACTCCTGTGACCTTGAGGAGTGACTCTGTGTGCTTGGCACGAGCCTCGCCTGGCAGCTGTCTGCACGTGGCCCTGGGAGCCCCTGCCAGCTCCCACAGCTCCTGCATCCCATCCCATCCCCTTCCCTGAGGGGACATAAGTGCTGAACTCTGCCCTGCTGCCCGCTGCCTGCATTACAGGGATCAATGGGGCTGGATCAATACCACCAGCTGGGGACCCAAAAGACCCTAAAGGCAACTGCACCCATCTCTGCCCAGCCCTGAGGCCTGGTGCCTACTGTGGCATGTGCCAGAGCCTTGGGAATGCCAGCACCTTGCTGCAGTAGCTGGGTGCTGGAGCAGCATCACCGAGTCCCCTGCTAGCCCCAAAAGCCAGAAATAGCAGAGCCTGTCATTCCCAGGGGTTATAAATAGCTTTGGCTATGGGGAGATGTTGTTTTTCTGCATGGAAAATGCTGCCCTAGTTCTGTTTCATCAATCTGCTGCCAGAAATAGTCCTAATTTCTTGGAAATTCCTCACTGCTCGGGTGTGGGTTAAAGCACTGCCTCCCAGGGGCCTGGGGAGGACAGGGTGGGAAGGCTGAGCCCACCTGGCTTCAGGGCACAGCCAGAGGGACCCCAGAGCTTCCCCTCTCCATCCTCCTGCCATGGGCAGCATGTTGCTAGGGAAGAGCATGTCCCATGTCCAACACCATCTGCAGGTTAGGGACTTCAGGGGCCACTGGGTTAGGGTGGCAGTGGGGCTGGCATGGAGCTGGCATGGAGCTGCATCTCCCTGGAGCTCACACACCATCTCTTCCCCTAGCTGGACCCACAGGCTGTGCAGACAAAGAACTGGCACATGGATGTGATTGAGATGAATGGGGTAAGTGAGGCCATGGGGACCCACAGCTCCTCGCTGTGATCGCAGCCACTTCCCAGGGGCTGTGCCATGCCTTCATGCGAGATGACAGGCCAGGGTCAGGCTGCTGCCACTCATCCCCTCTCTCCTGCAGATCAAGGTGGAGTTCTCCATGAAGTTCACAAGCAGAGACATGAGCCTGAAGAGGACTCCATCCAAAAAGCAGACTGGTGTCTTCGGGGTCAAAATCAGCGTTGTGACAAAGTACGTGCAGGGCTTGGGGGGCAGATCTGCTCCAGTCACTGTGGGTGTGAGGTTGCCCCATGTCCCCTTGCTCTGTCCTTGCACCATGTCCCTTCATTCCCACCAACACTGGAGAGCTTGGCTCTTGCTTTCTGCTGGGGACTTGCCCGTTCCTTTGCCAGTCTCATTCTTCTTACCCAGCATGCCCATCCTACCCATGGTCCAGGGTCTTCCTGACCACTGCAGGTTCCCTTGGGAATCTTTGCTCATGGCTCTGCTTTCCGAGCCAGGCGTGAGCGTTCCAAGGTGCCTTACATCGTGCGCCAGTGCATCGAGGAGGTGGAGAAGAGAGGCATTGAAGAGGTTGGCATCTACAGGATCTCTGGCGTTGCCACTGACATCCAGGCATTGAAAGCTGTCTTTGATGCAAGTGAGTGTCCTGGGAGATGGCTGCCCTTTGCCTCACGTTCCCCTGGGGTGGGGGGTTCACAGGCACCAACACTCCCCTGGTCTCCTGCCCTACAAGCCCAGGGTCTGGTTATTGCATTGCACATGCAAAATGTGCCAGTGTGCCCAGGAAGGGGCTGGGGGTAAGGAGGAGGGCATGGCTGGGAAAGCGAACCAGCCTTGTTTGTGCCTCAGTGTCTCTGAGCTATCTGGGTGACACTGAGTCAGGGCAATGTTGCAAATGGATTTACAAATCATTCCACATCCCATTGACTGGCCAGGAATGGGAATGACTCGGGTCTTCCCAACCCCGGCCTAGCTAAATGGGGCTGTGGACCTGGTGGTGCTGTCCCTGCCCTCCAGCTAGCAGCCTGCCTGGATAGCTGGGGTGACACAGGAGTTGGAAACCCAGAGGGGAAGGAGGAGCAGGAGTCATCACATGTGGATGCTCTCTGGACAGATAACAAGGACATCCTGGTCATGCTGAGTGACATGGACATCAATGCCATTGCCGGCACGCTGAAGCTGTACTTCCGTGAGCTGCCCGAACCCCTCCTCACTGACAGACTCTATCCTGCATTCATGGAGGGGATTGGTAAGGGCTGGGGGATGGGGAAGGGATCAGTGTCCAAATGTGGCTCTGTTTGGCCTTGCCTGCTGTGGGATGGAAGACTCCTGAGGGACCTTCCCAGTACAGTCTGCTCAATCCTGGCTGTCCTTGCCGGCTCCAGGACAGCTCAGGGCTTGTGGTGCTGCTCCCCAGGGTGCAGGCAGAGCCCTGTGGGATAGGACTGGCTGCTCATGCATGGGCTGCCAGGAGGCATCTGGCCATGGTGGGTCCTGCTGCTGTGCAAGATACCACCAGCCCCTGTGCTGAGCCTTCTCCCACTTTGTGTCCAGCCCTCTCAGATCCTGCTGCCAAGGAGAACTGCATGATGCACCTTCTCCGCTCACTGCCTGACCCCAACCTCATCACTTTCCTCTTCCTGCTGGAGCACTTGAAAAGGTAATGGCTTGGCTTCCAGCTTCCAGGGGATTGCCCTGGAAGGATGGGTCTGTCTTGCTGCTTTCCTGTGGGAATGGGATGTGAATGGAGTTAGGGCTGCTGTCTGGTTCCTGTGTGGCCATGGGCTCATCCTGAACTGGAGAGAGATGGTGCTGTGCTGGCACAGAAAGGGGTTGCAGGTGGCAACCAGGGCCAACAACAGCAGCCTGTGCTGGGCAGGTGGCAGAGTGGCCCTTTCCCAGCCCCTCCAAGAAGGGTGCAGCCCCAGGTGTGTCCCACCTGCCCTGTCTGCCCAGGCTTGGGCACATTTCGGGTCCTGGCCAAGTTGGGACCCTGCACACCGTGAGTCCCTTTGGCTGATGTTGGTGTTAGCTTCCCGTGGCTCCTCTTTCTGGATGCTGGAGGGGTTCTAGAGCCCTTCTGTCCCACAGAGCAGCCACTGGCCATGGTGCCAGTGGGGACTGCACAGCACAAGGGCTGTTGATGCAGGTCAGCTCTGCATGGAGCACATGTCCTCTGGCAAGATGCAGCTCTTGGCTTCTGCAGCCAGCGTGCAGCTGGTTGGACAAGCTCTGTGCGGGGTGCAGCTGGCCTGGGTGCAGGATAGGGAGTCAGCTGAGAGTTGTGCAGTGTCCTCCTCAGCACAAAAACTGAGTGCTGTGTCCCTTCCCACCAGTCCAGCCGTAGCCCCTGCAAAACAAGGTGCAGTAATCCCTGTAACTTGTCTGCAGTGGGTGGCCCAGAGATGATTAGCTCTGCAGATGTGCTCCAAAGCTGCAGAGCTTGTCCCGATGGCTCACTAGGCTTTTTCACCATGGTCCAGATGAAGCCCATCTGAACCTGGGAATGGGCAATTCTGGGGCTTACCTGAATCCCATGGAGGGCATAGGGCTGTGGGCAGGGTGATGGTGTGGCATGCAGAGCCTGGCCTGAGCTGGCCACCAGTATGGGACCAAGGCTCATGGCTCCTGTTACTTGCATCATGAAGTTGTGGGTTTTTTTTCTTTCCTCTGGTTTGGCTAAAACTGAACAGAAAAAGTGATTTGTGCTGGGGTGGGGGGAAGGAAAAATCCATTTCCATCCTGAGAACTGGGCACAGCCAGTTCCCACATCTGCTCCCCTGGCCAGGGCTCAACTGTGCAGCCTGTGCTGGGAAGCACAGCTGCCTCCTAACATGGCAATGTTGTGGCCCTGGCTCTCTCAGTACAGGCTGGCTGGGGTCCCAGGGGGTCGATGGGGTAGGGAGCTGTGGGGGCAATGGGTGCAGGGAGGCTGCAGAGCTCCCTGTACCCTGCCAGGGCTTGGGAAGGGTGGAGGCCTCACAGCACACAAGCAAGCAAGAGCTTGGTTGCTGCCACATCACACCCAGGGCTCCCAGCCAGGCCCAGAGGCTCCAGCAGAGGCCATGAAGGGGGCAGAGCTCCCTGCCCTGCACCTGGGTTTGCCAGGGGCTGTGAAGGGCAATGGTAAACTGGAGGTGCTCCCACCAGGGCTGGGAGAAGGGAGACTAGCACTTCCCCCCCCCCATCATTCCATGGTTGCCCATGGAATGCTGTTCTCTGGGAGAACAGCATTAGGGGCTCATGCTCACTCTCTCCCTATACTCCACAGGGTAGCTGAAAAGGAGCCTATCAACAAAATGTCTCTCCACAACCTGGCCACAGTCTTTGGGCCAACACTGCTGAGACCATCAGAGGGGGAGAGCAAGGGACACCTCACCCTGGCCTCCGACATCTGGTCCCACGATGTGATGGCCCAGGTAAGAGCCGTGCTGGCAGCATGGGGATGCAGCCCATGCCAGCACTCTGGGGTGGGGAGTATAGGGGTTTATTTGGGTAGATTTGTCACTCTTTGCTGGAATTGGCTGCACAGGGACAAGCTGGGAGGTGGCATCTCTATTCCTTTCTGTCCTAACGCTCACCATTTGCCTGCTACAGGTCCAGGTCCTTCTCTACTACCTGCAGCATCCTCCCATCTCCTTCACTGAGCTGAAACGCAACACACTTTACTTCTCCACGGACGTGTAGCCTGCAGGGAGAAGGCAACAGCTGCAAACACTCCCAGCTCCCTGCTGAGGGACATGGACTGCATTACAGTCCCCAGAGGGAGACCAACCTGGACCCAGGACAGTGGCACCTGCAGCTCCTGTACAATCGCCTACCAGTGGCCCGGTCCCACCCCAGGCACCGTGCCTCTCTGTAAAGTAGTTGTGTCTTATGTCACTTCTTGTGTTCAAGAATTGGGGTTTTTTTTATGTATATTTGTTCAACGAAGAGGTAGTGAGTGACTGACAAGGGCTGTGGACACAGGCTTCTCCCTTGGATAGTTTTCTCCTGGACTCCTGTCTGCCCACTCACTCCTACCAGGCACCCCTTGTCTCACCCAGCTCAAAGGCTGCAGCGTTCCCACGAGTGCCTGTTTTTGTTGCCCAGCTCCCCCTGCCCCACGCCTGCATGTGCACCACCGGCTTGCTTCCAGAGGCTGGGAGCTCATGACCTTCCCTCCCCGGATACGGTGACATCCGGCTCTGCTTTGGCTTGCTGCCTGCGCAAAACGTTGGACCCTGTGCCTGGATCCTGCTCCGGCCTGAGTGAACCTGCAACCACGAGAGCAGAGGAGCAGGGTGCTGCTCCCTCCTTGCCACGTCTCTTCTGGGTGCTTCCAGGCGAGTCCCCTCTACAGCCCTTAGCCTGTGCTTTGCCTGTGTGCATGTAGCGTGGTGGCTACTTCCCTTGCTGTATCTTGTCTCCAAGGAGTGTTTTGGGGTAACCCCTCACACGAGGCTGGAGCCAGAGGGGCTCTGCTGATCTCAAACCATGGCAGGCTTGAGGGACAGCCAGCTGGTCAGGTCTGCTTCGTCTACCATGGGCTGACCCCAGGTCTGTGCTCTGGCACCAGTGGGGTCCCATCAGGGCACGTGGATCTCACAATTTCCCCAGCAAGCCCTTGGCAGGGCAGGAAGCAGTGAACAGGGTCCCTGCCATTTCTGTATGCCTGTTTCTCTGCCGTATGCATGCCCCTGCCAGCACAGCACTGCCACAAGGATTGTCACTGCTGCCTGTGGCACTGCTGGGGGACCAGCATTCCTGCTATGGCCATGAGAATGAGGAGTTTTTTGTTTCCCTCCTTGGCCTCCCCTGAGCATTGGGCAAATGGCAGCACATGGCCCTGCCCTAGTGGCAGGCAGGCTGTTGGAGGCCAGTGCTCTGCGGCAGCCAGCCAGCCACTCAGCCTGGAAACCAGCACAGAGGGACAGCAGGAGGAAAGCCTTTATGGCCCTCACTACCAAAGGCAGAAGAGCTTTGTTTTCTTTCTGACAAAGCAGTTGCTGCTGGATTAGCTGTGCCCAGCCAGCTCAGGCCCATTTCAGTTAGTGGCTCCTGAGATAGATGGAGTTGTCACACCACCCTCCCACACTCACAGGTAGGTGCTGGTACCTGTTGGGACACAAAACCTTTCGCTCTGTGAGCTGAGTCTGTGTTCTTGTGGGAAAAATCCCCCACTTCCCAGTTACGTTGGCTCTGTGCTCTCCAGTGCCAAATGGAGATGGATGAGAAGTGTCCAAGCGTATTCCTGCTAAGAGCAGCATTGCCTTTGCCCTCCTGACTAACAGACTGTTCCAGGTAGAGCCCTGCCACTGACGCACCAGGTATGTCCTAAGCCCACTTCCCTGGGGAAGGCAGCACCTGCCAGCCCTGCACCAGCAAAGCAACTAAAGGAGAGGAGGTCTCAGTCCCCCTCCAAAGGGCTCACACTCCAGACCCTGTTCCTCTTGACTACCAGCTAAGTGGAAGGGAAACAGCATTGCAGAAACCAACCAGGCATCTGTCTTGGCCCTAGACCCAGTAAGGAGGCTGAGGTTTAGATCTGACTGCACAACGGATCCCTGTGTGTGTCTGATTTGTTACATGTGTCCAAGTCTCTGTCCACGATACTGTCATTCCAGATGGAGACTCTGTACAGCCAAATCCCCCCCCCACAACAGTGGCTGGAGGCCTGCTCCCCACAGCCCTGGCACAAGAGGCTGCAGCCCTCCCTGGGATTGGCTTTTGCTTGTCCCTACAGGAAGGAAAAGAAGGGGGTGGACTCTTGCAGCTACAGGTAGAATAGAACTGTTAATTAATATTTGACTTTCAGAAGTTGTTAAGGATATATTTTTGTTTTGTGTTCTGTTTCAATTTCTGTAGATTATAAACTTTAAATGGCTGTAAACCATGTGAGGAGAAAAAAAAAAAAAGGTTAATAAAAATGCAAAGCCCCACCATTTGCACAAAAGGAGCCCTGTGGTGTTGCTGTTTGCACTCACTGATCACCTTGGCATCACAGCTTCACTTTCCATCGTGGAAATCTTGCTAGTTGCACTTCAAGCCAGTGGTATAAGTACAGGCATTGTGCCAGGCAATCTTTTAAGAGACATCTTATGGTTTGGGCTACATCCTTGCATTTCAGTACATTCTGGAGGAAAAAAACATGGACTGTCTGGAGCCAGCCTGTTTAATCAGCCCAGAATTACTCAAGCTTAAAGTTCAGCTGACTTGCATCGCTTCTGGCCTGAGGATACTGAACAGGCACAGCAAGGGACATCAGGCAATCTGGAAACCTCATCTGATAGATCACATGCTGCTATCTCCCCATTTTTTCCATGCAGGAATGGGAGGCAATATGCTTCTAAACTGACCACTGACCACCACATCAGCCAAACCACCCTGCTAGTATTGCTCCTCCAGGTAAACAAGTGCTGTCACCATTCTGGGATGTGCATCCATGGATGCAAAGTAGGAGAAGGGAGTGGGAGCACCCCTGTTAGGTGTGTGCACTGAATCCTGCTACCTCAAAAAGATGAGGGTGGGTGCTTGCTTTTGCAGAGTGGCTCAATGAAGGGTGAAAAATCAGCCTAAACTATTGCGAGTATCAAAATGACCCCCTGAGGTCTGAGAAGAAGAGCAAGAGGGCTAATAAGAACATAAATCAAAATGGGAGCAGCTCCTTGAGCTAATGAACAGATGTTTTTACTTCAGTACCAATGTCCTGAGAAATAGCACTTCACTTCCATGTAACACTGGGGCATTCAGAGGTGGTACAGGGACATGATGGGAAACAGACTGCTAATGCCCAGTTATCTAACAGTGATTTATTCTCATAATTCTGCTTTCTAGTCTCCCTATCAAACTGCTGGAACTAATGGTGTGAGCCTGTGGCTGTTAAAGCAGTAGCAAGATTGTTTGTACTCCCACAGCGAGGTTAAATCAGGCTAGCCAAGTGGCTACAGAGAATTATACTTCTGCAACAACCTCTTTTTTCCCATTAAACTGTTCTGTTCATCTGCCAGTAACCACACAGTTTTAAGGCTAAGGATTCCTTTTTGCTTTTCCCTTTAAGACGTGGTGAAGAAATCTGGCTCTCATCTCTGTACTTGAAATGAGACAAGTTGTACAGATGGTGGTTTGTCTTCAGCTGGTATTTTAAGAAAAGCCTGGAATAAACTTATTTCTCCACAGGATCTTACCTCTCCCCAACAGATTAGCAAGCTGCAAACTGACAACTGTGAAACGCTTGCAGCACGTTCAAACACATGGTAACCTAAATCACTGCATTTGCTTGTTGAAGATTGTCCTCCTGCCTCTTTTGATGCTAGCAACAGAGATAATCAAAATCAGATCCAAAGGGTCAAAACAGCTCAGAGTCCAGGCTTGTTTCCTGGAAACTGACAGTCAGCTGATCCATCCTGGAGATCCTGCTCTCTGTGCCTGGCTCCATCCTCACATACTCCCGCAAGTCTGCCTGAAGCAGTACGCCAGGGCGCAGAGCCAGATTATTGTTAGTCATTCAGGAAAAGCAGCCAACGGCATCCAGCTTGCACTGATCAGGACTCCAATGGAAAGGTAAGCCTGCTGGTTCTTCTGCCATGATGCAGGCTCCTAGTAGGAGTACTGGAACAAAAGGGAAACTTGCTCCCAAGGGGATTCTGCTGCTACCGTAGATAGTAATCAATCGCAGCGGAGAAAGCAGCAAATCCACCACAGCCAATCACCCCAGCCTTCAATCCAGCTGCAACACAAAAAGGGAGGAAAAGGATGAGGTAAAAGAGGTAGGAGACTTTTCTTTCTAGTACCTAGCTTATGCTTTGCTCCCCTGAAGAGCTTACATCTGCAGGAACCTGGCAGTCTGCTACCAGGGAACACTACCACTGCCCGAGTTGAGGGAGGGAAACTGGCACATGCTGGATTTAAACCTCCCAGAGCATGGCACACTGCCTGGGCACTGTGCTGTTAATTCTCCCCACAATGGGATAGAAAATGCCAGCAGCCATTGCTGATTCCAGTGTGCTCTGATCTGAGTGCTGCAAGTGGACTAGGAAGGGATAGTAAGAGCAGCTATTGCTTTGAAAGCTAAGAGGATTAATGTCCAGGACAGACACAATTTGGCAAGTTCAGTTAGAAGCAGTTTGGTTTTTTTCATGCTCTGTGGACAGTTTTTTTTTGTTAAGGTGAGAGAAGTTTGATAGTTTGATATTTCTGCTGAGCAGAGCAGCTCTTTTCTTACTTGGGGCTTTCATCAGATGTTAGCACTCAAGGCTTCCCAATGTCCCCACTAGTGCCTGCTGGACTAAAATCCCAGTGCTCCTGCTCTTTTACAGCTAAATAGAATTGTCTGTTTGAACTGATACATGAGAAAGGAAGAAAGCTTTTTACACACTGTGTAAATTAACAGAGCTACTGCCAGTGAAATAGTATATATAAGTAGAGCTCAGTTAACACAAGAGCTGCACCTTCAGAGAGTTGCTCAGTATGTATTTTTGGCTCCCTCCCTATGACACCACAGAAAAGTGGGAATAGCTAACATCATTTCCTGATTTTTCTTTCAAGTCAATTCTGTTGATTTGCCTCCAGTCTCCCTGTCCTATAGAACCAAGCCTTCCCTACCCACACACAACTTCCAAGCTGACAAGAAAGCAACAGAGACAGCAGTTCTGCCAGTCTGCAGAACACTCTGATGTTGACATCACCATAACCCCATGCATGCAAAGAGATTTGCAGTGTGTGTTCTATTATGAACACCACATGTTGTATAACCAAATCAGAGTCTTAGCCCAGAAATAGTTCATAGCAGGCACTACCAACCTCGGAAGCCGATTGCTCCTCCTGTGATGCAGCCACTAATAACACTGTTCTTCCAGTCTGACTTGCCACGGTACTGCAGAATTAAAAACCAGAGTCAACAAGCAAATACAGAATAAATACTCTCTATCTGTACTAATACCAAAAGAGATTACATGACCTTCCAGCCTCTTCTCAGCTGAGGGTGTTTTTCCCTATGTTCTCAGCAGATGGCTCCCTGCACTCTCAACCAGAAGACTTGCAGGACCAGAAGAGGAAAGAACAGGTCACTGGGAGAGTGGGGACAAGTCTGTATGCTGCAATGCAGTGCTAAGGCAAAGATTCTCAGGGGAGCCAATACAGTCCCCAAAACACAGCACCATGCACTAGCACCAGCTCAGAGATTTTAAAGGCACTATAAATATATGAATGCAACACTGAGCCTGGCCATGCAGCCTGGTTCTCAGCACAGGTGAGAGTTACAGCACTCTGCTGACAAAGATGTACTATTTCCACAGCCTGAGCATGCTTTTTTTCCCAACAGTGCAGTGATCTCTTTGTTTTGGTGGAGTTAAGAAAGAAATGTGTCTTTCAATTAAATGGCAGTACTCAAATTCATAACAGGCTAAGTTTCCCTTTTAAAAAAATGGATAATAGATTTACCACTCAGCTGCACAAGGTTATTTCTTGCTGCAGGGGCAAACTGAAAATAGGCCTGTTACTTCAGAACTTCCATCAAAGGATCCCTTTGTGCACGTGGAATTTTTAGAGGCTGAAATTACCATGTTGCAACTTGGAGTCTGATCTTTTAAAGCAACAATAAGTACTTATAGCAAGGGTTTTAAAAAGTAAAGCCTATGCTTGCCAATATATTCAGGACTTGAACTGAAAAGGACTTCACTATTGCACACTCTACTGCACCTTCTCTCAGAGAAGAGCACTTCTGAAGACAGGTCTCACAGCTTAAAAGCTTTGATGGCCAAGAAACAGAACAAACTAGCCTATTTCCTTGCCCTATAAAAAGAGGATATACACACTTATTTGGGTGTAGCAAAAAAAAGTTATAAGTGTACAAGAAAACATGTCTTAATGCTTAAGAAATTATTACTCACAGATTCTACCACACATTCAGTGCAGGAGAACATGGCTCCCACAATGGCAAAGTTCTTTGCATAGGAGATGCCTCGCTGCCCCATATCTTTGAGGACCTCTTTTGCAGTCGGTGTGCGGTACGGATCCTTGGGATCAAAGCCAACGTTGGTGTCAATACCTGCTGTGAAGACACCGAATGCACCTCCCAGAACAAACCCTGTGAAAGGCAAACAGCATGAAATGAACCTTGGCTTGATTCGAGCAGCACATACCCCACAGACACCAGAGCACCTCCACACCCCCTGTCTGTCAACGCTGCAGTGTGGAAGGGGCAGTGCAAGAGCACAAATGGTCTGTCTCTTGCTACTACAGGCACTGCTTCTGACACCCTCCTTGCTGACAGCCTGTGCTGTGCTGAGGAAAGGCTGTGAGCACCTCTTCCTTTGCAAGGATGGCAGACAGACAGCGATCTCTCCCTAGGACCTGTGATCCACTCTGGAGGAGGCTTAGAGGGAGAAAAATGAAACACGAGGATCCCTGTGCCGCAGCCTCTTCTCCATCCACCCCTTTCCCGACGCGACGGGGACGAACCCTTCTCTTCCTACAGCCAGCTGCCCTGATCACCGCTTCGTCCCTCCAGCCTCCCCCAGCCGCACCTCCCACGCAGGCCAGCGCCGCTTTGAAGGTGCAGCTCTCCATGGCCCGCTCCACCATCTTCTGCTCCTCGCTCTTGGGCGGGCTGGGAATGCCGCCGAGGGCGGCAGGATCCCAGGCACGGGGCCGCCGCTGCTCGCCCACCAGATGCTGCAGCAACAGGCTGTACTGCAGCGGCGGCGGGGAAGGCTCCGAGCCACCCGGAGTGGAGGACGGCGGCACCGCCGCCATGACCGGCCTCGGACGGACACCCGCCACGAGCTCAGCCCCGGCCCCGCTGGAGACACCGGCAACGCGGCTTCCGGCAGCCCTGGCAGCGCGCTTAGGCTGACGGGAGCTGCAGTTCCACCAAGGGGAGGTGGCGGCGGTGTTTCCCGCGCTGCCACTGCATATCCCAGCGTGCCCCGCGGCAGGAACCACAGTTCCCGACAAGCTCCGGGAGCGCGGGAGGTCCTGTGGCTGAGGGGACTACGTTACCCGCCGTGCTGCGCCACAGCCCTCTGGCGGCCGCTGGGGCCGCTGCAGGTGCGCTAAGGGCTCCGGCTGCCGGAGCATCCCCCGGAGCGGCAGCGGCAGCGGCAGGTGAGCGAGACTGGGGCTCAGGCTACGTACAGCTCGGGTTCTAGCTGGGGTAGGTCGGTGGCATTGCCCAGGGCAAGCCCTAGGCTAGGGTCGGGCTGAGGTGCCGCAGTGCGGGACCGAGTCCCTGTGCCCTGGCTGAGGTGTGGAGAGGGGGCGGGAAGCTCTGAGGCGTCGCCGTCCCCCCCCCAACTGTCCTGGTGTCTGAGGGGCAACAGGTCCCGCGGTGAGGTGATTGTAGCCTCTTCCCGCGCAGCCGGTACTGGGGCAGTGGGTCCCGGCGGTAACGGGGCTGGGCTACTGCGGTTGCCGGTGCAGGGACCAGTTCCCGGCTCCCGCCGAAGCCTGTTCCCTGAGGAAGGGGTTCAGAGCTGTGGTGCACCTGAGGGGCTGCTGGCCGAGGCGAGAGCGGCACCTCAGCGAACAAGCTCTTCGCTTGAGCTCAGAAAAGGTACCTCGGGTCTTCCAGGTTTTCCAGAGGCGAGGTGAAGACGCTAGGCATCAGCCCATCTCCTCGCTGAGGTAGCCCTGGCTGCCTCGGGCATAACGTGGCAGTTTTGCTTCAGGACCTGTATATCTTAAAACGGCTTAGAGAATAACCAAAATCTGTCTTTCCATCAGAAAATACAAACTTAGCTCATGTCTACTCATATAGAAACCTTGGCTCTTGGAGGCTTGTTCTCTTTGGTAACGAGGTGAGAATTGTTGCTTTTCAAACAAGGTGCTATGAACGTGAAATATCTTCTCCGTGCATTTCCCTAAGCCTGTTTTAATTTCTTGCTCTTGTGGACTCGAAACAGTGTTCTGTTCAGCTTGGCGCAAGTGAAGAGAGGTGTGCCTTAAAAATAGCTTTCCTGGCTTATTTTTTTGGTGTTTATCTATATTAAAATGAAAAGTCACCCAGAGCTGTGAGGGCTTCAATAGGATGCTTTGAAATGGTGCATTCCAATATTTGAACGTTCTTTGAAAGATTTAATAATTGTTTTTAGGCAATGCATGAAGTATGAAATCTTCTTGATTCCCTGAATGGCAGCTCTTTAAAGATCCCAAAGTAATACAGTTTCTTTTTGATTTTTAGTTTGTGGTTTTGTTTTGTTTAATCCTTTGCACGTTGTCTTGCTTCTGTCTCAGTTTAGGACTGGATAGGTAGGTTCGAATAACAATTTAAATTGATGATTTTTACCACTTCAAATATTTCATTAGAGCAAGTTCATTTAAAACAACTTTCCTCTGAAATTCCACTGCCCTCTACTGGCTGGACCAGCGGGTCCATCAGCCCGGTGCTCTTCCCTTTCCACTGTTTTTACTCCTTTTTTTTTTTGGTGGTTGTTTGTTGGTTTGGCTTTTTTTTTAAGGTCACAATCCGTTTAAAGCATGCTGTTAAAATCTGCTAGTGCAGTATCTTTACAAGGTAGAGAAGGTTCCTGGCACGATGATCTCCCTAAGGAACTCTGAACTTTAGATTTCAATCTTCTCCTTGATCCAAAATAACCTAGTTGGGCTGATCCTGAAGTCACACTACTGAAAAGCCTATTTTCCAAAGGAATAAAGGGTAGAAAAGATATGTTGGGTTAGGAATCTGAGCACTGAAAGTTTACAAGTATAGCTGGAATATATTTTTGAGTTCCTTTTTTCTATCTTGAAGAAAATGTTGGGTTGGTATTTGGTTGTAAATATAACATTTTTATAAAGAAATATTTTGTGAGTATAATAATATAAATTACTTACATGTGAATATTTATGAGATAATTTAATATATTAATATATTTTATTAAATATTGATATTATATATTAATAAATATTGATGTTAAATATTCTCTTCCTGCTTTTAGATATTTAAATCATTTTCTTTTCTCCTATTCATGCTGTTCTGTCTTCTACATATCAACAAATACATGCGCTTGAGTATTTGAATAATCTTATCTGCCTCAACAGACTTTTCATGTGAATGAAATCAGATGGAGGATTAAGGCTTGGAGCAAGAATCTGAGAGTTCAACACATCTTTGAAAATAAACTTTCAGCTGTTTCTTTTTCATAAACCCATGAGCCTTTATTACTGAAGTTGTGTGTAGCCAACAAATTCAATCCTCTTCCTTCACTAAGCTCTTACTGTCTGAATGCTGTCCCTGAAATCACACTTTCATCTTGGAGCTGTTAAGTCCAATGGAAGAGCTGAGGTTATTTCTAGCCTTGCCTAGTCCCAGATGAAACATTTTCATTTCATAGGAGTGTGTCCCTTTCCTGTGTGACGACAGCACTAGGTGCAGATGATGATGAGTTTTCCTACAGCCTGCAGTGGATGTGATACTCTAAAGTGCTCAGTGCCTGTTTCAACAGAGGGCAGCACATGGGGATATTAAATAACTGCATTTCACTTGACCTTTACAGTGACTCAATCTTTCTCCCACACTTCAGTATTCTCCAAGTAGGATAAACCCTGCAAAGAATGGAGGTTTTGTCTGAAATCCTGGGCTTGCACATGTCATGCTTTGAATAGGCTTTGGTTGTCATTTTTGGCATTGGAAAACAAAAAAAGTTTTCATAGCTCTTAACTTTATTTTGTAAAACTGCCAGTTCCAGAGTATTTCCTGAAGTTATCTAACTGGCCAAGAAGTGGCTGATGGTGGAAGTCAACAACAATTAGATTAAATACATTCTTTTTTACTCATGCTTACCTGTCTGCATCTTTTCCCCATTATCTCAAGGAATGAGAGGAAGAAGGGATAAATTAATGGATGTTTTCATGAAGAAAGGAAAAGCTCTCAGTCACACCACAAGCAGAACAAAGTATGGCTGCTTTGCAGCTCATCACATTGCAGACCTTGCCTCTTGTGTAGCAAAGAGGTTTCCAGTGGCTATAGAGGGAATTGTGCTGGGGGCTGCTGGACTCTAATTGTGGCAGCAATACCTATTGTGTCCACTCTATAGGCGTCTCATCTATAGATTAACTCTCACACTTTCCTACTTCTCACTAGGTTGTGAGTGTATTTTTTTTCTTTAGAAGATTTTAGGTTTGAAAGGGCTCTGGAGAAGTAAAGTGTTTTGTGAAACACAACCTAAATTCAGTGGAGGGAAGTTGCTTTAACTTCTGGACTTCACATGGCTTATTACTAATTTGTTTCAGAGTGAAGGTACATTTTTTCTTCTGAGGTAGCAAGGATTTCTGTGTTGGAGAATACTGTCACTTTCAATGCAAATGGCTCAAGTACTAGAAAAAGGTTAGATTGTAGCTAGATGGCAGGTATATGGGAGTTAAAACTGGAAAGGCATCCTGACTCTCTGAACTTCTATGTTAATTTTTTCTTTAGGTCAGAATAAGCTAGACTGCAGAGTGAGATATTTCAATAAAATCTCCTTCAGGATCAGCAGACTTGTTCCTTGTGACTGTTCTGTAATTCAAAGAGAAGCAGCAGGATGTGGGTTTTCAAGATGAATGTTTGATTCTGTGTGCTTCCTTTAACATACTCTGTCTCAAAGTGCACATCCTTTTTGAAAGTAAGGTGGTTTCTTTGTGTTTATCCCACTTCAGTAAGTTATTCCTTCCTTTCTTCACAATTTCCCTAATATTGCGCATACTTTTGCTTTCACCTATGAAATCTGAAATGCACTTGTGTTGTAACTCACGCTCTAAAAAAAGATCTGTATGAAGTTTCATACATCATCCTTTCCCAGGGATTTTAGCTGTTGCTATAGAAGCCTACATTCTCTTTTGAGAGACCTCTCTGATATAAAGAAGTTGATACTGGAGGAAAGTTGTCATGGAAATGTGCAGCAAAAAGAGAAAGGAAATCTGTTTGATGACTGTTACATAGGCTCAGCCAACTCGGTGAAATGCCTTCAGAGCTAGAAATCTGATTCTGCAGATTCCTTGTTACTGGAACGCTACAGACTAGAACCTAAAGAATTACAGTTTTTAAACATCTATATAACGACGGGTACCTCTTCAGCTCAGTGAGCTTCATGTTTATTTCAGAGACAAGTTTCCTCCCTGAGTAATAACGTCCAAAACCCAGAGTGATGCTATTCCTTAGGCTACCCAGCTTTCCAAGAGGGGAGGAAAGGTCCTTTCGGAGCAGAGTTTGTGGCTATGTTGCAGGGATGGGGCTCGTTGGTTCCTTGGTGAGTGAACCAGGCCTTTGGGGTGGATGCAGAAAGCCATGTTATCCTTAGCCACCATGGATGTTCTTCCGGCAGAAGGAACCCTTCCAGGTGACGTGGTAGGCTGGGGACTTTCCAGCAGCTTGCTTCTGATGTGGGCTGAGCTGTGGCACAGCTTTGTATTACACTGCTCTGAAAGGATTTATAGAACTACCACTATTGAAATGAGGCTTTCAGAACTAATTTTTAAATGACTAAAAATAGTTTGTTCTGCAGTCTTCAGTGCCATTTCAGACTTGAACAGAAGGAGTCCTTTGTGTCCAGCTAAATGGTGGTGTAAGTAGATCTCTCTCCAGAAATTTCTTGTCCACTTATACCATCACTAAGCCTAGTTGGTTCCCTAGTTTCAAGCTTTTTGTGTCTTTCTTACTAAAGCCTCCTGATATCCAATAGATGTGATTATGAGTGAGCTGCCTTTAAATATCTATTACCAGTGTCACCATGGTAACTGCTCTAAGAGTTTCTTGCTGGTAGAAGGTTTCCAGCTCCCTGAGATACAACAGGGCAAAATGCTTAGGCTGTTGTTTTCCCTGTTTGAATGAGATCACTCACAATATCAAAGAGGAAAAAAATAACATATTTCTTTTTAATAACGGTGATTGTTAATGGTACTGAAAGGAGTAGGATTGATTCTGGAGTGTGTCCTGAGATCAGAGAATAAAGGACAGTGATGAGCAGGGAGGGACAGACCAAGCTTTCCCTGGAGATCATGCCTTCATCAGCAAACTCCTGCAGGAACAGGAAAATGTCACTGTCCTCGACTGAGCCAACACTTGGCCTTTCTTGTGATACTGTCAACAAGTGAACTGATTAGTCCTAGTGAAGGCTGCAAAATCCTGATATCCCACTTGTCACAGGAGCAGGCAGAGTTGTGTGATTCAGTGTGAAGTAGAAAATTGAGCTGCCTCGTGTTCTCTCTCCTCTGTATTCCCAAACTTCTACTTTTTTGCTCCAGGCCTTCAGCTGCTGTGTACCAGGCTAGCAGTGTTAGTGAGTGACTTTCCTGCTGTCTTGGATTTCTTAATCTTCCCCTTTTCTTCTCTCACATCTGTTTCTTTCCCAGGTTCTTGTTGCTTGGCCAATCAATCCTCTTTTGCTCTGTAATGACAGTTGTTTCTATAGGCTTCTCTACAAGCCAAGTTGAGTAATGGCTCTCATGCTAACCATCACCTCAGGGGACTCTTTAGCTGTCCTTTATTTATCTTTTGCAAAAAGATATAAGACTACTGACTTATATGGGAACTAAAATCAATGGGTACTGTAGATGCCTACTAGCTTGTGATATCTTGTCAGTAATTTGAGTGCCTTTATTTCCCTACCTGTAAAATAGATGAATTATTAAACTATTGCAAAGATTAGCTGATTGTGTTCAAGTAATCTGTGGAAGATACAGAGAGTAAGAACAAGATGAAAACTCTGAAGATGTTGCTATATGGGGAATCAAACCTTTACCAATAGCTTGCTTTTTTTTTTCTCCAGAAGTCCTGATCTACATTAGAGGGCTTGTTTGTCTCCTGGGACTTGAACTCCTTGTGCTTCATCAGTTTTCTCTGTTAATTTGTCCTAGATTTTGTTGCTGCTGGGCTCCCTGTGATGCACTCTGTGCATCTAGGCATACCCTGCAGTTCTGCTTCCATTCAGGGCTGTCAGCAGTTCCAATGCAAGTCCCTCTGAAACAAAGCTGACAGCAACTCAGGTCTTTTATTTGCATCACCTTGAAACACACCAGAAAGTTCAAAGCAGTGGGCCATTCCTCTACCATCCTGTGGGGTTTTTTAATTCTAAGGCAGCCTCCAGCACACAACTTCTCCAGCCCTTAATTTTCCTGTGCAGCTCTCCATTGCCAGTGATCAGCAAAAATTCAATGATGTGATTTTTCTATTCCAGGCTCCTTAGTGTTTCTACTGAATACCTGTTGTAATTCCTTTTCTGTTAGGTGATAAAATGCAATTTTTTTCCAGCATGTGATCCCTCTTGGACAATAAGCAAAGGGAGCAAGTAGAGTTGTGTGGTATTCTGTGTAGGTAGTAAAAACTTGCTGTGCTACTTGAATATGGTAAGTCTCTGTGAACTGAATTTATGAATTCTGTCAGAAAGCTAACAGTGAGGCATAATAAAGAACAGAGATACTCCCTTTTCCCTAAGTCTATCATATAGTCATTGAAATTAAAAAATCAGTTAAGTAAAAAACAACATTGAAAGATTTAACATCACCTTTCGGGGAAATAGCACTGGGTATTGCCCTTTTCCCATCTTTAGCTTGACCTTCATTGTGAACCCAAGGGTGACTACACTAAAGCTGTCCCTGGGTTTTTGCTGTGTTTCTGGCTAACGAAGTGCAGACATGGAAATTGCAGAGAAAAATAAACTTTGGCTAAATGTGTGCCAAAGTGATTAGAGACTTTTATTTTAAATATACAAAATACACTCAATATTTCTTCCCTGTGTAGATTTCTTTCCTCTTTTTTGCCTTTTTCTCTGTGTTGACACTTTTTGTGGTAGCTGGATGTCTGTTAACTCTTCAGAGTTCTGCTCGGAAATGACAGAAATGCTGAAAAATGCTGGTGCCTTTTACAGACTTACTTTTGAAACAAGCAGTTTCCTAATTCTATTTTTGACTGACTTAGTGGCTGTTCCCTTGGAAATTTCAAAGCTGTTGTCTGCTGGCCTGAAATTTTGGCAATAGGCACCAGAGGAAGCTCTTTTACTTGTCTCCTATAGCACTCCATGTTCCATAAAACACATCTGCCTTTTTTCCCTAAATTTAGTGATTGTAGACTCTTCCAGCAACAAATATTTGGCTCTAGTTGCAGGTCAAGGCTGGTAGCCATGCCACAGGCTGAGCTCCTCAGGTATGAGTGGGAACATGCGACTGTGTAGTAGTCTCTTAAGAGTGGAGAATACTGAGTTCTCCATGCCAGAACCCTCAGCTTTCTTGTGCTGGCAGAGCCTTTTTGGCAGCAGATGCAGGAGTTGACTCTTTATATCCACCCATTTGATCAGCATCATCTTGTTAACTGAACAGCAGTTGTTTTTGTCAGAATGGAAAGTGGTGCCGCATGATTCATTCTGCAAATGTCCACTAGCTGCTTGAACTTCCTGACATCTGTAGTGGAACTCAGAAAATAAAGAAGTGTGTAGCAGTTATGTACAAAAAGGAAGAAAGCAGGGAGTAAAGTGCTGTCCCAAACTCATGGCCTGATTCCACTAATGCTCACTGTCTGATGCAGACTTTCCTTTGTAATCGCTTTTGGTTTTATAATTCCAGACAGTAATGTTCCAAGCCTTGTAAGTGAATCAGAGACTTGCTTTAAAAAGACATTGTTATTGACATAATAGCCTTGTTTATGGAATTTCTTTCCTTTGTAATTAAGATTGTTGCATGCACAAAAGCAGTTAAATATAGCATAAATATCTATAGATGCAAAGAAACTTTAAGTCTTGTTCCTTGTGTGAGCCTCTTTTCTTTTTCCATACTCTTTCTGTGCATTTGCCTCTCAAATGAGCTATGCCACTAGAAATTCTGCCCTTTTCCCATTCCATTAAGTTGCATCTCATCCATATTTGTTCCTGTAAAAGTGCACAGGCAATGCAGGTTACAGCATAAAACATTTAAATTCCTCAAATGCAGTGTTTTAAAGGTCTATTGATTACTGGAGTTTGGTTTTATTCTTTCATACCTTGTTGCAGAGTTGTGGGAGTTAGTGCTTTGAACAGCATGCAGGCAATATGCTTACTGTTATTTTGTCTGTCAACCAAATTTACCAGCTGGGTGAGAACCTGGCAGAGTCTTTTAAAAAGTTATATCAATACTTCAAATGTTCTCATCCTGGCTGTGTGAAAGTAATTATAGTTAAGGCCCTGGACAGGTGACAGGCTTTTTAACTGTCTGTTTCTGGGCTCTTTGTTCATTAAACAGACAATTTTTCAATTCAGAGGGTTTTGTGCTGATTAATTCTTTGGGCTAAGTAAAGAGATCAGATAATTATAGCAGTAAGTGAAAACCAGAAAACCTCTAAGTAAACAAATATACTGTCTGGTCTTGTTGGGTTTGGGGAAATTGTGCACCACTATTCCAGCCTGTCTACCAAAGCTGAAGCATGTAAATGCTGTGACTGTCTCCTTACATCCAAGCATTTAATTTTTAGATTTTGCTCCAGTTATATTTATCAAAGCTAAAAATATGTTAGGAAAGGAAATAGAGTAACTCATCGCCTCTCCCCACTCCCCTCATTTCAGTTCTTGGCTGAAGGACAGGAAAACCCACTGTGCCCCTAGAACTCACCAGCAACAGCAAAGAGAGTGTGCTGCAGTCTACAAAGTGTTTGTTTTCTTCAGAGAAACTTTTCAGCCAGGTGTGTGCAACAGATGTCTCTCCCATTTATGAGTTCAGGGGCCAGGGATCTGTCATCATTTGCTTCTGAATCAGTATTTTTCAACTGGATCTGTTCAGTTTTTGAGGTAGCCCATAATGAAAGCAAAGGGAGTGACTTGTAGTCCCTCCACTGGGTACCAAGTGACCTCATTGCCTATGCATGCATCACTGGATGTAGTGTCACTTCCTCAGAGAGGAGAAACACTGCATGCAGATCACACTATGTCTGGGGACTTGGTTAATGTGAAGGACAGAAGGTACTGCTGCCTTGTCTGAGCTGTGAATACTCTCAAACTCAAAATTTTAGAGGAATAAAAATATGGAATGAGACCTACAACTAGTAAGAGACATGCTTGAGACCTGCCAAACATAGATCATTATCACAGGCTACATAAGACACTCAATTCTCTTTAGAAAGCCAAAGAGGAACGTTCTTGAGCATTGCTCACTCTTGTCCCTTAATTGCTTGTCTGAATAAAGAACAGATTGGCACTTCTTCTTGGACAGCTCAAGAGAAGTCATTCAAGACTCATTCTTGTTACTTCCTGTGTAACAGCCTCTGCCTTAGTGTATCTTCATTCTCTGCAAGCACACACTTTTCCACTCTTTTGAAGCAGCAATGGAGGCAAAAGAAATGTCGTAGGTGTCCTGGCTGTGATTGCTGGCACTCTGGGAGAGACCTTATTAGTGTGGAATAGAAAAGCTTCTGAAAGCTGCTTTTGTGGTTTCCTCTGAAAAATGCCTTATTTCTAGGGCCCCCTCCATGCCCTTTCCCCATTGTATGTACCACATGGTTTTATGTGACTGGACCATGCAGACCAGCCTGGGGTTTATGCTCTCTGCTCAGTGTCCAGTTCTACTCCTGGTGATGATGGGCTACTGACAGAAACTCTTCTGCTTTGCAGGTTGAGACATCTCAGTGTTTTGGAGGTGGGGTACAAATGGTTTTCTTGCATAAATTCTCCTTGCTTTGATGAAAATATAATGCTTAGTCAGGGGAATGAGAAATAAGTGTGCATATGTGTGTGTGTGTGTGCTGAATGCCAGAGCACTGGTGAAGCCAGCTTGCTTCCGTATGTGAATCATTTCTCAAGCAGCTCTCTGTGTCTTGCTGCAATGTGGTTTTCCTCTCAGGGCAGCACTCAGGCTCTGAATTTTCAGTCTGGCTTGCACATGCTGTCAGGAGCTAGTGGGAGACAGTTTGCTTTTTAATGCAGAAAGGAAGACAAGCTTCTACTGTAAGTATTTTAATATATATATATATATATACTTTTTTATAGATGGGAACTGTATTATCTCTTAAAGGGTTCTAGGATCAATAATGTATTCCTAGAGTGAAGGAATATGCTTTGCTCAACAACACTTTATAGTCTCTCACTTTAAAACTAAATTGCATGAAAAAAACCCACAGTGCAAACAATTCTGCATTAACTGAGAATGGGTTGAAGCTGGTCTAAAAGCCATTACAACAATCAAAATAATTTCACTCTGTGGGTCTGTGAGAGCTCACTACTCTATTTTTCTTCTACTTGGCTTCCTAATTTAGCGACAGAAGGGCTGAAGCTGTTTCTGTGCATGTTTCTGCCTTCTCCTCTGACAGTTTAAGGCTCCAACAGTCTGCTCATGCTCCTGCTTCATTTAACTTTCCTCTGCTACTGCATCTTCACAAGGTCCAGTCAAGAAAGGGCAGAAAGGAAGAAGCTGTTAAGCAAATAGGTTTGGCAGCTAGCATCTCTGCAGGGGATCAGTGAAAGCATTGGGGAGCATGCCAGACAGGTCCTACAGCAAAGAGCTGTTTGAGCTCTCAGCAGGACCCTTTCATTGTCACAGTTTAACAGTTGACCTGAGAATTGTGCTGTGGACTGAAGCTTGATCATAATGATAGTAATAATAATAGCATTTCTATAGCATGTAATATGGCAAAGTTGTAGAGAGATTAATTAAGTCCTGTATGTGTTGCAGTGAAGGGCTACTGGTAGAACTGGTATGAAAACAGGGATTCTCTACCCCCTCCTCTTGTACACAGTCTGAGTTCTTCTAGACTCCCTTACTAATCCTTTCTGTCTTGCCTCTGAAAACGGATGTTTAGCATATTCCTCTTCTGCCTTTTCTGAATTATAAGTGCTCTCTGCCCCTGTAACCTCAGCAGGAGACAGAGTATTTGATTTGCTGAAATAGTGTTCTTTATCTGCACGATTTGACAGATAACTAACACAAGAATCCCTTATCCTGACATGCACCTACCCCTTCCCTTCCTAGTTCAGGTCTAAGCCAATTTAATTTCATTATGTAGCCCCCCCCCAAGGTAGGTCTTTCAGTCCATCAGCAGTCCCCTAAGTCATGGTTGTAAACCATTACTACTGTTGCCTAAATCTGTTCTGTTCCTGTTTGATGTGGATATTTTTAAAATGCAGAAGTCCTCTAGTTTCTCCTGCAGCTCTGGAGCTACATCCTCATCTTTGCAAAGAACCCTTTCTGTTAGAAGTTCACACTGTCACTCATATAAACATTCAGCAGTTCCTAGCTTATTAACTTCTAAGTGATCTATTCTGCACTTTAATGGAAGATAAATATCTCCTTAAGGGATAGCTTCCAGATTGCAATTACTTCTCTGCATTGTGATGGATGGAAAATGGGAGTCAGGGAAACATCCCAGCATGTGGTGATGTGTGAGGCTGCTCA
Source organism: Bucco capensis (assembly GCA_013396975.1). Lineage (NCBI taxonomy): Eukaryota > Metazoa > Chordata > Aves > Piciformes > Bucconidae > Bucco > Bucco capensis. The sequence continues at coordinate 302,871 of VWZO01013377.1, forward strand.
CTTGCATGCTGTGTGACAGATGTTAATTTATCTCATTTTTACTTTTGGTTTGTTTTTTTTAGGGGGGGGAAGAGGTTTCCTTTCTAAGGCATACAAATGAGAGCATCTTCCTAAACATTCTAGTTATGAACAATTATGATCCCAAACATTCTAGTTATGAACAATTATGATCCCATTTTTTTAAGTGGAAGAACTAAGGCGCAGAAAGGTTATATGGCTGAGACAGAACAATAAATCTGTGCCGGAGCTGAGGCTAGAATTGAGTGGAATGCAGTATGCTGCTTGTGATATCATCCTTTCATACTCTGAGGGCACAGGGAACCTGCCAGTCTGTGTGTATGCACCAGTCAGGGTTACCATGCAGCCACATGTTGTGTGTCCCTGTCTGCCAGTTCAAAAAACACAATTATTCCTTCTCTTTCTTGTAGATGTATCTACCCTCTAGCCCACAGAAAAATCTAATGACAGGTAATTATCAGGCAAACCACTTGTAATTATTCTGCATTTCTTTAGCACCTGTATAGCTCTTGCTCTATCTAAAATGAAACCTTCTTTTCTTGTGGGTTGGCAAACCTGAAGTGTTAAGCATGTGTCACTTGCTTTGTGTTGTATTCACAAGGACAGCAGTTCAAAGAACCTGGATTAATGAACACTAGCTACCTTGAAATGGTTCTGAAACATTTTGTTCTCAACATGCAATACACTGGACGTAAATTACACCCATCTATTTAGGACAGAGTCATATTGGGGAAAGCCCAGAGTGACCCAATTCTTTGTGATTATAACACGGTTGTAGCTTCTAAAAGAAAGTTTGGAATCAATGCACAGTTTTTATCCTTCTTGAACCTTCCTTTTGACTTAAGGGTGGATGTTAGCTCTATGTAAACCAATAGACTTTCCTTGCTTGCCATACATCAAAGTAATGAGGGAACTACAGCTTACAGATTCTAAAATCTATAGTGTGGAATCACTTCCCAGATGTAGTTTTCATGTGACTTAATAGAATTAGGAATTTATTGCATAACCTCTATGTATGTTTTCTTCACAACTTGCTGTCATATACACTCTCCCAGCACAAGAATATGCTTCCTGTACTTGCCTGTCTCCCTACAAGTCCATGTTGTCACTCTCCTCTTCTGATTATGTCTTTTTCCTTGTGTGCATCCATCAGGAATGTGATGAACATGATTTGGAATTGATGCCTACATCTCTGCCCTGGAGTTAGTGAAAGATCATATCAGTCTCTTGTCCTTTCAACCTCACCAAGATAATTCATCTGCTTGAACCAGAGGAGCATGATGGAATGGTTACTAGTAGCCAGTGTAGAGTTGTGTTTCATGGCTTCTTCAGGTATTGCACCAGCCAGCTGGTAGTTGCTGCTGCCCTTCTGGAGAGCTGATGAGCAGAAAATTACAGTTGGATTGGGATTCTTGTTTCCTTATGCCCATGTTGTCTGTAAGATCAGGGGTCACAGGGAGTTAGCATCGTTTCTCTTCTGAGATGTGTGGTAGTGACTGGTTAGGTAATTAGCATGATGGAGAAAGAGGAGATAGAATATCCATGTGCGAACAGCATAATTTAAATTACAGGAGGAGCATGTTCCCAGACATTTCAGAGTCAGCTTTGGCTTGGTTTTTAGGCATCAGTCACTGTTCTGGATGACAGTTCTGAGTGTTTTATCTAGAGAAGTAACAAAGATACCTGTATTTGCCTCTTATAAATGGCCTGTAATATGGAACAAGGACGAGAGAAATGCAGCTAAATAAATCCTTTGTCTGTAGGCACACATGAGGAATTTATTGTAACTTCTGTATTTTTTTTTCATGGGATATAACTAAGAATAAAGGAATGACAAATGCAAAACTCCAGGGAGAGCTTCTGTGGAGGAGGGTGGACAGGAAGAGTTTTGCATTGCTCTCATCTGTCCATGCCTGGAAAAGTCATCAATGACTCTAATGGTTGCTATGGAAGGAGGATTTTATTTTGAGCAATGTTGAGACATGGAGTTTTGCAGTTGCTGAGCTGGACTGTGGCAGTCTTGTTAGGATGATTTTGGAAGCTGAGATGATGGCCAGAAATTTGTCGTTTGTGGCTGACTAGAACTGTCCTCACCTATGGCACTTCTGATGTAGTTTAGACATCCTTGTAACCTTTCAGTATATTCATAGACTGGGTAATAAATATCCATGTTTGAGAATTACAGAAAACTCAGAGGAAATAAGCAAGAAACATCTCAAACAACACAAAAATGCGAGGTTGTCTTTTACCACTATAACCACAGATAAAGTAACTTTGTCTTTGGGAGACCCAGGGGAGTTTCCTTTGTCTGTGTTGTTGCATCTGATACCATGAAGGGAAGGGAAAGGCACTGGCTCTGCAGTAGTTGCTTGTTCTGTAGAGGAAGGGAGCCATGTACCCTGTAAAGAAAATGCTCATCTGATGCCATATGGAAAGTGTTTTTCTGAGGATTTTTACGAGTCCTACAGAAGAGCAATTAAACCAAACAAAACAAACTGCAACCCAGAAGAGTAATAGAGGAAGGTTGCACTAAGAACCTCAAAGGCTCTAAATTCAAGGTAACAGAAACCAGAGAAAAAAAGAGGATGGCTGTTAGATACAGAAAGATTACACAGAGCTAAAAGGAGCAGATGCCTAAAGCAAGCTGCTAAAAGTGACCAAAAAAGTAAACAGTTTGTTCTAATTTTTAGCTCAGTCTTATTTCCAGATAGGTTTTTATCTCTCCCATCTATTTCCAAGTTACCAATTACTGTATTGGACTATCAGCTTCCCTGTGTGTGACCCTGGTTTTATTCCTGATACCAGCTAAGAAATCACAATGAGTCATATGGGAGCATCTGTCAGGCCTGAAAATTGTTGTTTCAAGTGAATTAATGTGAAAGGGAGAAAATATTCTATTTTAGCCCAGCTGGCTATCCTGCCATATAGCTTCCTACATGCTGCTAGAAAATGCTTTACAGTTTACTGAACTTGTTAGATATTTCTATATTCCAGCTGATAGTTTGTCTGAAAATAGCAGAGATTGATGAGATTGGAAGGAAAATAGAAGCATGATGCAGATTTTACATGCTAAAGATAGGAAAAAAAACCTAGCAGAAAATTGTCTTTGATTTCATGAGAATATGTGATAAAAGTTCTGACTTTTTGATGCTATGGAAAGTAACTGAATTACTGGAAAATGGCATTGGGGACTGGATTTTCACCCACCAAAGTCACAGACTCCTGTCCTTTGAGAGCCCTGTCTGCAAAGCTGGTACTTCTGATCTTCCTTTTCAGCCATGCTAGGTATTGACAGGTCTCAGTGAACCTGCCTTCTGCTACATTACTTTCCAGATCTAGTGATGAGTTTTCATAATTCTTTTTCCCATTCATTTTCCCAAAGCAACTTGAACGACTGCTTTAATTTGACTGTCCTGTTGAGCTATTACTGTTACAGACAAGGCATAAGCACCAAAACCTAAATTCTGTAAAGCATGGAGGGTACAGATAATTTCTCTCTCTAGCTCTCCAACAGAGATTTGGGATTTTCCTGTGTAAGTTTTTCTGCAGACATGCTAATAACTTATTTACTGAGTGCAATTGCTGGGTTTCTTGACTGGGAAATAATGCTGCTTGTCATCATTCAAATCAAACTATCTGTTCTTCTTAGTTATTCAGAGCAAACCACCTTTAATAGTCAGCAGAGTTTGTTTCCTGAAAGTTTGTTCTACAGGACTGGTGAATTACTCCTTTGATGGGTAGCCAAGCCTGAAGATCCAAGAGACCTAACATTGTCTCTGCTCATGCTGCCTGCCTGTGAGAATTAGGATAAATTCTTAATCCAGTTTTTCTAGCCATAAAATGGGAATAATTCTAGGCTGGTTCTAAAGACTTTTATTAATAAATGCATGCTGACTGACTTTAGAAATGTCTAAGTTCTCAATTTTTAATAACACAGTCAAATTTCCAGTACAATAGACTATCTTGCCACTGCAAAACTTCTGCCAAAATAGCCCACATCAAAATTTTCCAAATATGCTTTAAAAGTACGAGTGAGAAAGGATGAACTATACAGTATAGCCTGAATTTTTAAAGACTCTGATGCCTGCAGGGAATTCTGAGGATTATTGAGAGAAAAAGCTCTGTCAGGACCAGCTTTACATTTTTATAACCCCTCTCTTTATCTCACTGTTTCAGAGAAAGAGATTCAGACACCAACTTAAAACAAACACCCCTCAAGCCCCCCAAAACTGCTGCAGTTTGGAAGTGACTGGCACTAGGATTGATTTTGCTGCTCTAAAGCAAAATACTGTTGGCATGCCCCTGCATGTTGGCATGACCCCTGCTGCTTCTCTTCAGTTTCTCCATGTTCTCAGAGCACAGCTCCAAGTAGAGTGTGCTACAGGGGGTTGCATTTTACCCCACTAGTTACCTGCTCTGGCTGCTGCCAAAGAAAGGCTTTGAATCTCAGGATGGTGACATGCTGTTTGCCTCCTAAGGAAAGTTCCCTGTCAAATGTGAAGAAAGAAAGAAAAAAGAAAATCCTGTGGCTCCAGGCATTGCTTGTAGCAAGTCAGCTTCTGGGAGAGTGAGCAGAAGCATGTCCCATCTGAAACGTTTTGAGACTTAAATGGGTGTAAACCCAGGGATTTTTGGCATTCTGTTTGCAAAAGCAGCTTGGTTGCTTCCCTTGTGGAAAGCTGCTTTTCTTGTAGATTTCTCCATGAGTAGCCTAGAGGTCAAGTCATCTCTCTGGGCTCATTTTGGAAGGAAGTGCTGATATTTAGTTAAAAATGTAGTAGATTTCTAGCAATATAATCTAAAACCACTGGCAGCCTTTACCTGGTTGCAGTTTCATAGGTGCAGAAACACAGAAGGTTGTGTTCCATATCTTGTCATAGTAGTTACACTATATATATATATACATATACACACACTACTTCTGTCCTGACTTGTGAACTTGTCTTCCAAGATCTGTTCTGCTGTTATAAGTTAGTGCTGATCCCATTCCCAAGCTCCCATCAGAGAGTGGTTTATGGCCATGATTGGCTCCTTGTAAAGTCATTTCTGCTGACTCAGAAGGATGGTCTCTGTGAGTTACTCTTGCCAACCTTGTCCTGAAAAATCACACTGAGGGAAGCAGAAGCTGCCATTTAGTCATTGCAGTGGTCTGACATGCTGCTGCCTAGTGTAAGATTTGGAATAGAAAGGTAAATGCAGGTGTCTCTTAACCTGAGCATCTTCAAAAATGCGTTTTTATCTTTCCAGGTTTAAAAATCAAGTTGATTTTAATTGTTCAAATATGAAAAACAAACAAAAAAATTGTGTTAAGTAGATAAAATCTGTGTATGATGTTTGCAGTACAATCTATTACAAGCTGTCCTTATCTGTACTGTTTCTGCTCTAGGATTAGAGAAACTTCTTGGCTCATGTTAAGTTTCCTGGCTGCAACCATTTGATATACCCAAGTTAGTATTCTAGCTGCCAGTTCATTCCTACCTACCTAACTCAGTCCATGAGCCAGTTCATGCTCCACAACTTCTGGGTTGCTCATTGTCCCAACTGCCCACAACTTCCATGAAGCTTGTTTTTTTTCCTGTAATGCAGTAAATTGAATTTGGGGGAGAGTAAAAGCTGATGTTGACTCTCAGAATGGATTTCCTTCTCTCATCAAAGAAGAGCAGGACTCCTTTTTTCCCCTCCTCTTCCTTGAAAGAAGTTTTATTTAGTACTGTTCCTGAAGCAATATTTCTAATAACTCAAATGTGTGTCATCCTAGCTAGGAATGAAAGCAGCTTAAGCAATGTGCAGCCTGGCTTTGCTCTTTGAAGTACATATAAGGCTTGTGGGAAGTATTGGGGATCCCACTTCAGAGACTGAAATCGTTATCTACAGTGTGGATTCAGGTTAGCCAAATAAATGAGGAGCCTTACTTCCATCTTTTACAGATGCTGATTCCCATACAACTACATGGAAAACTAATAAACACTAATAAATCCAAATATACTCTTCTCAATTTTAGTTTCATCCTCTTGGTGTGTAGTAGAATGTTATTAAATCCAGATGGCACATAATTCAGCTATCATTACATGAAAAAGCCAGTTTGCCTCAGGCCACTTGCTGGATTTCTTGAGTTGTGGTTTGTTGTGGTTTTTATTTCTATTTCTTTTAAGTACCTCTTCCTTTTACTTCTAACATCACAATCTAGTGAGCACAGCACTCCACTGCAGCTTTCAAATGTCAGGGATGACTCAAAATTAAGTTCTTTAGGATATCAAGAAAGCATCTGTGCAGCTTAAGGCAGGGAAGTATGAGATACAGTTAGGAAGAAATCCAGAGGGTATAATAAAGCAAAATGCACATGCAACCACTGGATTTGCAAAACCCCAGATCTGCATAATTTGGAGATGTAATCAGGAGGAGAGTTTGCATGTGTAGTTACCTGTTCACCCATCTAAATACAGTGAATGGGATGCCTGTGAAAATATGGAGTTTTAAATAATGTAAAGCACCAAAGCTTGCTAAGGTAGATTGTGAACTGTGGGAATGCTAAACATTATCTATTGTAATATAGCTTAATATATGCCAGTGCTTTAAAAAAGGAGCCAAGTGATCAGTGTAATCACTAACAAAGACTACTTTTTCTCCTCTAATGAGATCAGTTGATGGCTCCACTCCGTATGCATTAAGAATTTTAATGGAGCAATACCTACACTTAGTGACAACAATAACTACTAACTTTATTTCTTTATTTAGGAGCTGACAGGCTAGAGCTGTGGAGAAAGTAGTCAGCTTTCTCTGCAAGAGGCACCAAGGATAAATAGAGGAAATGTCACTTGCTAGCTCTGATCTCAGTAAGACAGCAGCAGAACACTTGACATTCCCTCTGCCTCTGCACAGCAAAACACTCCTTAAATAGGCCATGGTGGCACCTGCAAGGTGCTGTCAGTGTCATATACAACTTGGCCCCAAGCAGACTTGCTTCCCATGAGTTCAGTGAGTGTTCCTCTTTGTGAATGTGAAATAAAGTATAAAGCAAATAATGAGATATAAAATGTGACCTAAGCCCTTCTACTGACTCAGCCAGGGAGAAATTGTTCTGGCTTCTCTGTCAAAGAGCTGTTGTCCAAGTTCATGCTGGCCCAGCTGGGCTCCCATGGGATAACTAGCCTGTGCTTACCACAAGTGCATTCCCCTAGCTGAGACACTAGGCTGGTCTTTTTGCACATCTTTTGGTTACCAGTTTAACAGACAAGAAAAGAAGCCAGTTAGCCTCTGCCTACATGAGACTGATGCACAACTACATCCTGGCTCTATTTTAGAAAATGAAGCTGCAGAAGAGAAAAATATTGCTCATACTGAAGTGGGGGAAGATATGAGGCAATCTCCCTTCCCTCCCACGCTCAACTCAGCAGGCTGGTGGGGTTTTAAAAAATCCAACTATGCTCCTGGTTTGGATTGAGCAATGGCTGCTGAACGTTTATGGCTTTAGATCTACAAGAGTTGAGCTAGTGATTTAATTGGCAGCTGTCTGCCTAGGGAGAGAAACAGACTAGTTGTTCTTACTAGCAGATTAAATTTGCTCAGCTGTATCCAAAAAAACTGAGTCCTGGCAGAATTTCTTGCTTGCATAAGCTTATCTCTGAGGAATAGTGGATCTGGATTTTTGTTCGCAAGGAAGTTGATATTTTTTTACCATATTTTGTAAATCTTAGTATTGTGAAACATCTTTATCACTGTGGTAACATCAACTGCTGCTTCTCTAGAAGACTGAGAAGTTAAAGATATCTTTTCCATACAACTGAGGAAACTTCTCATGTGACTTTAACATTATTTCAGTTGAAGATGCTGAATCTAACAAGAGAAGTGGTTTTCTTTTTATCCCAAGGTTGCCTTCAATTGGTGTGGGCTTCAGTGTTCTCAGTTACTCTTTCATTATGCTTCAGCATTTGCAGGTATTCTGCTGTGGCTGATAGAGGTCTCTCACTTCCACAGTCCCAGCAAAAGTCAGTGTTTTTTCTGTGGTGTTTCATGGTACCTGTTAGTATGAAAAATGTTAAGTGGCTGCAGCCTGCTCTGAGGGATTCTTGAGGCTGAGTTTTGATGTGTATAAGAGGGAATAAAGTTTAGCATGGTCCTTTCAGCCCTTTAAACTGATGCCAGATATCTCTGCTCTTTCTCAGGTGATACAAAGTCAGTTTATATTTGTGGGTGTGTGTATAAATATCTTTCTTTTTTAATCTGTAGACTGAGTTATTTGGGAAGAAAATGAAGAGTACTGCCAGGCCTTGGAGTGCAGTGACAAAGCAAGGGAGTCATGGAATTGACAGAGGAAAATCACTTTCCACCACCTCAACAGGGATGAAGACATCCAAGTCCTCAACCTCACTTGCCTTTGAATCTCGGCTCAGCAAGGTACTAGGCAGCAGTGCCTGTGCAAGCATTATACCCTTATCCAGGTTAAAGCTCTTGGAATATATGCTGTATGGCTAAGGCAAACATCTCTGAAGGAATGCTACTGAAGAGATTAATCAGGAAATCTGAAAGGGTTATTTCTTCAGGTTGTGGATCATTGCAAATACAAGATCATCAAAGGGGTTTCCTTGAAGAAATGAGGTAGAAAAAAGCATCATAGCCTCTGCTGTAGAAGAGGGCATGTTGAAGAAATTACTTTAGAGAGCCTGCAGAAGTCTTTACAGGTCAGAAAGTCAGCTTGTTCCATTCTACTTCTAAGAGTAGCTAACAAAACCTTTGCCAGAAGGCAAAACGTTAGCTGTTTGGTATCCTGGAGGAGATCAACACTTGAGCTATTGAAACTTACGTGCTTGCAGGGTCCAGGAAACCACAGGCTGAGTCAGAGGAAGAGATGAAAGGGAGAAAGAATTGGAGTTGAGAGACTTCATTTTGCTTAAAGATTTTATGTTCAGGAACCACTAAATAGGGAGAGTGCTTGTTGTGTGCTCTTTTCTTTTAACCTGAGCAGTGGTGTTCAGCCTGTGGTCCATGGACCCTCTGGGTGTCCCTGGACAACTTCAAAGGAAGAGGGGTTTGATTTGTGAAAACAGTTTAGGTGACCACAGACTGAAAAGGATAGAAAAAATACTGCTCTGGGGATACTCTCCAGAGCTTTGGTCTTTTAAAATACTTAAAGTATTTTTCCTGAAATTAATTAGAGGCTGTTATTAGAGGTACACAAGCTGTTAGGAAGGCACAGAAATGGGAAAGCAGCTGATCAAAGTTCTGAGATTAATTGCTATTTCTGCTTGTTGAAGCAATGTAATTTCAGTGTTTCTCCTTGAATCTTATGTCCATTGTGCTTGTATTTCAGTCCCTAGCTTACTCACATCCAGTAAGGCTTACTAATGAAATCACAGTGATACCTGCTAATATGTTTAAAACCCCACATACTGCACAATATCCTGTAAAGCAATTAGTGTACCTCCTTCCAAGCTTCTGAACTGTATCAGTGTCAATCTATAGAATTCTGCAGCTTATCTATTCTGAAAATCAAAGTGCTTTTTTACTGTGAATGATTTCCTTGGTGATCACATGAACAAAATGCTTTTTTGTGAACAGACTTTTCAGTTTCTCTTCTACTGAGTCCTGTAGTCCCTAGTAAAACAAACAGGATTAGCTCCTACCATGAGCTCATCAGCCATTTTTGCTCACTACTTCTTAATAAACAAGGAGGGTAAATAGCTGAAGTCATGACATGCTTAAGATAAGGGATTTCCAATTGATAATTGTGTTAGATCTTGCACTGGCTCCTCTTGTAGTTTATTGTGGCAGCCTGAGCTTCTTGGCTAAAGGATTTTTCAGATTTGGCTTGGTCTCCAGCATGTTCTTTGTTTGTGTCAGGTAACTTGGTTTATGAGGCCACAAAGTTTGGCAACTCCTGTTTGACAAACACGAGAAGGAACTGGCAGTTGCTTGCTCTTGGAACAGCTCAGGAGTCTCCTCAGAGGATCTGAGTTCACCGTTGGGCAAAACTGTGTGATCCTAAGTGAAGAGACAAGAACCAGCAGATCCTTTCAGGATCTTTTTTGACAGACAGATTCAGGGCCAGTTATTTGCTGCTTTGGCTTACTCAGTGTGTCAGACTCTGCAACTAGCACTTTACCTGCACAGACCCAAATACTTGATTACATGTAAACCAGTGAGGAAATATGATGAATGCTGTTCAGAGCAAGGTCTGAGAAGATGGAGTAGCCAGTAGTCTACTCCTGTAAACTATCTTCTCCCTACCTTTCAATCATTTGCTTCTTTGGGTTGTCTTTCCCATTTTCATTGTTCATTTTTGAAGCAGTAGTGTCTCTTAACCCATTTCACAAATATCTAGAATGCAAAACAAAATCCCATTGGTTTACTTTATGGAAATGTTCCTTTTCTCCCAGGAACTTTTCATTCTGAGCTACTTGATAGGAATAGTCAAGGTCTTAATCTTCTGGTTGCTCACAAAAATCTCTGTGTTGCAGCTGAAGAGGGCAAGCAGTGATGACATGCTGACAAAACCAGGAGCTGCAGCTTCTGGTGTCTCTAGATTGAAGAAGACTATTACAACAGGAGCCATTTCTGAGCTTGCAGAGAGTCGACTGAAGCCCAGCACAGGTAGATACAAAGATTCTGGAAGACTGTTGATGTGAAATGTGCTGTGAGTGTCGTTGGGTTTACCATATCCACCAAAATGATTGGAGGGCACCTCTGCTGTGAGGACAGACTGAGAGTCTTGGGGTTGTTCAGCTTGGAGAAGGCTCCAAGGAGACCTTCTTGCAGCCTTTCAGTACTTAAAGGGCCTAGAAGAAAGATGGGGACAGACTTTTTAGCAGGACCTGTTGTCACAGGACAAGGGCGGATGGTTTTAAACAAAAAAAGAGGGATTTAGACTGGATATAAAGGCAGACATTTTTTACACCACGTGCAGTGGTGCTGGCAGAGGTTGTCCAGAGAGGTGGCAGATGCCCCATCCCTGGAACCATTCCAGGTCAGGTTGGACCTTGAGGCTCTGAGCACCCCACGAGCCAGTGATGTAGAGTTCAAAGGGGGTTCCCGGAGCCCCCCTCGGGGTCAGCCCTTGCGAGGTGAGCTCTGCCCGATGGGGCTGGGGCTGTGCGGCCCCGAGCGGCCACGCGGGGGCGCTGTGGGCGCGGGGCTGGGCAGAGCCATCCTCAATCCATGAGGAGCCTTCCTTTTCCAGCATTTTCCCTACGGCTCGGCAGCGTTCTCTTTCTTCTCCCCCTGCTCCTGCTGGTCCTGGGGCGCAGCAGAGAGGCGAGAACAAAGCCAGCCCTAGCCTCCTCAGGCGCGGCTTGCGCTTCCGAGCTCGGTGCGGTATGCTCCCTGCATCAGCCCTAGCGCCATCGGCTTGTTCCTACTGCTCTCCAATCGCAGACAGTTTCTAAAGGCAGCGACACCATCTGCATAGCAAGGGCTTCGGTACAAATGCTCTGCTTTCCCCCAGGAGCTCAGCAAATGCTTACTTTTGTCTATTCCCTGGTGGCATTTCCAAGGGAATGTGAGATCTTATTAAATTTGACCATTACCTCCCTTGTTTGTCACAGCCTCTGTGGGGTTTGGCTGTGTAACAGAAAAATGTTACTAAGAAATTAATCTTTATGTACTTCTCCCCACCCCTGAAAGAAAATAATGCATCTTGTAACAGCATAAATGCTTCACAGTAACTCAAAGGCAGATCCTGTTCTGCAGTTAATTGGCATGCAAATACTCAAATTTAGTAGTGACTAGTTGTTTCTAAAGGCATTTGAGATCCACCAGCCAATAAAGGGGCATGACTCTGGCAGAAGATGCTTGGAAGGAGTAATGCAGGGAGAAGAAAACCTGTATGGATGATGCAGCATAGGATCCTGGGAATGCAGCCAGGGAAACAGCACTGCAGGGAGTCCAGAATGGAATTCATATGTCAGATACAAAACTACTAGCACTGGAATAGGGAGCCCTCTTCTGCATGCATGTATAATAACTGGGATTGGAGGAGGGATAAGATTTATGATGATGACTACTTTAAATACAAAGGGTAAAATGGTTTATGGAGGTCAAGTTATATCTGGGTATTGTTTTGCCAATTTAAATCACATCAGCAGGTCTGACCTCATATATTGCTTTGCATTAACATTTGTACGAGTATGAATGGAATATTAGTGCTGGGCAAAGAGAGTCCAAGTGTGGAGCTGTGTCTTTTGTATGGGTAAACACTAAGAATATCTGTGCTACTCCCCTGGGATTCCTTTTAACCTAGAGAGGACTGTCCCAGGCCTTATAGGGGCTACCTACAGGTATGTATACAATATGACATGTATCTTATGTATCTTAATTTTCCACAGGGGTTCTGTAATCCAACAGGATGCTTGGAAATCTAGCTATATCACAGCCACTGAAAGGTGCCAGGTATTAGTGAGCAAGGTTACAAAGCTGAATGCTGCTTTTCATTTGTCATACCATGAAAACATACTAATAGGCACATTATAATACAGTATATTGCTGTTAAGAGGAAGATGAGAGATCAGCTGTGTGAGAGAGCACAACATGTTCTTGGGAACATTGAGTAGGAAAGGAGAGAACATTGTTTCAGCTGCTGTATTTTATTGAAATGGTATACCAAATAGTCTCTGATTGTGATCAAGGCTTCACTACAATGCTAACTGACTGTGGAGCTAATCCAAGTAAGAATGTTCCTATAGCTGGGAAATGCAGATGTTTATGTATGTAGCCAACTGTGTAAGTCTTGAAATTTTGTTCTGGAATCACTTTCTTTGGCTTCTTTGCCTTCATCAGTTCTGTACTTTCCCTTCATGTCTTAGCTGCAGACATCATGTCTTCCCACCCACCCTTTCCTTGTGCTTTTAGATTGAGCTTTCTTTGTTACTCAAGTGAATGATTTGATTATTTTACTGAATTTATATTCTATTAGTTCCAGCTATGGTACTTGGTACTGTGGTATTGTGTAAGAGAAATGAGAAGAAATAAGGTACAGAAAATAAGAAAGTTTAGGTTTCTTTCTTCTTTGGGTGTGACTGTTCAACATTTGTGTGTTGACCTTGAGCACTAGCACGTGTTCCAAATGCTGCAGATAATGAAGAATTGACATCAAGATTGCTTGTTCAAACAGGTTTCTCTCTACGCTGCCCTTGGTGGAGTTGAAGATATTCATTCTAGCCTTTTCCTGACAGAACTACCCCTGTCTGCCTTGTTGGAAGCTAATGCAGTAAATCATAAGCAACTTAAAGGGAGATGAGGCCAACCTCATGTCTCTGTTCTTGGCAAGTGGAGTTGAGCAAATGGAACTGGAGATGGATTCTGGCTGCAAGTTCTCTGCTGTGATGTTTGGCTTTAACTGCTTGGCAGATTTGAAATCCCAAGTAATGGGAAATGCTATGCAGGGAGAAATAAACATCTTGGATTCAGCCTGGATGCAGTTATGTGTTTCCATGTACTGTCCTGAAGCAGCAATTTGGTTTGATGTTAAAACCAAACTTATAGAGCTCTTGCTGATTTGCCATTTTTCCAGCTCCTTTTCATCTCCTGAAACATTCAAAGCCATGCAAGATGAGGTTGCTAACCTTGAAGACTATTTTGATGTATGCACTTGTAAAGCTATCCAAGCTATGAGGCCACACAGTAAATGATTTTAAAATGTATAAATACAGATATTTATATCTACATGAGAAACTAGGGCTCTCTTCTCCTAAAGGTTCAGGATTATAGGAAATTGGTTATTTTTTTCAGATTCTGCTTCTTTGAGGTTTGCAAGCCAAATAACCTTCAATAATGCAATTTCACAGAGAATTTCAAAGCTTCTTATGTGATCATATACTTCTCAGCGTGAGCACTGCATGGTAGTACTGGTATGCCAATGGGAAAATTGAGATTCAGACAGTTGAAATGACTTACTCAATGGATTCTAGGTCATTCCCAATCCTTGCTCTCAGTTCTGTCACTCACTCCCTACAAACTCCCAGTTCAAGCACTCTCTGAAAATTTCCCTCAAGGCTGTCCAGTTTAATCATGTTCATGTGCTTCCTTGATCTTATTTCAGTTATTATCTGTCAGATTTGACAGGAACCAAGAAAAAAGGTATTATGCTGGGCATTAGAAAAGAGATGGAGCCAGGATGTGTGGGTGGGCTGGGCTGGGAGCAACTAATCCAAAGGCATTCAGAATACTTCAGGCATCCCCATTTCTCACAAATGCATTGATTTTTCTATCAAGCTCTGCCAGCTCCAATATGAACTGTCAGTTATCCTTGAAATGTAAGTACCAGATTGCTCTGCTTTTGTTTTCTCATGCTGCTTCATCAGCTTATCTCTTTAGTCCTAAATAAAGTCTAAATCTATATAGACCCAGAAACAGTAGGAAACTGTCAATAACAATGCTATAATCACCCAACTTACTATATATAGACATTCTGGGTATGTCACTGACAAGTTCAGGATCTCTCTAAAGCTCCAACCATGTTAGAAGACAAGGACTGTATCTTCTCACAATGACAGTGGGATGTGTTATATCTCTGGAGGCCAGGAGAAGCCAAGATGCCAGCAGGAGGGTGAGCATGTCAGCCTGTGCTCCATCAGAAACAGCCATTTATTTTTAGGCATAAAAATGGGAATATCAAGAATTGGCACACATTTTGTGCTGAAGCAACAGAAGCATGTTGCCTTCTGTGTGTGCCTGCTGAGTTGATTAACATCAGTGGTTAGAGACTGTGCCAATACAGAAGTACCAAAGGGGCAAACTCAAAGCTATGAAGAGTTTCAATTATCTCTTAGGCATGTAGCATCAAGACTGAACTCTGCAGGTTACCTGGACAAAAGCTCCTAATCCCAGAGTGGAATGTTGCCAGCATTGGAAATGAAGCTGTCTAAAGCATGCTGTTGTAATAAGCCCAGTAAGTTAAAATGAAAATACCAAGAGATCTGGCATAATCAGTGAAGGCTTTAGAAGGACCTGAAGATTGTATTCTCTTGTGGAATGGTTTGGTTTGGCCAGTGTTCAGTTCCACTAAGGAAGACATCCATTTGAATGAGTTTTTCTGTGAATTGCCATTCACATTCCTGCCCAATTGCCAAGAGTTAAGGTCCTAATGACTGAAAACATGGTACCTGTCTATCTTCAATTCCTACCTAGTTCTAGGAGGGCACATACCACTAGTCCCTTTGTCCATTGCTGTTTGTTTGCCAGGAAATCTATGTAAAAAAGAAAAATCTTGATTTCCCTCTAAAACAATTTGCTTGTAGCTTTTGTCTGTTGGTGGTGATGATACTCAGAAAAGAGAGATATTAACTAAATGAGGCCAACTGGCCCTTGCCAGTGCTGATGTTTGTGCTGGGGATGTAGGAGTGTCACTGGGGAAACCTGAACGTGTTCAGCTGTGGTTGCTTTTAAACTGGACACTGGTGTTTGGTTTTATTGCACACTTCACTCATTAGAAATGCTTCTTTCCCATGAAAATTGGAAATGTGGCCGAGTACAGATTTCAGAGCTTCCTGCACATGTATAGAATTGTTATTTCAGGATTCCTACTGGAGAGTAACATACAGAATCTATCCAATTTCCTCTCTGCTTTCTGCTAACTTCTCTGCTGGGTGAGTGTTTGTCACTTCTGATGTAAGGTAAGCATTTTGGGTAATGTAAAACTAATCCAGACCAGAAGCCTTCTCTACATGGTCAGAATAAAGGAAAAGGGGGTTTGTTGTTGTTATAGTTGTTTTGGGTGGGTTGGTTTTTTTGTGTGTGTTTTCCTTCGGTTATTTTTCTCTAATTAAAGCCTTCTTTAAAAAAAAAATCCTTTAAAAAATCTAGTTGACAGTTTAGTTCTTCCTAAGATGTTAATACACCCCAATTAGAACAGGAAAAGGAAAGTGATTTCTTTTGAAGGACAGCTTTCTGACCTTGGGGCCTTTTTACTCTGCCATACATCAGTTTCTGACAGGGCCTGCTCTTTGTCAGCTGTCACATCAAAGGACTGCTCTAGGTTTGTAGAAAGGTTACTGCACTTTGCATTCAGTCTCCTTACTGTCTCATTTTTTTTTCTTGTGAAAGATAGAGGCAAGTGTGAGAGACACTAATGAGATGGAACGTTCTGTTCCTCAAGACTTCACCAGAAACCAAATGACTGATCTCATCTGGGCTTTCCCAGGAACAATAAATATGCTGGAAAGTTTCATCTGGAAAGCTAGTTGCATTTTTCTACCCTTTCCAGGTAAAAGGCAGCTCTTGCATAATTACTCTTTCTTATCAAGAAAAAGAGACTCTAGCTCCAGAACTGATATAAAAAGGAAAGGAAGACTCCAAAAAGGTTGCTTTGTGAAGCTGTCACTCAAGTAGGCAAGGTTGTAATGCAGGAATTTAACATGGAATTCCACAGAACAATGTGGAAATACGTCTGTGTTTACATCCATAGCTCTATATGTAGCTATATGTGCATATTGACATTTCCATACACTTACCAGTATCAGCATGGTTGGCTGTAATGTACTGGTGCAAATATGAGTCTGTGCCTTAAGCTGTCTGAGATTACTTAGCAAAATACTTCATCTGTCTGTGATTTCCCCAGGTATCAAGTAACCAGACTAGGTTTCAGCATCATTTAAGAAGATTTCACCCACTAACCTATAAAGTGAAGGCTCTGGAATTGAGGTGGATCACATTTGGCATTCCAGATTCAGTTTGTGGCAGCTACTTGTCAAGTTTCTCTTATTTCTTCTTACAATGATTTGGTTTTTTTACCTTGTGGTAGTCTACATACTCAAATACATATGTTCACTTTTGATGCCCTTGCTGAAAAAGTTCCTGTATGATGTTTGCCATGTTAAATTTTCATGTCCTTCTAATCTTTGCCTTTTCTTGCTGTAACCCAGGGACAGTTCTGCCTCTTCAAATGGCTTGGAATGGGCACTGTTTCACATGACTCTTCTTCAGGATTTTTTTCCCCCTTAGATAAATATGTTACTCTGGCAGGATATTTTGATCTGAAGAGGCATTTATTCCAGTGGGGCAAAAGGAACTCAGTAGTTCTTTAATGAAAAAATACCAGTGGTCTTATTAAACTCTGATATCTTTTTGGCTTGAGATCTCAGCTGCATGATTCCTTGAACTAGAGAGATCTATGGATGGATGCTCCCTCCTTCAATAGATGGCATAGGAAGGTTGAATGGCATCATTTTCTCTCGTTCTATTGCTGTCTCTATTGTATGAAACCTTCTTTCATAACTGGAATTGGACTGAGAGCAATGCATTTTAGTGCCTGTCCCTTGGGATTTCTGACACCTGATCCTGTAAGGATAACAGTTTCTTTGGGAGGCAGTCACAGGCTGTCTGCAGTCAGCTTGCATTATTAAACAAGTAAGAATTAGCTTCTGCTGACAACCCTGTCTGCAGTATGTACTTTTTTTTGGTTCTGTTGTTGTCCTAATCTACTGCACAATTTCCATTTACTGCACTGAATCTGTATTAACACAGATTTTTGCATGCAATTTCTTGTTAAAACAATCTGGGGAATAGAGACCCTTTTCTCTCTTGTACATTCCCTGGAGAATGACTTTGTTGGCACGTGTTTACCACCCTGGGACCTGAGCCAGTTAAGAGGATTCAGTGTGTGGCAGTGATACTGAAATGTGAAATCTTTAAGACTGTAATGACTTAACTCATTAAATTGTTGACAGTTAATTGGCTTGAGCCAACATACATAGGGAAGAGCCTTTAAAGCTGTAAGCAAACTGTGATGATCACAAAAGCCTTTCTGGGGATACCCAGACAGAAAGAGGAGTCTGCTTGGATTCTCCAGGAGTGCAGTACAAATCTATGATCTCTGTTTTCATTTCTGTTGCAGACTTCTTTAGTGAAGTTGTTCAGCAAAATCAACACAACCTTCTGTTGAATACCTGCCCTAGGTTAATTATCAGCTTTCCTTCAGCTGGTTTGAAGAGAAATGATCCTTAACACAAATTCTCTAGGCCTAAATGTGTTGCAGGCAGAATGCCTTGGCAGAATGCCACTGTGTTTGCACTTAAAGAATGGGAGGGAGCAAAAGAAAGGAAGGCAAAGCTGGCCTGGTGGAACAAGTATGCAGATCAGCAGAGGGCTTGGCATTCCATCTATTATTTTTTTTTCCACTGTTTTTTCTTCAGCAGCTTTTGGCTTACTCTAGATTTTAGTACTGTAAGAGGGAGGCATTGACAGCTACATCTCAGATGGGTTCCTGGAAGGCTGAAGTTTTGTGCCATGAATGAAACTATGACTTCACTAATTATCCTCACAACAAAAATTTAATATTTAGCATGGTTAAAAATACATTTACTCTTTCAACTGTGTTTCAACAAAGAGATTGCATTCCTAATCCTTTGGGGTCCTACTCTGTAGCTTTCTTTTCCCTGCTATGTATGTGCTTAGTGCTCATAGAACCTTTAGCATTAGTGGAAGAGGTAGACCTTGACAGTGTGAACACTGCTATTAGGGCCCATTCAGTTTAGTTCAGTCTTGGCCAGAAGGTCCAGGTACTGGAGATCCTGCTTAGCATCTGTAACTTCTGCAGACCTTAGTCTTATAAAGAAACTGTCAGTTATCTGGCTACTGCAAATCAGATCATTCTGTGGCACTTTTTCTTTTAAGCATGGATTACAATTTGAACTGAAGTTATGTTAATTCATTTGACGTGTTGTGAGAGTAGAATGTGAGGAAAGGTTATGCCTGGTAGGTAAGTCCTATTATTTGGCTAGTGATTTGAAAGAATTACATATGTCACACCTTGGGTAATTCATTCCTAATCTCACTATATGGAAAAGGGGAGTTTGTGAGGTGTGAATAGTGCAAAGCCATGAGTTAAACTTCATTCCTAGGAAGAAATCAGCTAATCTGCTTTATAGAGATGAGAATGTTCATTGATTGATTTTTATACCTTTAGTTCTAGGGAGGAAAGGAAAAATAATGTAAAATGTTCAGATAACAAATAATTGCCTCCAGCTTTAGCCATGCATGTCATAATTCATTACCTAGTCACCATGCTAGAAGTCATGCTTGCCATTATTCCCTTCTCCTCAATTTGAGCTGCAGGCTCCAGGAAGAGTAATCTCTTATCCATGACTTCTGCTCAGGCTACAGATGTAGTTTAGAAAAATCATATTTTTCCCTTTCACTGTGGACTTGGGCTAGAAGTCTTTTGCCTGACATGGTTCTCCCTATCATGGTATTAGAATGTTCTGACTTAGATTTTGTGTCACTGTCAAAAATAACAGAATGGTTCTTCTAGTCATGACTCTTCTGCAGTGCTCAGATTGCTCTGACTCGGTGAGTACATCTTATAATGACTCCAGGCCTGCACCCCATGCTGCACCAGGACCCTGTTACTCTATTGCCTTTTGTGGTACAGAAATAGAAAGCAGGTGTTGAAATTATAAGTGTTGAGTGTCAGGATTTATCAGCCCAAGAGATTATCTTGGCTAACACAATCCCTCAGGTGAATCCTGCTGAAGAAAAGCAGAAGTCACTCTTTAGTCTATGAAAAGCTCTTTGTCTTGGAGATCCATTTCAACAGCAGCTGGAGGACATTTGTATGTGTACCTTTGAGAAGCGCAAGCTGAGTACCCATCCTGATAAGATACTTATGATACTTAAGGCACTGAGATGACTTTTAGAAAAAGAATGCCCTGTCAGTGATCCTTTTTTATAGAACTTGTATGGTTTATTCATTAAACAAAGCATTTTCTACTTGGCATGTGATAAGACAGAAGGAGACAGGAGTTGTGTTTAATGTCACCCAAATACAGACAGCTGTATGAATACTTTGAGCTTCAGCCATAAAATGTCAGAGGAAGAACAATAGAAAATGTTAAGATTGACAGCTAACTTTACCCTGTTATACTGAAATATTAGCAAAATTCTATTTCAATTGTATTAATGATCTCCAGAATTTTTAAATTTGAAAGACTGGATTCACAACTAGGTAGACTAAAGATAAAGCTTAAAGTGATTAATTAATCTGTTTTGAGCTTAGGACACATTATTTTTGAATTTGCTTTTAACCTTCTTGTTAAACCAAGATGCTAAGAAGATTATTCTGTTAATTATCCATGTAATGGAAACTAGCGACTGGAATCATTCAGTGGTCTTGTTTCCCATGTAGATCATGACTGTTGATGAGGAGCATCTTGATTTCTTTCTCTGAGCCATCAGCTATGGGCCACTCTCTCTTCTGCTTGTCCCAGTCAAAAATATTGATGACAGAGATATGGTTCATAGATTGCTTTGAGCTTTACTAATGTATGGCTGGAAGCAGCTTTCTGGCCATTCCCCCTCTGCAGCCACGGCAGCTCTGGGGCACTGAAGCTCAAGTCGCCGAGCTACGTTCTTCTCTGTGGTGGTTCCTGGCTTCGGGGGGGCTCGATGAACCGGTGCCTCCCCTGGAAGCGCCTGCAGTTCGCAGTGCCTGCCCCTGGGTGGCTTCCCCTGCCTGCCCAGCCTCCTCCTCCTCCCTTGGTTTGCAGCGAGCTCTTTCTCTGCCTCTCTTTCTCCCCTCCTTCTATTCCAGCAGTCAGGCAGCTAATTAACTGCACAGCCCGGCCTTCGGTGCGGAGTGTTGGAGTGACTTGGGCGGGAGGGAAGGAGGGAGAGCCACAGCTGCCTCAGCATGAGCAGCAGGCTCCGTTCCTGGGGCTGGCAGCTAGGCAGGAGCTGACTCCTTTCTCCCTAGGGAAGTTGCCCGAGGCGCGGGCGTTAGCAGCAGACCGAGGCAGGTCCCCTCGGAGCCCAGCATGAGTAGGGAGCTGGGGGCCTAAAGAGGCTCGGGCGAGAGCCGGGGCAGGCCCCCGAAGATGGGTAACCAGCCTGGGCGAGCCGAGGAGCACGACCAAGGTGTGTACGGAGCGGCCGAGGTGCGGGGTTTGTTCCCGGGGGGATCGGGGTTTGTTCCCGGGGGGCTTAACCGCCGAGTCCCGCGGAGCGGAAACAAGAGGCTCTTGTCAGAGCTCATGCTCGAGAAATTACTGCCCTTTACCTTGTAAATGCTATTTGTTACTTCTTCCTACCTGAGATCACAGCACCCTCCTCAGAGAAGCTGTTCTGGAAGGAATCCTTTGCCGGCTGGAATTGCTGGCAAGGGAGGGACCTCATTGCCTGACAGATAGGATTTTACACAGGCTGCATGATGCAGCTAAAAAGTTAGAAAGCTTATCTGGTGATGTACATCCAACTTGTCAGGCTCTGCAGCTCACTTGTGTTCGCCTTCACCATTGTTCGTGGCCTGAGGCCTGAAATTTTCCAGGCCTTCGAATTTAAAATGATGCCTTTGTGGAAGGTCTTCCCACCATTGTCCTTTCAGAAGTGTAGTGCTTTGCATGTTAATCAGTAGCAGATTTTATAGAGAGCCTAGAGCTGGTATCAGGTATTATCTAATTCCCCTTGTGCCAAATGTCTCCAGTGCGCACTAGGAAGGCTGCTAATTTGTTCCTGATGCTGTAGTACTGGTTTGGTTGCCTTTTGATTTATTTTGTTTGTTTCTCAGATGCTGAATGAAGAAAAAAGAACTAGTAGGCCCACTGATTTCTGCTGCTTATTTCTCAGTTTCTGTTCAGCTTAGAGCCCTCTGAGGTGCAGAAAGCTGCAATCGGTTGTATTTCCTGAAGCTCTGTTACTTGCTGTTGTTGCCATGGGAGTTTCATTCACAAAAATCCATTAAAGTTATTGCTTGATCAGGGTTTCTTTATAACTTGGGATTAGGTATGTAGCTCTTGTTTTAAAAGCAAATACGTATGTAGCTGATCTCTAGCATTGTGAGGAAAAGCAAGAGGCAGATCACGCTGCATTGCTGCTCTAGGATCTCTCACAATAGATCTGCCAGCGAGTGCTGGAACAGCAGTTAGGTGTAGAGGAGAACTCTCTAGCATTATGTTAATCAGCAGGCTAATGAAGAACACAAAAGCTGCCAGTATCCAGTCACCAGAAGAAATGCTGCCCTAAGGGAAAGTTAAACTTTAGGCTGGAAAGTATGGCTGCTTACATCCCCAGCCCCTGGAATATATATTTCACTGGCCACTGCCAGCTATAGAGGTTTTGCTGGAACTAAACACGTTCCTGTCATTTGCAGAGGGATAGTACTGATGATAAACTAAGGCAAAGATGGGTAGTGGCATGGAGAACTACATGGCTAACTTCTGATCAGAGATGAGAAAGTTGATTTTCATTCTTCAGGGTCAGTGGTGGGATTTGAACAGCTTACTACTATTAACTTAGATGATAAATGAGCATGCAGACTCCCTGGGGGCTTCTGAAAATCTCTTTCATCCTTTGTTTTCTCTTGTGTGATTTATTTTATTTTTTTTTATTGAAGGGTAGTTATGCTTCTGTTGCACCTAAACTGTTTTAAAACTACTCTCTTTTTAAGTGTACTGAGTCTTGTTTTAATATATCCTCCCTATTTGTAAGGTATGAATATGACTGGAAAACAGAGAGCAATGTGTATTGAAAGGCATGCTCAAAACTCTGTTTAATCATGAACAAAGTTTCAGGAACATTCCTGCTGACAAAATGAATTCTGACAACATATTCCTGCTCTGGTTTTGGAAGTCATAGGATAATGTAAAGACATCTGAAGCAGAGCTTTTTGTGTTGATTTTTGACAGCTAGGATGCAAAGCCTTGTTTTTCATGTTAAAATGTGTTACATGGAAGTATCTTTGTTGGGCTTTGCTTCTGCTTGGATCTTGAATAGCTGTGGTTCTTCAAGTTTGGTCCTTTTGAATAACCACAATAAGCCCCTGGACTAGACCTCTCTATTAATCTAGCTCATGAGCTAGCTTTAACTACAGACAGTCAAATGTTGACCTGTTTCCCTGTGCATGATATTCAGGATCATCTTGTTTATTTTCAGGAAACTTTGTTTCATTTGTAAGTCTTTCACCCCAAACTTACCATGTACTTTAATAGGTTTTCTTGTTAAGAGTGAATAGATATAAGGGGACATGGGGATACATAGCTCTTGGCTGACAAGGCTACAGCTCTATGACAAGGCTATAGTTTGATTTCAAAACTAAATAATCCAGGTCCCAGAAGTGACACTTTCAGAGTCTGGCAGTGCCCATGTGAGTGATCTTGACTCTACAGCTAACAATCAGGATTTGAGATATAAAAATACAGTTGTAATAACCCCAAGTTCTGTGTGGGCTAGTCAGTGTGGTCAAGGAACAGGAAGGATATTATTGCCCCAGGCTGAGCAGTTTGAAGTTAACATGCTAATACAGGGAAATTGGAAGGAAATGCCTAGCTGAGGAAGGGATTGTGGAGAGCTGAAGAAAGGGAAGATATCCTACATTGCATCTTTCTTGCAAAGTAATCCACTGCTGGTGTCTAATAGGTATGTTTGGAACAGAAGATTTCCAAGGCTAACAGCCCAATGTCATCTCTTTCTGAGTTCATCTACGTGTTGCTAAGTGTGCTAATGGATTTGAGGAGATTGCTTGTAACAATGTTAGACTCTGTAGACTTCTCCTGACCTCTACTTTAAAACTTATTTTAGACCACTCTTACAATCACTTGTAAGAACTTTTGTTTTGTGATATGAAACTGGGCACCCCAAGCTAAAGAAACCACCAGTATGTACTAACAGAGGCCAAAGCATCTGTGAAATAGCTGGAACATTTTGTGGGAGCTGTAGGGAAGAACACAGTGTTACCCAGTGCACCCTGTTTACTGAGAGAAAGCCTTTCAAACATTACTTTGCCTTGGAAACAGTGAGGCAGCCTGGATTTCTGAGCAGGAGAGAGAGCGCTAAGATTCCTTGACACTGGTTGACACGGTGATGGTGGGGTTTTGTTTATCCTCTAAACATCTGCAGGTGATGTGCTGATTAATATCTTTGGGAAGAGGTGGAAAAAATGACTCAATGCATACAAAAACTGTCTTGAAAGAAGCAGTTGAATGGAAATGTTCTCTAGCTGGAACAAGGTAATGGGTGGGGTTATCCAAGGGTTAGACTTTTTTTGGGACTGTGCTTATTTGTAAAACATGCTTCCATGGCTTGGATGAGAATATCAAATGGCAGTGTGGACTCTGAGTCAATATTGATCTGTTTTCTTATGTCTGTTTTGTCCTGGCCTAGGGGTGCCTTCAATCTGATGTTTGAGGAAGGGATTCCTCAGTGTAGGATATATAGTTTGGAAAGCATACTGGGACCCTCAAGAAAGAGTCTTTTAGAAATATATTACTTCTTGTGATTTCTGTTTTTCTTTCTTGGGGCTGTGTAGTCAGATCTTCTCTGGGTACTCTCTTTAGTCTCTGTTATGTCCTTCTCTTCCATTCTCCTTTCTTCTAGACATGGGAGCTGTTCATTTTAACTCTGTTGTATTTCAGCAAACCATGTCTGCCAAGCAAGAGCTCAAGAGAGCAGATGAGTTTAATGCTGGTGTAGGGGGAAGGGAGGGAGGGGAGAGGCCAGCAGAGCTAATGAATCACATAACAGCTTGCATGGAAATTCCAACAGCAAGTCATGTCCTCTCCAAGCTCGGGCAGCAAGCCCTAGACCTTTTGTTCCCAGTGGAGCCAACAAACCACAATTTGCTCTCCAGTGGATAGTTTAATTCCTTAGTCACCTCTTCCTCCTACGAGTCATTCTTACATGGGGCTTTTACAAATGCTCTCATTCTTCACACACTGCTGATTAAACTGGTATTGAAGAAGTTTATTTTCCCCTGGGGGATAATTTTTACTTGACTTCAGCTTCTCTTCCAAGGCTAGTTAGGGCCAGCTCTGTTGATTAGTCTTGTGATGTGACTTGACTGGCCTGACATGGTTAAATCATTTCAGAAATACCACCAAACAGATGTCAAATGGCAGTAGTGTGCTCTGCTCTGCAGGCCAGTGAAATCAGTACAGCCAAGAGACTATGTCACACTTTGGACTGGCCTCTTAGAGAAATTTAGTCATGACTATGACTAACTTGCTGCCTCTGAAATTATCTGATAGTTGATAATCTGAGGTCCCTTGATCCCAGGATGAGAGGCCAGTGAATGCTAAATTAATGGAAAAGCTCATCAAGACTTTCTTCTATGCTAAGGCAAGGACCTAGCATTGGCTGGGAGGATGTGTGAGAAGGGAGTACTTTCTCTGTGGGCAGGACCAGAGCTTTTACAAGAAGAACCTTTAGGGCATGGCAGGCAGCAGGATGTGGTTTATTCATTTTGGTTTCTGTTAGATTGGCTTTAATTTTCCTCAGCAAAACATTCTTGGATGAGGGGAGGAAGCTTCTGCTGGGAATCTTACTAAATGTGCTGGTCAGCAAGAGCTTGTTGTGTTGTTAGAGCTCTGCATATTATGCTTTCTCCCTAGTGTTTCAGTGGTGGTTTAGGGTCTGTGAATAGTAGATCTAGTATGATAGTAAATGTAAAAGCTGGTTTTCTTGAAGATTGTTCAATTAGTTTACTTAATATGCTGCAATTGGTTCAACAGTGGCAGAGTGATAAAGAAACAGCCAGTGGATGTTTGTGATTGTGTGGCGATTCTGACACATTATTAAGTGATTTGAATGAGGAAAAAGGGTGAAAGAGAGGGGAGCCTTGGAGAAAAAAAAAACAAAGCTTAACTCCTTGTGTTTGGATTTTATTTGGCTTCTCAAGATCTTAAAGTTATAATGCTAGCCAGAGAAATTTGGGCAATTATTGCATCTTGGTCTTCCCACTGAAGCCTGCCAGAGCCCTGGAGGTGTCCATGAGTTTGTTCAGAAGCAGTCATGTATTATGGAGATTCTACTAGCATTTCAGCAAAGTAATTTCTTTTATTTTTTTTTTCCTCTTTTCAATTCCTCTTCTGTTTTTGCTAATTTACTCTTCATAAAATCTCTTGATTTCCACAGGGAGTATAGCTTTCAGAACAACATGAAGCTGTAAAACTGAAGCAAAGTACTTCTCTGATTTTCTTGGCACTGATTTTTCTGTGTTTCTCAGAGATTGCCACTAGCAGCTTGACAAATCTTTAATGCTTTCATGATTACTTTTATACTTCCCATGCTGTACCTCCAAGTTAGTTGAGCATAATGATTAAAGGTGATACCAAACTGAGGATCTCTGATAGTAATAGACACTGCTAGATTTTTCCATGCATTAGGTTTTTTCTTCCCATAACCCAAAGTAGGTGTGTTCACAGATCTCTTTTGGAATGTTCCATCTATTGTATTTCATGGAGCACTAATGTTTTTTCCATAAGCATCAGTAGCTATGGATTGCATGTTCTGTCTGTCCTTGTGTGATCTGTGCTCATCAGTTAGTTCTCTCAGGCTATAGGATTACATCAGAGCTGCAGTTTTCTGCCTTTGTAATCAATCTGTGCATCACACAAATAAACTGTGTGTTTTTATTGACAGCAAAATTCAAATGTGAAGTTCTTACAGGCCAATCTGATTTTGATGGCTGGAAAAATAGACCCTTGGGAAAATGTCAGGTTAGCAGGAGTTGGCAGGGTTCAGTTCTGAGCATGCACAGGGGATGTACTGGCTGAAACAGGGACATACATTCTTTCATTTGTTACCAAGATGAAAGAACTGTGTAGTTTTTATATCTTGACTGGAATTTGTTCAGTTGCTTAGGAAAAACAGTAGGGACTAAATAAATGTATCCATGTCCTGTGAGCAGAGTTATGTTCCTGTCTCATTTGTGTCCTCATGGATGCTTTGATGCTAGCTGCTAAAACTCCTTGGGGAAAAGAGGACACTACTGAAGCAAATAAGAATTTTACCCATCACTTTAGTGAAGTCCTAGTTATTAATGTATGGAAAGGGGCTAATTTAGTCATTTGGTCTACTATATTTATGTTGAATTAGTTTTCTTTCTTCCCTTACTGATTTGTAGTTTATCCTTAATCTTTCTTCTGCCTTTTTTTTTGGTAAGGACTGGTGACCAATATTCAGGATGGTTAGATGAATAGTAATTAGTTATGTTTTGATTGCTTTCAATGATCTGCTCTGTTTCTAAA
The DNA here is from genome assembly GCA_013396975.1 of Bucco capensis. Classification (NCBI taxonomy): domain Eukaryota; kingdom Metazoa; phylum Chordata; class Aves; order Piciformes; family Bucconidae; genus Bucco; species Bucco capensis. The sequence goes on from VWZO01013377.1 coordinate 329,831, forward strand.
CTAGGATAGTATCTGAAAATATAAAGCCTACTTCAAAAAAAGATAAAATGGTTACTAAGCTAACTCTTAATCTGAGGACACTGCCCTTCTATACAACTTCTGCCTCAGGCCATTGCAGTAGGATTCTTTAATTCAGCAGAAAAACCTGTAGGACCATCTGATTTTCTTAAGCCTTTTAATTTTGACCTGTACCTTTCACAGGGAAAAGGTAATTTAAATTTTACCTTAATGTTTTCCTTCAGCTAGGTTTGTGCAAAAGCATTTTAATACAGGGTTATTTCAGTAGGAGTACATGAACACACTGAGGTAAGGCATTTGAAATGCCATAGAGAAAAAGGTAAAAACTGAACATATTGACTGTTTCATCACTGTTTCAACTGTTTCTGACCAGTCCAAGAGACTGGAGAAATCCAATCCTGTGCTAAGGATAGAAAGCTATTTGAATTAAAATGAACAAAGTAAAACACAAAGGATATTCTCTTGTATTTTTCACACCCTAAAGGTCTTCTGCATTTTGACATTGCAGCATTTAAACTGAAGATGTAGGAATCCTTTTAATACCAGATAATTATGCCTCACATAATTGCAGTTGTAGGGGTTGTTTCTACAAGGGTGTGGATAATAAATGTGTTGGCAGGGTCCCAGTTCTCTGCAAGACAGGGAAGTGAAAGACTTTCCAAAGCATATCTCAACATTTGCTCTCGTAGACAAAACCTCATGATTCCTGAAGTAAAGCAGAGGTAATTCCCTAAGCTTGTGCAGAACAGACCCAGCTCAGCACTAAGGTCCTTTAGTCACAATTAACAGCTGGTATGTGGAGATGAGACTGAATTTCCATGAAGAGCAGTCATTGCAGGGTCTGCTATTCAGTGCTTGGAGAAGCTCACAGCACCAGCTTGATGAGAGTGCAACAGTCCTGGTGTTTGACTGTCTGCCACATGGTAAAATAGTGGATAATTTGCAGCCTGTAACATTTTGCTTGTTCAGGGTTGTATTGTGAAAATCTTCTTGTCTCAGAAAACAAAAAGAAAAGCATAGAAAAAAATTGTATGACCAAAGAGAAGTGGCTCTAAGTCTTGTTCCCAAGAGCATGTAATGTTAGCCATAATGCTGGAAAGAGATATGGCAGTGGTGTCATATCCATCCTCATCTGCAAACATAATTCCTTGAATGGAAAGAGTGCTCCTGATAAGTGATGCAATTTGTTTTAATCTTCAAAGGCTTTTAAACCATTGCATAATGGAAGGTTGTGTGCAGAAGACAGCCTGCTTTCAGCTAGCTAAAGCAATGCACAGAAAGAGTTCATATTGTGTTTCCAGGCTTCCTAAGGCACATGGCAGTCACTTTGCTTAAACCCAGGGCTGGGTAGCCATCTGACTATCCCCTGGTCCTAGGATTACAATTGATCTTACCCCAAAAGTAGGAAGCACAAAGCTCTGCTAGCTTTTCTCCAGGCTTTTCCTGGGCACAGGCTGGGGAGGATGGAGGCATCTGAAGGTGCATTTTGAGAGACTGAGGATATTGCCACTATCCTTGTCTTTGAGATCTTGAGAAATGCTGCTTTCATAAAACCTTGTGGAGTTTGAAGAATGGATTAATCATGTTAGAAATTACTCCCAGCCTCCTCCACACATAGTTTCTTTGAGGCTGCTTGACTGTGGAAAATCTTTGACTGATCTTTTAATTAAAAGCTTCTTTTTTTTTTTGTACCAAAGGAGTTGAAGCTCTTCCTGCTTTGAAGTGGGCAACTTTTTGTAGATAAGCATCTCATTATGTTGTGAGATTTCTTTCTCCCTCCCATTCTGTCTCATTTCTTTTCTTGATGCATCTCGTCCTGTGTTGATATTTTTAATGATTTCAGCCCAGCTCCTAGTATCAGCTCCTCAGGACAGTGTTCCCCCTATCACCCTACTGGGAAACTAAATTGAGCTGTGGAAACTAAATTACAGTCCTCTCCCCACCCCCTCACTAAAGCTGCCTGGAAAGGACAATAAAATTGGGTTTATTATGTGGTCATCCCATTTTATTAAACAAAAGGCAGTTGTACTGGCAATTCAGTGCATACTGGTTATTAAGCATTAAGCAAACAATTAAAAATAAAAAGAAAAAGGCCTCTAGCTTTTAAGTTCTGCCCTCTGTTTTAGAGGAGGAGGAAGAGAAACCTCCTTTCATCTTTCCATTTTTGATCCCATTTCCCCCCTTTTTCTGGATCAGGAGGGTTTGAGAATTCATGAGGAAAGAAGTTATTTTGGCTCAGTCAGCCCTGGCCTTTTGGCCAAGTGTGGGGCAGCATTCCTGAACTGGAGGCTTCAGGTCATGGTTTGCTCAGACAAAGCACTCGACAGCAGTGCTGGGTGAAGGCATTTGCTGCTGCTCTGTTCCTCTGTAGTGGTTTGCTGCTCTCTCAGTGGTACAAGCTGAAGTGTTTATGGGAAGGACAGTGAATTAGATCAGGATCTGCCTTTTAACAAAGGAAGTGAAAGGGAGATAAAAACCCATGCAGATATCTTTGTAGCCAAATCAGTTCCATGATCCAACTCCTAGCATGGCCTCATGAACAGTTAAATAAACCTTCTGGTATTAAACATTTCCCCACCTAAAATCACTTTTCATTACCCTTTTGCTTATAGCTGTGATGTCAGGTAGATTTTGGTAGCTGAGAGGAGTGATCTACAGCACCTGACTTGTCTGGAAGGAGCAGAGAGTTCTTTTCACTTTGATTTCCTATTGGATTCCTGGACCAGGAGGTTTTAGGTAACTCTTCTCCATTAACTTCCAGCCACAGAGCAGATGTTAACATTCAGTTGTGACAGCCCTTGCACATGCACTGCACATGGAGGAATGTATTTCCTAGCTGCTTTAGGACAACTGTTATTAACTGAATTTATATGGTTAGATTTAGGGGTTTTTTTATTTGCTTTTTCATTTCCTATACTTCTCAAAAGACTCAGCACTAGTGTTCTATCTGGTATAATTGTATTTTCCAGACATGGAAGTACAGCTCTCCTGTGACTGTTAACGCAGTCATGGCTTAGTGATGAACTTCTGGGCTAGATTAGCAGGAAAGATGTTTGGGTGCTGAAAAGAATGATCTACTTGTGTGCTAGCTAGAATCAAGGAGAATCCTGGGATTCTTGCTGCAGCTAGTGGCCATTTATCTCAGGAGTAATCCTAGTACAGCAGCAGGAGTTGAGAAATTGGTTTTTACCTCAGAGCAAATACACTGATTTTTCTGAACAGCACCTATCCTGGGGGAAGTGTTAGTACATTTTAAGATGTTCCCCAAAAGTAGTTCCTAACCACCTTCTGGACAGCAGAAGCCTCAAAACTAGCAGGTAGGAAAATGAGGTAAACCCCAGACTTACCAACCAGATCGAACTAAAAATCCCTTAATTCAGTGAAACACCAGAGGTTTTATTTCTGTTCACTGAAAGATTCATATTTATGAATATATTTCTCAGGGCTTTTTTTGGACCAGTTGTTGTCTAAAAAAAAACCTGGAATAGAGTTTGGCTTAAAGTTACTTTTGCTGTAGGTATGAGATGGTTATACCTAACCTCATCTCATCTCATTTTGACAGGTGCATGGGCAGGAAATGTTCCAGAGCAAACAGAGCCAGCAAGTGTCACAGTACACAGAAATCCCTATCATTTTGGTGTGGTGATGTCACAAGTATGTAGAGTCAAGGCCCTCTTAAGGAATATCAAAATGATATAGTTTTAATCATGGTTGTGGAAATTGTAGAACTGGATAAAAAGCAGCAAGTAGGAGTGAGTTTATTTGAAAAGGGGAAAATCCTGTATTTCTGTGATTTCCACCAGATTAATTTGGGGATAACACTCGATACAGAAAGTTTGCTGGGGGGTAGGCAAGAAGATTAGTTAGCAGGTGACTGAAATTTTTTGGCAAGCCCACTGGTATTAATCATTCCCCAAAGAGGAGGCTTGAGTTTACCAAGGGGGCATTCCAGTAAGTGTATGATATAGAGTTTCCCTCACCATTTGCTAGACCATTTGCTTTGGATGTCTCAGTGTTTGTTATGCCAGGTTGCTGGGTACTCCAAACATCCAAAGCAGTGTGGTGGTAGGATTGCAATGACACTTCTCATCTGCACCCACCTCAGCAGACTTGTTGTACATTGCTTGGCTATCCCATGGGGTTTTTGGGTATCTTATTTCAGAGGGAACACAATGGTGCCCTCAGGATTCTCTTGGTAACAGAGGTTTAAGGCATAGCAAAGGCCTTTCCATGCTGCTTGACTTTTGAGCCAGGGAAATGTGTGTTTATGAAAGCAAAGACAGGATGTGCTAGCTGAGGATACACATGAATAGAACAATCCTTGCCTTCTCTTACCTTTGCCAATGTATTTGCGAGATCTATCTTTGGTCCTTAGTTTTCTGAGCAAAAATACAGCCTGCACTGGTTTTGTACTGGGTACAAGAGTGTATTCTGTTCAGGACAGGCATATCCAAGCTTGAGTTTCCATTTGAGACTTAACAAACCTTCAGAAAACTCGAGTAAATAGTGTAAGGAAAGTTCAGAGGAGCTCTTTTGTATGGACACTGGCAAGTCTCTCAGGGTAAAGAGATTTTAAATACTCCTGCTGTTATTCAGAGAGGAATTGTACATGAACAGACCCATGAAAGTCAGCTGAAATTCACAATGAGACTTTGTGAACAGGCGTTTGATCAGATCTGGTCTCATTTACCTTCTGAATGTCACCTTGTTTCCACTGAAACAGCAGTGAGCTGTGGCAATGTGAACTGGAGCTTCAGTTCTTGTTGTGGCTAAGAGCTTGGAACCACCAGATGCTGACAAGAGCTGAGCTTTCTCTGTTCACATTTTAACACTTGTTTTGGGGGAATTAAATGGGACTTGCTATGTAAGAAGGAACAAGATGACAAAGTTATTGATGCAACAAACTGTAAAGAAAATATTGGAGATCTCTAAGAAGTTCCTTACTTGTGCAGCAGAGATTCCCTGAATACTTTCTCCTCTAATAAAACCACTATGGAGTTTACTGAAGGGGACAGTGTAAATAGAGCCTTCTGTGGACAATACATTAGTAAAAGTACATTTTTACTTGTTTCAGATGCTGAAATTTGAACTAAATATTGCTGCTTCAATAGAAGCTTGTTTCTCCTATTGGCTTACATTCCTGCCATGGGAGAGTCTCTTCTGGTGGCCAACCCTCCAAAAGAATGTCCTCCCAGTAGTTCATCTGCAGACTTAAATTGATGACAAGTCATTTTGTCATGGCTTAGTCTTTGAGTTACCAAAATAGCACCTTTTCTTGTGTGCTTCTTGCACCCTACATCTCCAGACTCATACCTTCTAATTCAAACCAGCCAAGCTTTGCAAAGGCTTCAGCTCTAATGTCAGTGGTCTCTGCAGTCTTAAATTAGGAATTGCTCTGATCAAGATGCTTATTACTGCTTTTTTCTTTGGAACCTCTGCTAGTGTAACATTTCAAATATAGGTGTCTGTTGTTCCCTAATACTTCTGTAATGTGATTTTTCTTTCTTTGCTCTCTTTTCCCCTATCTCAAATATCAGTACGTGAATTGCTTCCCTACACTCTTTGCAATCATTACATAGATCAAAATCATTGCATTAAGTCTTCTGGCTTTGTATTCCTGTTACATGTTGAACCTCTTCCCCAGGGAATGTAGTCAGACACTCCAACAGGCCATTAAAACTCTTCAGAAATAAGAGTTCATGATGTAATTACTTCTTAGTCTTCATGTTTGCTGAGTGGAAGACCTTATTGGAGCAGATGCTTCTCTATAATTAGTGTTAGATTACCAAACCCACCTTTGTTGTTCTGCAGCCATCTCCTTGTCTTTTTTTAATGCTAGGTGGAGTCCAAGTGAACTTTCCCAAAGAGTTACTGACCTGTGAAGGAGTTGGCTCTGTGACTAATACTCTGCAAACAGACTCATTCAGGAGAGCCATGTCTGGCCAAGCCTAGCTTTGCTTTGTTTGCTGTTGCATAAAGACCAGGTAGCAGAAAGCATTGTCTTTCTGCAGGACAGCCCTAAAAGAGATGGAAAATAGTATGCTTTTCTAAGTTATTAAGGAGTATCCAAAACTGTGATCACTGAAAACTGCTGACACCTAACCCGTTCAGCTCATTCCTGTCAAGCAGATCAAGCTGTATTAGTTTATCACAGTATAATAGTGTCATTCTTTATCCTGACTATTACCTAAGCTGATGGTGAACCAGAAGTTTCAGAAATTTCACTCTCAAATATGAAATTCTAAACAGCTTAAGCAGTTTTGAGAATAACAGTAGTGTCTGATCTGTGTCTCTTGGCACCTCTGTCTCTTTGAAGATCTGCCCTTCTGCACCCAGAGGCACTCTTGTTTTAACCCCCAAGAAGCACTTAGAACTGATTTGGATCTTCCTCATGAGTTGATGTAGTTATGTACATCTGTTCAGTATTTGTTACCAGGCTGTTTTACTGTTAGCATGCCCAGAGGTTTATGGGTAGGAGCAGAACATGTCCAGGGGGTTTGGCTCTGTGTAGGTATCTGTCTGGAAGAGGATGGCAGCAGGGGTGAGGGTTGCTGTTAGACCAGCCTTGCTTTTCAGCAGTTATGTTTGCTTTTTTCTTTGTCACCATGAAATGTGTCAGTGTGTTTCCTGTTAATTAGAGTAGCAGAAGGTCTCTGGTTAGCAGGGAAATAATTCTTTAACTCTTTCATTTGCTGAAAGATAAAGGGCAGGAGAAAATAGGACATTTGAATGAAGTAGATGTGTACACAAAACTCTGAAATGTTTTAATGAAAAAGTACTTTATAGGAGTCAAATACACACCAATCCTTCTTCCATGCTGTATAGTTACTATATCCCAGAGGACATTCCTAGCTTACTCTTAATCAATCAGTCTCAATATCAGTCTTGGAAGCAATGCTGGAGCAGATGTGAAGGTGAGCTCACAGGTCCCCTTGGCCTTCAGTTAAGCTTTGAGCTCTTAGTGGTTTAGCCACTTTTGGAAAATGGATTTTAAACACCTATTTCAGCTAAACCACATGTGATGTAGCATTGTAAAATTGGATGGGGAGGTTTAATAACTTCTTTTTTGCTGTACAAGCATGGGCTGTTAGTAGTCTTCTCTTTACTTGGCCATTCTACTAAATACTTGCAGCCCACTTAATTTATACTAACCTTTCTCTCATGGTAACCCAGGAATCCCTTTTTGTATCTGAGGACTGGGAGTTCTGTCCAGAGAACAACATTCATTAACATCTCTTAGCACATGGAAACAGAATTCCAGAACAAGGGAAGAATCTTCTGTTGCAGGGAAGGCTACAAGTTAGCCTTTAATTTCTTGTTGCCATTTCTTTTGTTTGAGGTGGGAGGGATGGCAGAGAAAGAAGATAGTGAAACAGCTGCTATGTTGCAAATGCAGGAGCTAGAATGAGAGAGATGTGAGAGTCCTCCTAGAGCAGCAGATAATCATGAGTACAAACTTGTCTGCAGGCCACAGATTGCCTTTTGAAATGTATGACTTTCACATTGCAGAGTGCTCCCAGTAGCTTGCTTTTATTTCTTGTTTTCCTGCCCTTGCAATTCAGATAAGGTATCCATTGTTTAAACATCCACCAAAGAGGCATCTGTCTTCGTAGTGGAGTCCTACATGACTGAAATGCTTTCTGAAATGAATCAGTGATCAGCATGCTTGAATTACAGAGGCAACTCTACATGCAGGGGACTTCAGACCTACTTCAGCTATGGAAGAATGAATTACTAACATGGTTTTTTAAACATGTTGAAGAAGAAAATGTTTTTATTGTTCTTAACTTAAGAGTTGCCAGGGTTAACATTTAGGAAGAAAGTATGGAATGGAACTTTCCCACTTAATTTGGTCCCTGGAACAGCAGAAACCCATGGCATTAACCTTTGGGTTATTAATATGTTGATGGAGGGAAGGATTAAGAAAAGGGCAGATTGTGGGACACAAATGGCACAAAGGCCAGAGGCAAATAATCTTGTATTGACTCCAGTTCTAAAAAATAGATTCAAAGCAGAAATTAGAACATTTCCAAAGGTGTCTCTGTTGTCATTTCCCAGCTGAGATTCTTCCTGTGCTCTGGGACTGCAGAAGTGGGGATTTGAACTGTTAATTATACTTAACAGTCAGGTGAAATAAATGTAAGTTCAAGGCCTGAGCTTTACTGGGAAGGCAGTGATATGCACTATCTTGGAGCACAGTGAGTGGGAAGGCAGATCAACTTACTGAATCTTCATTCCAGAAAGTCATGTGTGTCCCTTTTATGACTGTCACCTACTCTGCCTTATCCTGCTAGAACTGTTATTGCATGGACTTCACTTCTGAACAGCAAGCAGTCCTGTGTTTTCCACCTTGGGGGATTAGGAGGTGGTTTTCTCCATTCCACAGTCTATTTTCTTCTGGTTGTGGGTGCCCCTATGGGAGCTGAGGCAGCAAGTGCTGAGAGCTTAATCAAATATAGATCAACATGTGGAAAAAGTGAAGAGTAATCCTGACCCTTCTGTGAAAAACATTTTGGCAGTGCTGAAAATGAGATTAAAATGGCTAAAGATCACCATGAGAAGTCAACTTTTATCTCATTAAAGTCCTACTTGGTTTCTGACATCAGTGGAAAGTCAGTGAGTATTCCTTGACAGAATGTGGTGCAAACAATAGAGCTCCCAGCAGGCTGCCAGCCAGGAGCCCCAGGGTCCTGATCCTCACTGTGACCTTGAGTTGAGGCATATCAGTTCTCTCTGTTTCCCTGTCCTGTAACCTAGAGTTAACAATTATGTGCTTCAGAGGAATTTGAATCAAATAGCTGTTAATTTAAAAGCACTTAAAATATGTGTATAGAGCTTATAATTTTATGGTTTAATCCCTCACAATTGACTAGTATGGCTCATGCTGAAAATGGAGGAGTTCTTTCTGGGCATTAAGGCAAGGAACATGATGAGGTGACCTCAGCCTGAGCAAAACAGTGTTTCAGGCAATAATTCTCAGTGGAGTAATTCAAGAGTAATTCCCAGTTCCTCTGAAGTGGGGGAATGCAAGCTGAGCCCATTAGCAGAGTGGGTGTGGGACAAGGGAGAATGGGAAGTTAGGTATGGTGCAAAGGCAGTGAGAAATATACTGTTGGTCAGAGGTAGCCTGGCCTTGGATATGTAGGATGATGAGAAGGAGTTTGTGCTCAAAGCTGTCAAGAGAATAGTTAAGCAATAGGTTGGGCAGGATGGATGGACAGTGAAAACAGGAACAAGGAACCATAGCATCATTGTGACCAAACAGAAAAGTATTTAATGGCTTGGATCTTTTTTCCAGAATGTCTCCTTTGAGAGCAGGGCTGAATATTTTTTCTCTTCCCTGCTGTAAACAAGCAGCACTTTCTAGGAAGTGAAGTTCTGCACCATTCCAGCCACTTCAAGCAGCAGCATAAATCCACCAGGCTAGGTTCTGCAGCTTGGTAGGCCTGGAGTCTCCTATAGCCCATGAGCAGTGTGGGGTGCTGAGCTAGTCAGGTCACCAGGGTGACTGGTACAGTCCTAAATGCTGTCCCTACATAGTGGATGCCTTGAGCTCTGGGACTGGTACTTGCATTTATAACTACCACACTGCTCAATTTCAAGGTCACCCATAAAATAGACTTTATAGTAGTGCTTAGACTTGTTTTGGTGCTTTGTAATCAACATACATATACATTGAGAACTGTTTCTTTTCTCGGCTCTCTGTGGGTCTGAGTATTGCATGGCACTGTTTTGGAGAGTGGAAAACACATAAACACTTCTACCTCATGAAAAAAACCAGTTTGGTTAATGGTTATTGATGGGTAGCAAATGCCTTGTGATTTATGACAGAACAAGTCAGCAGAGCTTGGAGTCTTGCAAAACACATGGGAGAGGTTGAGTAAGCTGGGAGCCTGCACTGGCTGGCAGGCTGGTGAAGTACAGATAATCCCAGTTAAATATACTTAATTGTTATCCTTAGGTATACATCTTCCATTGCTCAGGGTCATGTTGCAATTGTCAGCTGGTGGTGGTTAGGAGCATGCTGGCACTGCTGCCAGAAGTGCTACAATTTGCCTTAGGAAAAGGTGATTTTCTGAGTGCCATGTGATATGTACCAGTGTGTAGTGCTATCATTCTTTCTTGTCATGTATCTAATGCTGCTCAGTCAGCACTGCCCACTACTTATAGCACTACTCAATCATGTGCTGACCTGATGGCAGTCATGGTATTGCACTAGTTATTTGGAGCACTTGTGTTGTCATAAAAGTTTGTTATAAGAGTATAAAACCTCTTCAGAGTGAATAAAAGTCCAGGATATTACAGGAGGCTTTAAATCTAGCCCTTAGGCTCCATGGAAGAACATCTGTGGCCACTTGAAATGCATATTTTCATCTTATACCTGTTGTATGATTATTGCTTGCATGAGTACTGCTTCTCTGCTCTGGACACTTGTCCTACTGCATGTTCAAGAGATGCATTCCAACAAAGCCTTGTTCTCTCTCCCCTGGACACCTGAGGTTCACCTCACATCAACCTCTGCCTTGGAGCAAGAAGGAGCTGTGCTGAGCTGGTATTTCTTTCCTGGAAGCTGCACATCACATCACCATCCATTCGATTGTCTTTCTGCCCTTCATCTTACAGAGTTAGCTGCATGAACACTAAAAACTTCACCCATCTGCTGAGCTCTGTGTGGATGGATGAAGGTTACAGGTGCCAGCTCTGGGAAGTTGGGAGCCCTCAGGTTAAGAGATTGAGCTGAGCAGTGAGCTGAGAGCCATCTTCAGCTCTGACAAGTGAAGTGAGTTCTCAGCTCTGGAGTTGCCCAAGCAGCCCTTTGAGGTGCAGTGGAAAAAAATTCTCCTCTCTGCTTTCCTTGCACTTCTCAGTGCGTTGATCTGTCAGTGGCTCCAGCTGTAGGTGACTCAGTGAAGCTGTGTGGGCTGCTGGCTGTCCAGCCAGCCTGGCCCTGCTATCTCTGCTCATGAACACTGGGGCCTTTGTCTCTGGCCTTATCACGGCTCTGCCATCACAGAGCCCTGTCTGTGCTCTCCCCCAGCTCAGCCCCCGTGTTCTGGGGCTTTTCTTCAGCTATTCTTTGTCTCTGGGTGTTTATTGTGCCTGCTGCAAAGTGTGTTTGTTTGGGAGAGAGGAGGAGGGGCTCCTGTTGGTGTGGGGTTTATAAACCTAGTGCATTCTTCAAAAGAGATGCTGAGCAAACTGAGTGGTGTTAATATTAACCCTTCAGTGCCCTACATCACTGAACCCAGATCTCCTCAGTGTGAAAAATGCTGTGGGAGGGTTGTGAAGTTGATTGCTGTGTAGAGCCAGGAGTCTGCTCCCACTTTAGTCTTAACTGCCTTTTGGTTTTCTGTGAATGCTGCACGTGTATCAGCAAAGAGAGCCTCCTAAACTTAGGGAGATGTAACTGATTCTAGGATTTCCCCCCCAGAGTTCTTCTGGAACTTGTTTTTATTACAAACACTGGCTCACTAGCGCTTTCTGTTTGCATAACTGGCCCTTGCATCCTGTTTATGAGGCTACATCAGACAATATGTCTTCATTGTACCCCATCCCAAACCTTTATGGCTCTGTACTCTGGGGCTTTTCCTTTGGAGTGTGGTCCTGAAAACAGGAATTTCTTAAATTCATAGTGTTGTCACTGGTAGTTTCATATAATACCTCCCCTTTGAACCAGCTTCTTTAACCAGCTTGTTAATATTTTGATGGTTAGGATGGCTCTTATTGTTTCTTCAGTATCCATGGTCCCATGAGAGAGCTTTGGAAGAAGGTGATCAGCAACTCAAACTGTATTTCCCTTGTAATCACATAATGCTTTGCATTGAGTTGTTTGGGAAAAACAAAACCAAACCAAAAACAACCAACAACCAAACAGACCAGCCTCAATTTTCTAACCTTCTTTTGTTCTTCCTCTGTAAAGGGATGGGAATTTAGAACATGAAAAAAAAATCTCCTGTCCATCTTTGCTAGGAGCTGCAGCAACACAATTGTCCTAGTGTGAGAAGTGCCAGGAGAGTTTTGTATTTCACTGAATCTACAGTCAGTGCAAATGGTTCAGACCTGATGATGATCTACCTAAATGGAGCATGATGCAAATACATTAGTTTAATGTGTGACAAAATACTCATGTGTCCTAAAAAGACATTTTTTTCAGTGATGGTATATTTTCTTAATTCCTGGAGGAAAGTTCAGTAATTTCATAGATTTAAATCCAGCATTTCATAATGTAGTGTGGAGAATATTTCTGTTTAAATAATTAATATCCTGGTATTGGAGGTTACAGTTCATGTATTGCAGCATCTACAGATTGTATTATTACACTGGGAAAAAGTTCAGCAGGCTGTGTTCCTTTGCAGGGGGGTGGGAGAGGAAGAGATGCATACTAACACTACCCTTTGAAACATGAATCCACACACTCAGTCATGACTAAACCTATTCAAACACTCAGGTATTTTTCCCAAGACTGCTCTAGCTTCCAGCACTGTTGTTGTGTGACTTGTTTTCTTTTGTGAACTAACTCCATTTGGCTCTTCCCTTTCTCCTGAAGGAACAGTTTCAGCTGCAAAGCGCACAGGGATTCCAGCACCCCGGGAAATCTCATCAGCTGTAGCCAGGGAGAGAGCTGTTCTGCGTGGTCAAGCCAACACTAGGAAAACCCAGCCCAGCCCCACCTCTTCTGGTACACCAACTCCTACCAAACACGTGCGCCCTGCCAGCAAGTCCAAGCAGGAGAATGAAACTGGTGACAAGGCTGTTCTGGAATCTCAGGTTAAAGAACTCCTGGCAGAAGCCAAGACAAAAGATTCTGAAATTACCAAACTGCGTTGTGAACTGAAGAAATGCAAAGAGAAAGGGTCCCTGAACACTGAAGGGATGGGTGCTTCCAACCCAAATCTAGAAACAGTATCCCCTGTTGACATAGACCCATTGATACGCAGCCTTCAGGAGAAAAACAGGACTTTTCAGAAAGAGCTTGCTAGCCTGGGAGAAGAAAATCGTGTTTTGAAAGAGAAATTGCTTTACCTAGAGAACTCTCCTCTCTCAGACACAACCACAAGCAGTGGAGGTGACAGCAGCCTCCCAACCCCAACTACCCAAGAGTCCAGCTTTGGAAGCCCATCCAAGAATGCCTCGAGAGGTGAGGTGGGTGAGCGCAGGCAGCGTGGAAACGCAGGTGCGCTGCGCAATTCAGCTTCTTCCAGCAGTGATGTAACTAAAGCTTCCTTGTCACCTGATGCATCTGATTTTGAACATATAGCAGATGTACCTTCCAGGCCAACATCCTCCAACAGCAACCACTTCAAAGGTTCCAAATGCTCCACTACAGGAAGTTCTCCCAACAATATTAGTGACCTTTCTGTTGCATCTCTGACAGAGAGAATACAAAAAATGGAGGAGAATCACCACAGCACAGCAGAAGAGTTACAGGCCACTTTGCAGGAGCTGTCAGATCAACAGCAAATGGTGCAGGAGTTGACAACAGAAAATGAGAAGCTCGTGGAAGAGAAAGCTCTCTTGGAGACTTCCTTTCGTCAGCATAGAGATAGAGCAGAACAGCTGAGCCAAGAAAATGAGAAGCTAATGACTCTCCTCCAAGAGCGATCCAAGAATGAAGAAAACAGGGCTCAGGAGGGGAAAGTCCTTGAACTGGAACAGAAATGCACAGAAGTTCTTGAAAAAGCACAATTTGAAAGAGAGAAATTGCTCAACATTCAGCAACAGTTAACCAGCAGCCTACGAAGCTTAGAAAGAGAGCATCAGGATGCCCAGCAGGTGATTAAAAGCCTGAGAGAAGAAAATGAGAAGCTGCTTAAACTTCTAGAAGTGGAACAACAGAGCAACAGCACAGCAACAAAAACTCTAGAGGATTGTAAAATTGCCTTGGAAGGTCTGAAAATTGAGAATGGCTCTCTGAAAACTCAATTAGAGAGTGAGAAACAAAAGGCTGCAGAAATCAATGTGATGGGATGTACTACTGACACCTCTGAGGTGCAGGAGATGCTGAAAGTAGCCCGGGCAGAAAAGGATCAGTTAGAAGCATCTTGCACTGAGCTTAAACAAGAGCTGCTGAAGGCAAACAGTGAACTGAAGCATATCCAGGGTCTGCTGGCTAAGGTAAAGCAATAACAGCTGTAAAAGATAATGGTTGCTTATCTGTCTTTACATAAATAGGTAACTGTTATTGTACCATTGATTATAAGCTTCCAGGACTTAAATTGCTAGGATTAGTTTTGAATGGAAGTTAGGTCATATGATATGGTCTCTGTTTCTGCTGCTGTATGCATTATTTTCCCAGGAAGAACTGTTAACATAGCTGTGTTTCTAAATTCAGAACCAATTACCCCTAATATCTTCTGCAGAATTTACTAGTTCAGTAAGTAGAATTGTCAAAATAGGAGCAAAGAACAGGTAAATAAAAAATTGCTTTGATATTATGTGAAACAACTATTAGTGAAAATCACTTGGTAATCCAGGTGAAGAGAAGGGCAGGAGTAGTTAGCAATGAATATGAAATCCTGAATAATAAACCCTGAATAATTAATCATGATTAATTAGTAGTGAACTATAGGTGGCATAGGTCATGAGAACACAAAGACATGAGCTAATGCTGAGAGAAGCTGATATTTACAGCAGCATGACTAATGATGCATGGTCAGGCTCCAGATGAGATTATTTTCCTAGAACTAAAATATTTTTACAAAACAGAGAAGCATTCTGGTTTGGGATAGGTGAAGTAATGGCAAAAAAATTGGATTGATTTTAGAACAATTATTCTCTGCCTCATTTGATATTTTAGAGCTTTGCTCCAAGCAAGCTTAAGTCAGTTACTGTTTCTCTTTTCTGTGTGCTCCCAGATGCTCAGAAGAGAGCTGCAATGTGAGGCATCATGGAATTGAGTGTTAATAAAGCACAAGGCAGTGATTGTGTCCCACCACTGCAGAAAGAGGGATAGTCAGTGTATGCAGCCTTTCCTGTGTGGGGAAGGGATCATGAGAACAATGGTCAAATTGGCTAGTTGCAGAGGAAGGGAGCATTGCCAAAAAGCACCTCAATGATTTGAGTGGTGTAGAAAATCCAGATGTCCTTTCAGCTTAAAGAGGTGACCACAGCAAATGGAGTTAGTCGAGGAAGCTCCCAAGTGCTCACTGGAGCTGGAGTTCGTGAAGAATAAATGAAAAACTGCTGAGTGCTCAGCCTCTGTACCAAACTTTTATTGCTTGGTTTGGAAACCACAGATTTCCTCCTCTTCACTCTTCCTTTCCCTCCGATTAAGCTGTTTTGAATCACTGGCTGTTTGTGACACCCAAAGAAGACCACAGGCTTCTGTAAGGCTGCCCTTCAGTGCCAGTGCTGCTCTTCCAAAACTTAGAGATCTCCCCCAAAACCTGCATCTGTGTGGGTCTGTTCCAACAAACTGAAGTGCAGCAGATTCCCCCTTCAGTAATTCCATATGTCCTTTACCCAGAAATGTACTTATCTGCAGTAGCTAGCTCTACTGTGTATGCTTTCACAGTCCATTGAAAATGCACACAGTAAACTTGTTGATGTGGACAAACTGATCATCATCTTGGCCCTAAGGCAGTGATATCACTCTCAGAATGTGACAGATATGGAGCTTTCCAGGTATCCAACTCCTCTTGGCTCATTACCCACAGAGATTGGTGTGGAATGATGGTCATCATATAGAAAACTTAATTTCCTTTGTAGCATCTTGGTTTATTATCTTTCTAACCAGGAAAGAAAACTGACATTCATAGCTCATCTAAGTGTCTCATTTGCATTGAAACTCCATTTATACAATGCTTAGAACACAGACTCAATTCATGAGATGCCCAGTAAAATCTGAGTGATAAGATTCCTTCCAATCTAAACTATTCTATGTTTCTATGCTATCTTTAAGAAATACAGACAGCCTTGCAGTTTGCTTCTTTCCCCTTCCAGGCTGAGCATGAGTGCTGTCAGCTGAAGGAGCTCTGTGACCGGCAGGCTGAGCAACTGAGCAGAACCAGCCAGAAGCTGCAGGAAAAAACATCTGAGAATGAAGCAGATATAAAAAACCTGAAAGAGACCATTTTTGAGTTGGAGGACCAGGTGGAACAACATCGTGCTATAAAACTTCACAACAACCAGCTCATCAGTGACCTGGAAAGTAGGTGGAGCTGAAAAAAAAAAGGATTTAAGTGAACTTATTCAAGGGACTCAGTTATGGCTGCAGCAGGGAGGAGGAGGCATGTCAATGTGTGACAAGGACCTCACTTTAGAATTATTCCAATTTTGGCCAAGTCTTTCTGTTCATGCACAAAAGTCACTGTTTTAACAGTTAGTGATACAGAAATAATATTGGGGAGAGTCTCCAAGCATCATTTTTCAGCGAAGGATGCATTGCCCATTGTAGGAACTGGAATTACTAGCCTTTTGAGGAGGTTTTAGGGAAGAGCACTAGTAAGAGCTGTGAAGTTGAGGTTGCTGTCACAGTGTGGGAGGGGAGCTGCCACCTGGTGGAATGAGCAGTGTCATCTTTAGTGCTCCAGTGCTGGGTGTATTAAGTGATCCTGCATGCATGATTCTGTAGATGTAGAAGTCTGGTTTAATGCCTCAAAATAAGGACCTATTTTGGAGATGTTTGAGTAACAAGTCTACTGTTGACAGAGTATCTTAATTTCAGTTTAGTCAATTTAGTGGCGTCACTGGAAGCAAAACCAAGCAGGCTGTTCTGCCTTCCCATTTTCACTTTTCACCCTTGCCCTTATGTGTTCAATAATCTTTTCCTTTTTTACTCTTCCTAGATAAAACAATGAAACTGGAAGAACAAAAACAAGACACAGAGAGGCAGCTGAAAGCTCTGACTAAGCAAATGAAGGTAAGGCAGGCTCCATGACAAAGTGAAGCTGAGTTTTTGTTGCAGTACTGCATTTGAGAGAAGTATTGGATTTTTCTAGAATAGCTGTAGTGAGTTCTTTCTACATCCTTTCATTCTTCACTCATTTCTAGCTGTTTCTTTACCTGTAAAGGAAAAGTATAATACATCCTTTGCCAAATTACTTCTGCTTTTTCTACCTATGGCCTTCTACTTTGGAACAGCTCTTCCTGCTGCAGGGATCATCAGTAGCAATGAGCTCTTTTCAGCAACAGTGCTTGTAGTAGTATCACAAGTCTGGATGATCAATAGCTGTAGGAAGATCTTTGATGGTACTTTTTGTGTTAGAGTGGAGAGCTTAGCATCAGTTTTATCTCTGGCAGTCGCAGAATTACTGTGTAAAGAGGCAAGTATTTAGTTTGACCTCAGCATCATCTTGAAACTGTGGTGAAATCCTGGTTGCTTGTGATCTCTGAAAGATCAATAGCTAAGTGCTCAGCTGAACTTAGGTGAGTTTTGACAGCAAACAGTTTGGGGTTCTGCTTGCTCTTTCTAGGAAGATACAGAAGAGTGGCGACGTTTCCAAGCTGACCTGCAGACTGCAGTGGTTGTAGCCAATGACATTAAGTGTGAAGCCCAGCAGGAGCTCCGTGTGGTAAAGAGGAAGCTTCAGGAGGAAGAGGAGAAGTGTGCCAGACTGCAGAAGGAACTGGATGAAGTGAAGGGCAGCAACAGGTTGGTTGGCTACAAAGGTCAAGATTTGATCTCTGTGACTGCTAATGTGCATGCAGACAGTGCTTTGTCAATAACTATTCATTGGCTTGGATGTGCATGTTGTCTGTTTTTAACTCTTCTGACAGATTTTGTTGTCTCTTATTCTGTTTCTGTTCTTTTTCTTTTTGGCCATCTAGTTCTGTCATCTAGGCTGTGAAGGTTTTTAATCAGCAAATATTAAGTAGTAACAATTGCCAATATCCTCTTATAGCTTTGTTCTCAGTATGATGTTCCATTGTGTTTTATTGCCATCACAACTCTCTGTGCAGCTGTATTAAATCATCTGTGAAAAGACTGGTTGGCTACATTGTTGAATGGGACATCCAGAAGAGAACTACTTAACCAGAGAGGAGTCAAGGACTGTATATGCTCAAATTAAGATGAGAACTAGCTGGAATTCTTTGTTCTGCGAGTCTGATACATGTTGACTGAGTGACCAATGCAAGTACAAGGATTCCTCATTTCACACCTCCTGTCCTTAATTCAAAACCTATTAAGTGGTTTGCTGTGTTAAATGGTCTGGACTGTGGCCTGGCTCAGCATTTAGCTCAGAAGGGACTTGGCCATGCAGTGCACCCACCTGGAAAACCATTGCTGTGGTCTCAGTGGTTGGAGGGGGAACAGTACTTGTGAAGCATTTGGAGAGATACTCCAGGGTGGTAACTGTCTACATGTGGCTTCCCTGTGTAGGAGCATGATAAGAACCAGTGACTCTTACAATTCAACCTGGAACCAGTACATATGCCTTACAGTGTGGCTTTTATGCAGTATATGATCTTGTATGTACCACCTTTCACTCCAAAAACCATACTACAACTGAAATACTAGATAAGAAGAGGTAGAAAACAGAAGATGTATTGGAAGAAGTAAAATATCTTTGCATTGACACAAGCAGAGCTGCAGAGAGGAAAATTTGTACTGGGAGAATGAAGAAAGACAAAATAACATGAACAGTAATGCTGTGTAATGTTATAAATGTATGCCAAATTAATTTTGCTCCTCTAGATATTTGCAGTTAGTCTCTCTCCTAGTGGATTCCTGGCCACTGGTAGAATAGCCCCAGTGAATCCTGTCACTTCTTCTAGATGGAGTAACAGACCAGCTTTTGCTCACTGTTTTTCATTCAGGAGTTTCCCCAGCAGCTGTGCAGAAGATAGGAGTAAAAAGATGAGAGGGTTTTTTGTGTAGAGATGTATGGATCAGAATTCCTGGACTGAAGGCACAGAAATACTTCTTTTCCAAAAAATCAAGGAATGTGTTTAAGCTCCAGTTTCATTATCAGAGTCCCCAGAGGATGCAAAGAAAAGCTTTTACAAACTATGTATTCAGACAAAATGATTGCCAGACAGTCCTCAAGTTCTGAAGCTATGTTTTCATTCCTAATTTGCTATTAATGAAATTTCTCTTCTCTTGTTTAAAGTGGGGTCTATATGTAAGGGTGGGAGTCATATACTTCTAGTGTCCCCTCTTTAGTCTTTTCTTTAATGTGAAGATGTGTTTGATACTGTTTGAATTGAATAGAAGGTGACCTGCATCTGGGTCAGTTTTGGCATTTGTCTCTCCCTCTTTCACATACATATAGATCTATGTCTGTCTTTGCATCATCATGTTGACTATCTGTATAGCTTGCTTTGAGTATTACATTGGTCATGGAGCCAGATATACTGTCTGCAGTGGGCAATATTTAGTCTCTCAAAGACAGCTGTGGAGACCAAATTTTGTTGTCTTTGAATTGAAGTGTAACTAATTTGCCTCTCAGTGTCCATGTAGGGAGTGAGCAATTTCTGTATTGAGTGATATGGAGAAGGTAATGAAGCCTATCTAAGTCATTGTCTACTAAACAAAGCAGTGAGCAACAGCTAAGCACTGAAATCTTACAGCTGGACTGACCTAGCAAACAAATTCCTGAAGTTGTCAAAGCTCCTACTGGAAGTCAGTTCTACACTTCCAGTGATTTTTGCATTCCTGAGGTCACTGCCTTCCCCAAAACCTCCCTTCCTTTCACCCAGAAAGTTCTGGGGATATTCTCATCATTGCCTTTAGTTGGCTTTCACAAATCAACAGTAGATTCTGGTACCTGTGGTGACTTCTAGTGCCTGCTCAGCAGTGGTGGAAGCAGTTTGGAGCATGATACCTTAACACAGCCTGTAAAGTATTCCTCATGTTTGCTCATGCTGAGCAGCTGTGAGCTCAGCTGAATATCTGACAGTCACTAGTGAAAGCTTCCTGTCTGTTTTTTAAGCTCTGACTGGAAAATGTACCTTCCAGAGAGCTTGCTACTCAAAAGCTTCTGGCAAAATCTCAGCCATCTCTTGAGGGTCATTAGACTCCACTTCATAAATTGATCTTGAAGCCAATTTATCTCCTACAACATCCTGCCATTTTAATGTTTGCCTGTGGCTGTCTGAGTTCCTGCCTCCAAGTTTGGTTTCACCGTTACATTCTTCTAATCAGACAAAAAGTCATTTTTGGTTCAGGAACAGCCAAAGAACTTGCAGAAAAAATCCTCATGAGGTCATCAGAGTTCTTCTGAATAAAGGTAAGAGCCTCCCAAAGGCATCTTTAACACAGATTAAATGTCTAATTCTGTGACTAAGAATGTTGGGGGGAGGTTGAACCAGCATAGAGGAAATGGAATAAGAAAGAGAGGAGTTAATTTGTCCCAAGTTAGTACTGACTGAAACCTACAAATTGATTAACCCACGTTTCAGACAGTCTCCTGTGATATTTTACATCCTAATTAATGTTATTTCTCTGCAGGAAAAGCTTAAAACCTACTGTTATTTAACTGTTTCCTCACAGATGGTGGAAATTGAAATTAGATAGTCTCCTTCCTTGGAAGTTTTCAAGACCAGACAGGATAAGCCCCTGACTAACCTGGTCTCAGAGCTGACCCTGCTTTAGGCAGGAACTTAGACTAGGGGACTTCCTGAGATCCCTTCCAACCTGGATTATTCTCTGATCCTGTAGCAAGTTTCATCTTTTCAGAACAGTGTCCTTGGAAATCAATTCATTTTTGTAGCTCTTTTAGGATCAAATATTTAAGTTATGGGTGGGGAAAAAAAGGCTATATTGGGATTGTAACACAAAGGAAGAAAGTTATTGCTGAAAGTACCCAAATTAAGGATGGCTCTTTTTGGCTTCATTACACATTCATTTCCAAGCCTTTCTGGCAATACACTGCTTAGCAGTAGTGAAAGTTTCAAGGTCTTGCTTTGACTCTCTCCCTTCGAGTTCTCAAAATGAATTTGACACTGTAGCATGTGTCTTGAACCAAGAAAATGGAGGGAAGACAGTTGGGTTGGGAGCAGTACTCAAAACCCAGAAATTCTATCTGCAATTAAATTAATGTCATCTTAGAATAATGAAAAAAAAATTAACCAAATTCTCAAATGGAAGCCTAAAGTCAAGATTGTGATGTATCCCACTAATTTGCTTCTGTTCTTCCTCCTAAAGTCTCCAATACCACAGCATGGCAGTGTTACATGCTTTTTCTCCTGGAAATAAGCTTCTACTCTGTGTATTAAACCTGCTGTCAGTCTGTATGTGCTGATGTGCTGCTCATTTGTTGCCTGTGTTCTGCAGCTGTTCTGTCTTACAGAGGTTCCTTCTGCTCTCACTGAAAGCAAGCAAATTAGAATGTCAGAGCAGGGGCCTTGAAGGATTGTTTGCTCTAGTCAGTGACCCCTCAGAGTTGGTTTGGGTTTCTTTATGCTGGATGGAGATTATTCCATCCCCTTTGGGGTAAGGACCTTGAAACAGAAACTCTGACAGAGGTAGAACAACTCTGGTTGCCTTAATTGGTTTATGTGCCTGTTTTGAATTAATAGCCTTAAATGATTTGAGCAGAGGAAAGCCAGGAACACTACTACCACCTCTATCCTTTGAAATTGGTTCCCTGCCTTTAGATACTTAATTTCTTCCTATTTGAACAACAGATTTTATTTACTATTTTGCATTGTTTGAGCCTGATGTCCCAGAGCTGAGTTAGTGGAATGTTAAGGCACTCCTTCAACTGTCCTAACAACACCATCAGGTTTTTCCCCCTCTCCCCTTTCTGTATTGATGATGGGATGATTAACTATAGCATAGAGCTGTACCTCAGGATGGGCATTGCATTGCTACTTATAACTTCCCCAACTGTTGTCTGTCTCTCCTCCATAGGTGCCTGATTTCTACCAGCTAACACAACCCTGAGGGGATGCATAGCCAGGCCTGTGAAACACTTCAGGACATACCTTCAACTTGCAGCTGAAAAAGGGAAGTTTCCATTTGAGAGAGCATCTCCAGTGTTTTATTACCCTGCAAAAGTCAAGTGTTTTGCAAAGTGTGAATTCTGCTCAGGTCCACCTCCTCCCCATTAGCAAGAGCCTATTGCTTTGTTTCAGAAGACTCCACGAGGCAGAAAAAGCTCGGAATTACTCTAAAGCCAACTGAGGCCATAAGATGTAATCACAGAGATTTGGGGAACTGAAATAACTGAGGGCTTTTTTTTGGAGGGATGGGGATATTTGCCATGAAATAGAAATTCAACCATGCCATTTGAAGCTTAAGGACAAAAATGGAGCTGAGTGTGTATGTCAAATTTGTACAACTGAATGTGCATACACATGGAGTTCTCTGTGTGGAATTGTATTCGTAGCTCTGTGTGTCCACATAGCTGTATGCACACAGAGCAGTTTGTGTATGTACACACACAAGCTCAAGTGATGGGTTACTGAAAGCCAGCAGGAAAACTGGACAGACATGGGAAGCTCTTTATTCAGGCTCAGCTCCATTGGTGGTTTGCCCTTGTCGATGTTGTATTGACAAGGCACTCACCACTGGGTGGCATGTCTGCCTCGGTGTGTGTTAGGAAGCAGGGTGATGCCCAAGGAGCATGTCCTGCTGGGACTTGCACAGAGATGTCCCCTGTGAGGTTTGCCCTGGCTGTGAGGATTGCAGATGGAGAAATTGAAAGGAGAAGAAATGAATGCATCAAGCCCCTAGTAAATATCCTCTCAGATGAGAGTCTC
This sequence comes from Bucco capensis, assembly GCA_013396975.1. Classification (NCBI taxonomy): domain Eukaryota; kingdom Metazoa; phylum Chordata; class Aves; order Piciformes; family Bucconidae; genus Bucco; species Bucco capensis. Next base: position 352,496 of record VWZO01013377.1, read on the forward strand.
TCATGCCCTTAACTCAGGTGAAGTCTATGATGATCAGGGAGAACTTAACTGCAGTTCAGCTTTGCAACTGGAGACACCTGGAAAGAGCTTTACTTGGTTGCTAAGGAAAAACTCGGAGGTCACCATCTCTACCAGGAGATCATCAGGATTCATTCCAGAACTGGAATTTCCTGTTTTGGCTGTGGGATTCCCATCCTTTCCTTCTGGATGTGAAGACCTAGCAAGGGCCTGCTCTCAGAGCAAGCTGAGCTAGCAGAGAATTCTGCGGGATGTCCTGGCTTTGGCATGGCCTTCACCTTTGTGCCGTGCTACTGGAGTGTATGCATATATGCACACTTGTGTTGCCTTTTTCTGTGCTGGCAGCTGTTGAATGTTGTTTTTTTTATGTTTAAGGAATATATATTGAAGTGCCAAATAAACGTTTAAGTGTCTGGAGTTGTCTGCTGCCTGCCCTTGGCCTCTCTTCCTTTCTGTGCATCAGTAGCTCTGTGTCTCCTCTTTGTGTCCCTCGGATTCCCAGTGATGGCAGGAACTGTGCTAAAGATTAGATTGCAGAGTAATTATTTCTGAAGATATGGTTCTGTGGTCCTAGGCCACCTCTAACAGAGGTCATTGCAGCAGGTTAGAAATTTCACAAACACCTGAAGGCTGCTGTTGCCAAAATCTATACACTAAACACAGAAAGACTTGCACCTCGTCGGCAGTCTGATGTCCACAAACCCAGAGATCAAGAAGACTAACTCTTGCAATTAGAGAAAAGCTCACTGCTTCTCCTTCTCCCACCAATGAATGAATGAAGCTAAGCAGTGGCTTTGTGAAACTGACTGTACTTTTTAATTCCTTTGTGGCTAAAGTGCTTTGGTTCCTCCTGGAGCTGCTCCACTTCAGCCAGCTGCACTTGCAGCATTTATCTGTGTAAACCATTCATTCTTGTTTCAAGGAAAGTATACAGCAGTAGATGACATTTTGTTCAAATCCATCCTTTTTGTAGCAGAACTTGCTTAATCTTCCTGGATGGCCTGAGCTATAGTAAGCTGAATAAATTCTGTTCCCAGGGAGTCATATTTTGGTTTGAAGTTACGGCTTGTCGTTAATATTTCTAAGTCATGTCCTTCTATACCATCCTCCTGAATTAGCTTGCTACTGCAAGTTAAACTCTTAACTCTTCTGCTTCTCTGTTAAGAAACCTCTATATGTACACATACATGCATCCCCTTTTCATAAAGATTTTTTTTCCTCTTTAAAAAGGGAAGGTCCTTACCCAGTTTTATAACTGTCTCCATTGCTTGTTGGCTGGCATGTGTGGTTTGAGTTGAAGCAAATAGATCTCAGTGCTACATTCTTTCTGCCTTTCATGCCAAGGTTTGCAGCATGAGAGGCCTCAATTTTCTGATGTGGTTATGTTTAATCCAGGAGATTGTTTCAGGGTGCATTAGGAGCCTATTACAGATAGAAAGACTTAAGATGACAGGAAGCATCCTAACAAAATTGGAACCGGTAGTGGCTCCAGCACTTGACTCTTCATAATTACTCAGTACAATGACAGAATAATGGCATGTGATTTCTCAGTGGACTTTTCTGTGGCACGGTATAGGGACTGGGTTGCACTGAGTGACAGGAATCTGCCCTTCCTCTATGCTTTGCTCCTTTAGCTTTTGTGTTTTCATATAACTGAAGTGTAGATGCTATCACCTATTGATCTGTTGTTTATGCTTTATGAAGCCGTGGAAGAGAAAGGGAAGGGTAGAACTTAAAGTTAGTCAGCAAAACACTGGCTCTCTCAGAGCTTAGTGAAGCTTATCTGATCTGCCTTTGCTCTTTATTGGATTAAAGGGAGAATAGAACTGAAATGGCCTTTTCTTTAGCCATCTGCCTCTGCAGGCTCCCCTGGCACACAAGGAGCTCGAATGAATTAGCAAAGAAATAGCCAATGTCTGCTTAAAGACAGCACCTCCTTAAGCTCTGCCAGAAATAGAAATGTGAGTCACTCTTATTCTCTTATTCATTGACACTCTTTTGTCCCTTGCGTTTTGTAGACTCTGATGCCAAAAGGGAAATAAAAAGGCTGTGACTTCTATTTTTAGTTCAAGAGAAGCTGTTCAACCCCACAGGCACTTTCTAGAGTCTCCAGCCTTCTTATGAAATAACTTCTGGGTTTGTCTTCCTGTAGCTCTTGGTGCTTACTGTACTTCAAGGTAGGGAGAATGGTGGGACCTCAACCTGTTGACCCAAGTGCATTTGTTAAGCAGCTAGGAGATCAGGAAAATAATGTATAAATAGTCTCTTTCTACATGACTAGACTTGGTTATCTAATTGCAGCATGAAGTTTACCTGGGACCTACCAGGTAAGTACAGTGTCAGTGCTAAGCAATGTCAGACAGATCTGTAAACTGCATGAACAGAAGCAAGAGTTACAGTGTGTGATGCCATGTGCTGTTTAACACAGCTATGGGCTTTCCTGGACTAACTCCTGTAAATTCAGCACCTAATCTTAACTTCAACATTTTTCCAATGCAATAACTTAATGATCCTTCCTGTTCAAATATGAACCTGACTTCTGCTTTGGGTTTGTCTTATCTATATTCCAACCATTGAGTTTTTGGTATTCTTGTGTCTGCTAGGATGAAGCACTTCACAGTTTTATTCCCCATCTAACTGCTTCTAGTTTCTGATTGAGGGTTTACTTTTTCAGCAGTTGTCCTTGTTGATAAGCTGTAAGAGTTTTTCATTATGGAATATATTTTCTGGCTTAATTTTTATAGCTCTTACCTGAACCCTGTCCAATTATTTATTCTGTTTTCAGTAATGGTATTTTAACAGGTAACACTTACTCCACCAGTGGTCACACAAATGAAAAGCATAGAGTATAAAATAACATCTTTCTCTTTTTGGTTACTCTCCTCACTACACGCTGAGGACCACAGTAGCCCCTGTGCTGTGTTAAAATCCAATCTTCAGGTGGTTATTAATGATTGCTGACAAATCTCATCAAGCTGCTTTTTTCTATGATAATCCCCCTCCTGTGTGAGCATGGGGAACAGGGATGGGATGGTTAGCAACACAGCAAAGTTTGTAAGACTCAATGAGTTAATATTTGCCAGGCATGCAGAGAAAAGGACATGAACATTCTGGGCATTGTGATAAAAGATGTGCATCATGGCATTTGCCTTACTACCTTTAAATGTCTGCTTGCAGTTCCTGTTGCCCCTGACTCTGATCTGGTTTCTGCTTTGCAGGCTGACAGCTGAAGAGGTAGAATCTCTAGAGGCAGACACAACAAACCGCTGGCAAGGAGTCTGCATTAGCAGAGGATCTCCCACACCCTCAGAATCTGCTGCTACTGTGAAGTCACTGATAAAATCATTTGACTTAGGATGCTCAGGTATTGGAACTCTGTGTTTTGCAGTAAAATAGCAGCAAGCAGCTAATTTTTTTCCCATTTTGTGCTGCTTATTGTTTCTTAATGGTGATTTCTCTGTGTAATGTCACTACACCAGTGGTTCCCTGCTCTGACAAGAGGGAGATAGAGAAACATTTGCAATTCAAACCCAACTGGTTCTTTCCTTGCAGGTAGCACTGGACAAAATATCACAGTTCACAAGGTCCCCAGGAGCCCTCTAAGTGGAATTCCAGTGAGAACAGCCCCAGCAGCTGCTGTTTCTCCCATGCAGGTACAAGGAGCTCTTTCCAGCCTTCTAGTTTTAGAATGGGTAGCTGGAGCATTTGCTACAGCATGCCAGTGACCAGGGGAAGGGGAAACTCACCTGTTTATTTGCTGTGAAACATCAAATGCTGTACTACTAACAAAAAGGATCAAAGTGAGTTTGTCTTTGACTTCAGCTTAGAGGTCTCAGTGGACTGATGTGAACTCCTTGGAATACAATTCTGACCTTTAATCACTGCTGAGCAGAAAAAAGGTTTTGATTATTGGGAGTGAGTGACAAGAAACATCAAACTTAGTGAGGTAATAAGAATGTGTTTGGGTTTGTGACACTAGTATGTTTGATAAGAGAGAAAAGGATGTAAATAGAAATGTAGAAGAGTTCAGGAACCAGTGTAGTGCCAGCTACAAATATTGTCCCTCTCTCCTTTTATTTTTCTTAACTATTTACACAGCTCTAGGTGCAACTGATAGCTTGTTGAAAGAGTTCTGTATCCCTCCACCTGCTCTGTGATCTTGAGGGAGCAGAAGCATCTTTTCTTTCTGCTTGCCTATTTTTAAGCATGATGGCTGGGATGGTTTTTTATTATCTTTTGTCTGTTTGTATCACAGAGACATTCTGTTTATAATAATACCAAGGCAGCCAGCAAAGGTGTTGCTAGACACACAGAACTTTCAGACCTTCCTCTTGCAGGTAAGTTGCATTAAACATACAAATGTTGCCTCTTTTGACTAGCAAAAGCTTGTCATAAACTGTTGGCCTTCTCAAAGCAACGTTAAAAAGTGTCTCCAGAGTCCTTCTCTCAGAGAGCTTATTAATTTTATTGTGTTTCCATTCCCATCTTGATTGGAGCCTTAGAAAACTCAAAGATAGCTGATTTATTATGATTTGCCAACACAAACTTGCCCCCTTTTTTCCAGAGTATCCATGGCACCTCTCTAATCCATGCTGTGGAACTGGAGAGGGTTGGATTTTGTTCAACATGTATATATCTGGAAGAAATCCAAAGCTCTGTCTTTTGAGGGTTTATTTGTTTTTAAATTGAGCTTCATTTGAAACACATCAAACACTTCAGACACTGATGTGAGTGCTCTAGGAGCAGTCATATTTGGGCTGGAAATGGTTTGTTTTGAGAGTTCTCAAGAGATGAGTTTGTTTTTGTTTCACACTTTGCTTTTGTTCTCTTGTCATTTAATACTCTTTTCTATCAGTGTTTGTTTCCCATTTTCTCTAGGACCCTTTATTTTGATTATCTAGTCCTGACTGTAGTTGTTGCACTGGAATCAGAGCTAGTAACAACAGATTATTGAATTTCTAAGGACAGATGAAATATTATGATCCTGGAGTGAAACTGCAGGGAGGAGACAAAAAAAAAATCTGTCACAATTTCTTCCATGGTAGACTGGATTTTCTGCAGCAGTTTGCTAGTACAGGAGAGAAATTAGAACCTGTCTTCATTTTGAGACCACTCAGATAATCTGCTAAGCTTCCCTTCCCATCATTCAAAGATGAAGATACTGGATCTGAACAGCAAAACAGGTTATAGGGTAGATGGCAACATAAACAAATAACATCTTGTCTATGCTACTGGTTTCTCCTGCAGGAATAAATGCTAAGCAAGCAGAAGTTATCAGTGGAACAGACAGAGTTTCCTTATTTATGTCAGTTGGTTTCCAGAACGTATGTTGCATGATAGTGTACAATTGATCCTAAACAGAGCATAAGACCTTTTTAATCTCTACCAGTTTACTGTCATGGGCAGGCTTCGTGAACACAGCTCCGGGGAGGGCTCCATCCATGCTCTTCCCAAGTGCTTTTTCCAAGCGCTGCTGGCTGCAAAGGCCAATTTGGGACAGACAAGAGCAGTTGCCAAAGGCACAGCACAAGGACTCCTCAGGAGGTAGAAGCTGCAAGACACGATTCTTTCTACGCTGTCTTTTCTCCTCCAGAGTGATCCTGCGTGCCTGCTCCAAACCATCCGCGGCATTCAAACTAGTGTGTGTGCAGAGCTGCTGAGTGGAGGCCAGAGGAGAGCAGTTCAGGGGAGCAATCTGGCCAAGGCTGAGCTGTTGTTTCAGGGAGTCCTTGCATCTCCTCTTTGGGGCTCCTCTCTTGCCACAGCCAGGGGCAAGCTGCCCATAGAGCATGATCTTAGGCAGGCAGGAGTTCTTCATTCTGGAGCCGTGAGCTGCCCAACGCAGCTGCGTTCTCAGCAGCATGGCCTCAAGGCTTGGAATTGCTGCTTGTTCTAGGACAGATGGATTAGTCCCAGCATCTGTCCAATGGATGTTTAGGATTGTCTGGAGACAGCGCTGCTGGAAGCGCTCCAAGAGTCGTAGGTGGTGGCCATAGATGAGCCATGCTTGGGAACCATAGAAAAGAGTAGAGAGCACAATGCCTCTAGAAACACTGAGCTTTGGACTTCTCTTCAAGTGTTTCTTTGGCCAGACTCTTTAATAGAGTTTTCCCAAAGCACTCGATGCCTTTGCTAGCCTATTGTCTATCTCTCTGTCAATCTTACCATCCGAGGAGATGAGGCTGCCTAGGGAATTAAACTGTTGGACTGATTTAAGTTTACTTAAATTAAGTTTACCAGTTTACTGTAGAGTGAAATAAATCAGTCAATTGTGTAATATAAATATCCCACTTCAGGCCATAGATAACAACTGTTATTTCCCCATAGGCAATTGCTCTGTGAAAATCTGTTGAAATAAACAGGTATTTTATTAGCCATTGCATGTGGAAAAATGATGGTTGCTCATCTATCAAGTTCCTCCATTTACAGCTTCTCCTTGTACCTGGATTTAATTTAGTTCCAATAATCCATAGCAAAGATTTACTCACTTATAAAGCTGTTCTGGTTCCAATCTAAATAAGCCTAGAAGGCAGTTGATCCAAGCCCTATGCAAACAACACTGAATTCAGAAGTTTCCCCAAGGAAATTCAGGGTGAAGGAGTCTCCATCATCATAATCTTCTGGCTGGTTCCATCTCTCCAGTATCACAGCAGGGTTCTGGGATGTCCTTACTATGACCCAAATGTTACATTGCTGAGGAGGAGAATGGATTACTTTGCTGAAAGAGCTCATCTTTGGCTATTATCTTTTCATTTAGAATCAAAAGTTTACTGGTTCTGTTCTGGAGTTTCTAGCAGCTAGAAATAAGTCAAAGGAAGAATATTACTCATGCAAGTGAGACTCAAAAGTACAAAAGTGGCTGCTGTTGCCTTGCAGCACTGCAGGCACTAGTGTATGATTCAAGCTGGTAACCACAGGTTTTCTTTAAATAGTCCAAAGAGATACTGCTAACAGAATGTGATTCTCCTGAATTCTGTTGTCTATTTGTCATACAATTATTATCCTGTTTCTCTTTCTAAATGACTCCTAATATGCCCTCATCTTTTCCATCTTTTCTTTCTAGTTAGATGCTTCCAGTAGTCTTTATATCTTTCTGGGATCCTTCTTTCTCCTTTTTTCTGTACCATGCATCCTGAGTGATTAGCACAGCATTTCCTAATTAGACCATGCCATTAGGCACTCTAGTTATGTTAATGACAGTTTAACAATGCTTTTTTTTTTAACTGTCTTTATAAACTAGTAAGAAACCTACATTTCTCTTCATAATTTTCTTTATTGATATACCTTTTGCAGTAGCTCTGTTTCTCCAAGCAGAATATTCTGAAGTTTAAAAGAGTCCCAAGAGCCATTCATTGGTTGCCTGTCTGATTGATGTGACTAATTGATTTTGAGGCAATTCCCCATAAATCCAGTGTAATAAGGAGCTAGAAGAGTCAAAGATCCTAGCCATAGATCCTAGCTTCTTGCCAGTTTGTGTACAGCAATGAAGCAGCCAACTTTCCCTGTGTTGTACCTCACTCTACCTCATGATTGATATGCACAGGGAGATAACTTCATTTCTCTGATCTCTTTGGCTTTTCTGCTAAAGCCTATCAACATTGGATTCTAGGGCCACTAATTTAGTTGATTTGATTTTATTTATATATATATACACACATAAATAAGTACATACTATAAAAGATATAACAGTATGTAGTATGTGTAATAAATATATAGATGCCTCTTCTATGAATAGCTGAGCCTTCCCAAGGTTCTGTCAGACAGGAAGCCAAGCATCATGTGATAAATGCCTCTCACTGCTTCCTTGAGCTGGGTTGCATTCAGGAGACAGGAGGCTTTCTTGTTACAAGTCCTAGGGCTGGTCAGTCATCTACTGATCAGCTTTTGAACCTTTCAGACTGTAGATCTTGGTATTTCCCTTCATTCACCTGAGGCCCCTACCCCCCAGCAGGAGTATCAATCACAGGAAGCCAGGCAGCCTGCACTGTTGAAATCATCAAAGCCATTCCTTGTTATGATCACCTCTAATCTGCTCAAGGTTTCCTAGCCCCATGTGTGTTTAATGAACAAATGAGTACATTTGTTTAGAATCAAAACAACAGGCTCCATATTGTGTGCTGGGTGGCAGGACAGTGATTAATCAAGTTCCTCAAGACTGCAAACTGACAGGGTTTTTCTTTCATTCTCACAGACCTTCTGAAGGGGAGAAACGAGGAGCTGAAACCAGACCATTACCTCCGTAAAAGCCCCTCCCTGGAATCCCTGAGCAAACCTCCTATGGCCTTCAGCAGCAGAATGCTTACCTCTACCCCCAGCAGCTTGAAACCCCAAAGCAAACTCAGGTACCAACTCCATTTCTTGGGGAAAACCAGCACCCTGTAAAGATTGGCAGCATTACCTGGCAGCAGGATGAATGTTCTGATCTGGTGGACCTCTGTCTCTCTGCTGGCTAGTCCGTCCAGTTCAGAATTACCAAGCTGTGTCAGAGCCAGATAGCCAAATTCAGATTATAATAACCACAGTTATCTGTGAGATAAGAAAGTGAAGATGGCAAGCTTTCAGGAGCCACTGAGTTCAATAATTACATCATGTGTATGAATGGTCATGCCTCATTTTACTGTAGCTTTGCATATTATGGTGAGGGAAACATTAGAAGCTTTGAGGTCTAAAGGAAAGTTGGACACATCATTTTCTTCTGTCTTGAGAAAAAACATACAGATCTTCCTCTGTCCCTCCACCATGATTTCCAGCAGTAGAAGCTGTAGAGTGGAGACAATGCAGGTGCTTTGATTGTTGCCTCTTAACTGTCCTCAAGGCCTGGACTGAAATCTACCTTCCACCCTTTTCATTTTATTCAAGAACTTGTTCTGCAGCAGCTCAACAGGATGTGAATTTGCTGTTAGAGATTCTTTAGTCAATTCTACACCCTAAATCCTACTTTTCAATAGCAAGTATAGAATGCAAGCTCTGAAAGCTGTTACAGTTTGGTTTCCATTTAGGTTCTGTGCTGCTCTTCTGCTTTGTCATACTGAGATTATTTACACACTGGTAGAAAATAAGAGACTTCAAGCATATTTATCTTCTCCCATATGCTTCCCTGGATTAGTGTGGAGAGAAAGGACCCACTGGCAGCCCTGGCTCGGGAGTATGGTGGCTCAAAGAGGAATGCTCTCTTGAAATGGTGCCAGAAGAAAACTGAAGGTTATCAGGTAAGGGAATAGGTGCATTTCTGCTCTTCTTTGGAGAGTCATCAATCACTTTCCTGTAGATGTGCAGTAAGCAATGTCTCTTCAGAGATAGGTGTGTATTTCAGTCTGCTGGGTTTTGTATGTTTGCATCTACTGGATGTTTTCCATCCTCTTCCTTCAGAGTTCTTTAACACTGCAGTATCCAATGTTACATTGCCCTGAGTAATTTGTGTACAAAACACAAAATATTTACTGCATCAGAGGTGGCTGATGGTGGTACAGCTGCAATTTGGCATCAATTTCTGAGATTACATTGTGATTACATGTGTGTAGGCTTCTGTAGGCACAATAATGATGTGTTATTATGAGGGTTTTTTTCATTGGTCACTTCTGTAAGACCAAAGAAATATTTCTTTGTGTGGCCTTGACAGAAATGAAGTTTGCAGCTTGGAGCTCTGCTCTTTCTCATCTGGTGCAGTTTAAGGGGATTTTAACCAAGCAGTTTTTGACTGCTGGAGAATGTCTCCTTTCTTTGCAGAGTGATTTTTCACTGTTAAACAGGCATAATGATTTGTCCAGTTCTTAATATGGCTATTGCTGTGCTTATCAAGCTCTGGCTAATGTTTGTATGCAGTTGAGTTAGGCCTTTGGGTTTGCTTGTAACCAAGCTGTGGAAGGCAATTACAGACAAGAGTTCCTCCAGTGATGTATGCTGGGTGTGCAGGGCAGTCTTGGTTTGATATAATGTTGAGATTTTTTTTTCTTTCTTAAAAATAATATTGTTTGTTACTTAGAGGAGAAGACAAAAGCAGTTATCACCACATGGTATGCACCCTGGAGCAAGTCTTTAATAAAAGCAGAGTCCATCTTTTAAAGTAAATAATAAAATATTTTGTTTCTTCATAAGCAGCTCTTTGTGAAGCACTAGCTGCAGGGTGCAGGAGTTTGGAAGAAAGGACAGTAGCTTTCCTTTTAAGTAAACTGATCTGTAAAGGTTTGCATAGTTTCTTACCACTGGCATATTGATTTGGCTTGCACCAATTTCACAGAAGGACAGGTATCAGAGAAGGCTTTTGGCTTTAGACACACTTTAGAAAGAATAAAGGCAGGGTTTTAGCATCCAATTCTGTGATACTGCCAGAAAGGCTACAGTGCTGTCCCCTGGAATTGTAAGCTCTGTGCTGATATATTTTATCTCATTTACTGAAATCCTCCTGGGCTTGGAGTTGAAAGTGTGAGAGGAACATTCCAATCCTCATAAAATGATTAATGAAATACAACTTCTCCAAGTCTAACTTCTATTAAACCACTAAACACATCTCCTGAGTAACCCTTTCTCTCTACAGTGTTGCCCTTTTTTGTTTCAAATGGCACATATGGTCAGCTTCCTCCACTTCTCTTTAAACACTGAGTTCACTGCTAGCAGTGTTCTCTGAGAGTCAGCCTGTAGTTTTCTTTCTCTAATTACACCCAAGTTGGAGTAAATGGATTGCTTGTAGAAATTATGTTGTGGCTTTGCAAATACAGAGGCCTGGCCTGATTCTGTAGGTAGCAGCCTGGCACTAAGAGTGACAAATATTTCCTCTCTGACAGGAGAGCAAAGGAGTTTTGTTTTTTCTGTGCTGAACCCAAGCAGTGGAGCTAACTGTGGATCAGCTAGCAGGCCACCCAGGAGGTATGCAAGGCAATCTGGGTCTAGTTGTTTTGCCTTTTAGTATTAGTCTCTGGAGGAAAGTATGGCCATGCTTCCAGAGGAGAGTGGAAGTCTTTGCTGGAATGTTGTTGCTGTGTGACTGTCCATATGTTGGTTCAGAAAAAGCTTTGTGGTCTTGGTTCCTGCTCTAATGAGCTTCTTCACAGCTCTGTTTGTGGCTGTCCTCTGTTGTTAACTCTTTCTAAAGCAGCAGAATGAGTTTGCAGCAGGTAGAGCACTGACCAGCACTGCATAATCCAGGAGAACCTGGGAAGTTCAGACTGTGATGTGGTGGTGGTGGGGGCCTTATTGCCCAGAGTGTAAGATCTCAGGGCAGAGATTAAAGTCAGATGAAGCAAAGGACAAACACAGCATTGATTTGTGGAGAGAGCCTTGCTCTCTGTCTTCACTGCTGCATTTAGAGGTATTATCTCTCGGCCATTCTTCCTCAGATTCTTATTCCCATTGCACTCTTTGGGGTATTTACTAACTCTCCTTGAACTTGCTTTTCCCAGACCCTTGCTCTCTTATGATAAGGCTGGCCCTAAGCTCCACAGGGAGGTTTTTATCATTCTTGAGTACAAAGAACTGGAGTGAAGAATGTCATCCTCCTTCCTGCCTTAGCCCTTGCACTGGGAGGAATGAGGTAATGAGCTGCACTGAGCAGAACCCTGATGACATGCTTGACTACTTTTTCCATAGATGATATCCCTGTCTGTCTCAGAATCACAGAATGTTAGGGGTTGGAAGGGCCCTAGAAAGATCATCTAGTGCAACCCCCCTGCCAGAGCAGGATCACCTAGACCAGCTCACACAGCAATGTGTCCAGGCAGCTCTGCAATGTCTCCAGACAAGGAGACTCCACAGGCTCCTGGGCAGCCTGGCCCAGTGCTCTGGCACCCTTACTGTGAAGAAGTTTCTCCTTGTGTTAATACTAAACCTCCTGTGGTCCAACTTGCTCCCATTCCTTCTTGTCCTAACATTGGATGCCATTGAGCAGAGCCTGGCTCTCTCCTCCTGACACTCACCCTGTCAGGCATCATCTGTGCAAATCCCAGTATAATCTGTCATGTTCTTTCTAATATGAAGCCCAGAACCACAGATGACTTTGGATAAAAAAGGTTTTCAGTTCTATGACCCAGTGGAATGAGAGAATAAAACATTTGCTGCTGGATTGCCTAACTTCTTTTTTCAGTGGCAAAATGAAGTGGCCTTTGAGGTCTAGTGACAGTTCCTGATCTGAGCTGATGAGGAAGAGGCAGATTCCTTTCTGTTCAAATGATGAAGATACCAGATTTCATTAAACAGTATGAGCAAAATGAATTGGAAGAACTGATACTCTCAGTAGCAACTCCCATCCATGTCCTAGATTCCCTGAGGAAAGCTGGAGAAAGTACCTGGGGATAAGACTTAGGGACCAGCACACAAGGTTCCACTTCTGAAATGCTCTAATCCATACAAAGTTTATACTATAGGTAGAAATTGACCTCCTGCTCCTGGCATTGACTGCAGTGGGAACATTCCCTGGCTTTGAACTCCAGCATGTTCCCCAGGAGGCAATCTCATAAAACAAGAGAGGGACACTGGAGGGAGCTGGGAGAAATGCAGCAGAAATCAGCAGTGGCCTGGAGGATTTTGTTTGTTTTTTGAAAAAAGAAATTGCATAAGTTTACAGTAACTGAGGGGAAACATGAAAGCATTGATGTTTCTCTACTCTGCTGTATCATTTCTAAGATTCCTATTTAAACAGTGATTTGATATCAGAAAGAGATGAATGCTCAAGTGAAATTATTTAGAACATGAAAACAGAATCAGTAGAATGAAAACAAAGTGAAAGTTCAGATTCATGACTAGGAGAAAAGAATATGAAAGTGAGATTGCACACAAAAATTCACACAGTTTGAATTGTCATATTTCAATATTATCTGCCATTCTGGCCATGGATTTTGATGAAAAACAGTATCTCAGCAGTAAAAAGAATTGTGGTGAAACGAAGCTTTGGGCTCAGTGGCTTTGTGCAGAGCTTCCTTAAGGAAAATCTCCAGCTTGAAAAACCCCCTCAAGTATAAACTAATGTATGGTGCTTGTAAGAAGTGTGCACTGACAGGGGAGCTCTCTTGCCAGATGCACATAGACTCTTCCTTCTGCCTTTCTGGACTTGATGATCCTGGGGGTCTTTTCCAGCCTTGGTGATTCTGTGATTTGTTGACATCATGGTGTATAATGTAGGGTGATGAGATGACCAGCCTTGAGAACTGCTTTTGTGGCTCTGCAACTCAATTCCCACAAGTCCTTTAAACCACAGAACCTGCTGAGAGTAAGTTAAAATAGCTTTTTCTCTTTTGTCTTGTGGGTTTTCCCCCCCCTCCCCATCTATTTAAAAGATTATACATCATAGCAACAGTACAAAGTAAAAACTGTGTGCCTCTTTTCCTCCGAGTTGTAACTCCTGGAAGCTGCTGAGAGTCATTATCACCTTCCATAATCATATCATTAGTGACTGTGGTGTTATTTAAGTGCCCTGGTTCTGTTTGCTCTCTGTAGAGACCATTTGTCAAGGGGCCAAACCTCTCTAGATTAAGTCTAATGCTATCCACAGATGTATTGTGAGAACACAGAACATCAAGAGGCACTTAACCCATGATCATTAGAACTGAAGATTATTGTTTCTGCCACATACACCCTCTCCAGAGAGGAGAGGGAATTGCTGTCATGTTCATGACTGTGGTTTGCTTAAAAGAATGACTTTCATGGTTTGTTTCCAACCACCACACATCCATCCTGTGGCACAGAGGAAAGGATAATATGAGACTGCACAATCATGGTTGTTCTTTTATCAAACTTACATTTGGTTTAACAGGACCCATTTGGGATCCACTTGTGAAGAAACACCATCTCTTCTAGTAGAGCTATCTGGGCAGTTATCTTAACTAGAGGAATGCTAAACAGGAAGAGAGGAGGAATGTTCTGCAATTGACAAAGGGAAATGGCAACTCTGTTTCTGAAGATATTTGTATTTCATATAGTACCAACCTGTACATTCAAGCCATTGCATGATATCATCATATTATCTTCATCAATGATTTGGAGCAGGGGATGGAGTGCACCCTTAGTAAGTTTGCAGATGACAGCAAGCTGGCTGGCAGTGTGGATCTGCTTGAGGGCAGGGAGGCTCTGCAGAGGGATCTGGATAGGCTGGATCACTGGGCCAAGNATTTCTTTGCTGCAAGGGTTGTCAGCCATTGGAACAGGCTGCCTAGGGAGGTGCTTGAGTCCCCATCCCTGGAGGTGTTTAAGAGCCAGGTGGATGTTGCATTGGGAGGCATCATTTAGCAGGTTGCTAGGGCTAGGACAAAGGCTGCACTCATGATCTTCAAGGTCTCTTCCAGCTGTAAATGTTCTATGATTCTATTTCCCTGACTGTGACAGTGTCACTAGACCAGCTTGTGGAGGAAGGCACCTTCAGGAGAAGAGGCACTGTTAGCACTGACACCACTATGAGATGACCAATTAATTGGTATTGATTGTATTGGTATTTGTGGGACCAGCCTCAGGTCAGATTTCATACCATCTGGAGGAATCTCAGCAGCATGGAGAAAGAGTAATATTTACATAGCTTTTGTGGTGTACAAGTGGTTCCTGGAGATTTTATTAGAAATTATTCTGTATAAAATACACTTGCAGCTATGAGCAAAGCTAGAAGAAAATGATTGATTTATTTCCATGCCTTATTTGGAGTTATCTGACTTTGCAGTAGGTCTCAGGAAGACTGTGCAGTTTTAGAAAGTAGACTTGGGAGTATGTAGGAACTATTTTTAGAGTGATACTCTCTGGCATTATGTTGTTTAGTCTAAATTAGCAAAATACAAATACCTGTATGCCCAACCATTCTGAATATTTGCCTCACAAGTTGTGAACTGTTTTTTGAAGCTTCCTTTTCTTAAAACACAGAAACTTTTAGGGCTCTGATGAAATATCCTGATGGAAACTACAGCCTGGCTAGTTTCCAGAAATATAGATTGGCACTAAAAGGAGTCTGAATACTTCAACCTTTATCTTTGCTGCATATATTAATAGAAGTGCCTTTCCTGTATAGTGCCTCAGCTATTCAGAGAGAAGGGAGAAAAACCTCCCCTGAAGTATTCCCACTATTCTGGCTCTTCCAGCCTTGAGAGACAGAAATTGGGAACAAATGACTTCTGAACATAATCTAAAAGTCATTCAATGTAATTCTGAATGCTTTTACTACTCTAAGCATGAAGCTGATCTAGCAGACGGTGTAGAAGTTGGTGTCTCTGCATTGTAGCTTCTTCATGTAGCAAAGATACAGGAGCTTGGGGAAGAGAAAGAAAGAAAGAGAGGCTGTTGCAGTGTTTGCTGTTTGTCAAGTCATTACAGCAGGAGACTAGTTGCCTAGTGGTTTGGCAGTGGCTATGATAGAAAGCTTCTTACCCTTTTGTATTCAGTTTAAACTCAGGCTAACACTAGCTTTTTGTTTATGAATTTGTGGCTTTCTTTTTCTCACAGGAGTTTGAATTCCTTTTCTTTTTGTACTAGACAGTATTTCCTCTATCTCCTCTTTGTTCTCAAGCCCTATGCCATGATATTATCCCCTTCTTTTTCTCATCTTTTCTTTTTTTTTTGCCTTGCTTGCTGGCTGGCTGAGATCCAGCATAGATTAAGTGTGACCTAAGGATGTACAAATGCAGATAGGCTGATGAGGACAAAACATATTCCCTTTGCTCAAGTGGTCATGAGGCCAGTGCTTTCTCCTTAGGGAGGTGGACTCTCTGCTGCTGGGACAGCCAACCAGCCAGGAGGACTGATTTTTCCCTGCTGATGCATGAAGCAGGCATATTCTTGGAGTTGCATCTCTTGAGAACCTGCTTTAAAGGAGATCCAAATGCTCCTTCATGGCCAGTTGTACATTATCATGCTCATGTTTGATGGTTTCTTCCTTATTCTGGAAATCAAGGGTTATATTTAGAAACAAGAAGTCTGTTCTTTCCTTGCAGTCATTAATGTGGGTAATTGACATTATTTTTCTACTTAAGCAACTACTTGTCTCAATTTTTTTCCTTTTAAGCCTCTTTTGAGCACTTTGTCTCACATTTCAGTTATGCACTGTCTTGGACTGCAGAGAGTGAGCAGAGACTATATTGCAGCCTCAAGGCTGGTGCTCAGGGTGGCAGTTCTTCTAGTAAAGAATCAAAGAGCTGAATGGCACAAAACCCAGGGCCAACCTTCTCAGCCTGGGCTGAACATAATTCCTGGGACTTGGCCCATAATACAGTCAAATTCTTCCTCTGACACTAATAGAATAGAGCTTGAGAATCCCAGCACTGTCATGGAGAAACACAGAAAAGAAAAATCAATGTTCAGCACCTTTCTATTGAAATTTTTAACTAGTTATGAGATCTAGGTAAGCAGTGGCATTCTGTCATTCATCAGTAACACCAGGGAGTATCCAAATATACAGGTTTTCTGACCACCTTTCCAAGTGAGGCCTTTCAAGCAACAAGGGTAAGAGGTAAAACTCTTCTGCACAGTTGCTGTGCAGTCTGGAAAGTTTGGATTCCCACAGTACTTTGATATTGGGTGCTGGAGACCAACAGCAAACCAACACATTCCTAGTTTGTCTGATGTGGGTGAGGAAAAACCCCAAACAACTCCCCTCCAGATTTACATGGCAGCCATCCATTCACTCTAAGCAGCATTCATGGCAGAGTCTCTTTCTTCTGGGGAGGAATGGGAAGATTTCCATTCTCCCACAGCAACCTGGATGCCTGAGATTAGATGCTGATAGAGCCTGCTGAGCAAGCAGGAAAAGAACTGTCTGTATTAATATTTACCAATCCCATTCATGCAACCAAGTTCTTTTCTGGTGAGCAATGCCACTTACCCTGAAGTACTTTCAGTTAGAAGAGGGTGGATGTGCTTACTAAGAGCTCTGCATCTGCAGTCCTTGCAGCATTTTGACATTTTGAAGGAGGATGTATGTGCAATGGGTTTTTCCAAGGAAAGTGTTTAGTATAGTCTCTGAGTTTCCAAGGAATGGGTGAAATTTCTGGCTCTCTGTGTTTCTCTCTTTTTTTTCCTCTTCTGCCAAAGAGAAGGATGTTGACTTCAGGGAGACTTTTCCCATCTGTGTGAAAGTTGAAGGGAGTCTTGATAATAGCTAATGAGTTAGGAAGGGTTATGCTGCGTTAAAATAAAAACTGACAATAAGCTTCTCAGGAATTTTGCTCCCAAGTCTGCTTTGGACCATCTTTGTGACCTTGGCAGTTTTGTGTGGTACCATGCCTTGATTTCCTTAGCTGTTAAAGTATAGATCTTCATGTCATCTCATTGATGAGTTTCAGGAATATTTGGAATGATGCTCTGGAAAAAGGCAATCTTGAGAGTTTTTAATGAATGAAAATACAGGCTTAAAGTTTTAAGACATTCCCATTTGCCCCCTAAAATAATTATTTTCCTTTTCTAAATAAAACCACTTATTGCTGAATGTGGACATGCAGATTCTCTGTATATCCCAGCTGGACCTGGGGTTGGCTCTGGGAAATAAATGTAGCAGCCAAATCATAGCCTGTTGGGAAGAATCCAGTTGATTATCAGTGTGTGAGCTTCCATCAGAGTGATGCCAATGCACAGACATGCTTCTCCATTCTAGCCAAATAACTTCAGCCAAGCTCTACCTTTTTTTTTTATTTCACATAAAGGGCTTTATCCTATAAACAAATACAAGTCTCTTGATTGGAGGGAGAAAATAAATGCCCATGCAGCTCTCTCATGCATAACTTTCTATCCTGCTGGGTGATTTTAAAAATAGCATTTCCATTCTAGCCATCCCAAAGTCCAAGGCACTTGCCTTGTGTTGCCTGGCTGCAGTGACAATCAGTGAAAACACTCAATTGATTGGTCACCAACTGGAACAGCTCCAAACCCAGAATTTAACTGGGAGGGAGCTGAACCCTGCTGCCACTTTCAGCAATATCCTTTGCTGTTGAGACCTCTCCCCACCTTGTTTCCAGCCTTCACCGTGAGCCTGCAGCCTACCCCTCCAGCCAGGAATTCCAGGAGATGGCTAAGCTCTGACCCCTCAGTGCACATGATTAGCTAGAGTGGTGGGAGCAGGCAGGGAGGTCATTAGCAATTCTGCAGCAGGGCTCCAGGCAGGAAGTAGCTCTGCTGCTGCCTTGGACACAGAGGGGAGAGAGTTCCTCCCCATCCCTCCCTCCCTCCTTCCCCAGAGTATCTGTGTGGTCCTTGGAGCTATGCTGCTGCATCTTCACTCTCATAGCCTTGGGAATGCAGGAACACAGCCTAGTGTGTTTCTTCTCTGATGGAAGTGTTAGTTGTGTAGGGAGCAGGGAGCTGGCTTTCAGCAGGTGAGCATAACAAGTGTCATTTATACTCAAGAGCAGAAAGGAGATGCATGGCAAAAATCAGAACTCCTCAGTTAAGAACTCTTCAGTATCTGATGGCATTTATTACAAGGAGGAGAACTTGTTAGTTCCAGGTCTTGCTGTGTAATCCACCTCTGCCTCTCTAGCTACAACTAACACTTGCTTTCCCCACTCCCTGACTAGGACAATGGTGTAAATTACAGAAGTTCCAGTCACACTTGACTTTTGTCACCATTACCTCATCCCTCAGATGGTCCAGAGATGTCCATAAAATTGCTTCTGCTTGTCCCAGCTCTGTTTTAGTTTGTGTGATAGAAAGCCAGCTGCCTCTGACCTCAGCATTCTCTCTTTCTTTCAAGTGGAAGCTGGTGTGCACAGTGATGAATTAAGACCCCAAATGAGCAATATGTACAAACTCCTATTACTTTACTAGCCTTTAGTGAGACTTTTGAAGTAGGTGACTTTAGTACTGAGAATGTTGTCAGGGGGTCATTTTCCTAGCAAACAAGGAGTTGTTTTGAATGAAAGGTACAGATACATTGACTCTATTACCTCTACTGTGCCAGGAACTACTCTCAACCTTTGTTCATCAGAATTTGTTTTCATTTTAAACAGTCAATCTTTATATATCAGAATGCAAAGAGAACCTAAAAAATGTGAACAAAGTGAAATGTTTGCCAGTTCACAGAGTGCTGGGAGCAATAGATCTCATGACTACACTTGGATGCTATTTGGCTCACATATATTACTCATATGTATAGTCACAGTGATAAGTGTCAGTAGTAACTGGTTTCACCTTGCAAGCAGAGGAAACGGGAGGTGACAGAATTAGTTTATCACATGTTACCTTAAATAGCTCCTATTTGGTACTACTTTCATTTCCATTTTTTATTCTTATGGAAACTTTAGCTATAGCAGCACCACATCTCTTTTTTAATCAAAATACCAGCGCTAAGCTGCCTTGCAGAGGTCATGGAAACTTCCCCTCAACACCTCATAGAGAGAGAGCTGAGCTTGAAGAGTGCACAGATCATTTTAGAATGGCTTTACAGTTTATTCTCAGTGAGATCTCTGAGACAGCTCCTGACAGAAGAGCTTGTTTTGAGAACTTTAGAGAGCATTGTGCTGCCTATTCTTGCCAGTCTGGCTCAACTAGGAAAGGTGATGAAAAAATTGGAAGTGCCTGACTTTTTGGTATCTTCTCAGATCTCTGGTTTTTGAGAGACTGAAATAGTTGGGAGATGGAAAAATCTTTGTGTTGGATGCATGACCAATAAGCATGTTAAATTTCCTCTTTGGAAATGCCCCAGCTCCATGTGACTGCTGTAGTCAAATGATGTGTGATGCTTTTGAAAGAAACTACAGTCACCAGCTCTCTTTCTAATGCCTTGTCTGTGCTAGGAAGGCTCATTCATTCACACTTCCCAAAGCAAATGCTGAAGGGGCAACCCCTGTGACAGCAGTGCAGCAAAGAGCTAACAGAACCTAGGAATGTGATGGGAAATAGGGTTTCTTTATGAAAAGGAATGTAGTAAATGGGATAACCTTGAGAGAGCTGGCAGCAGCTCCTTATAATTTACACTGTGCTGTAATTACCTAATTTAACAGTGTTTTCACATAGCATTTTGTATTATCTGAGCTGTGTTGTTTCATACACATGTAATCAGCTATCAGATGCATGACTTGCTGGCATGGCTGGTAGAAGCATTAGCAATGTGGATGATGGGGCTAGAAACACCAAGTTTCAAAGGAAGGTTAAAACAATTCCTATGGAGACTGCAGCTGCCTGAACCATTTGAAGTAGGGATATTAATACAGCCTGGAGGATAGAAGGTCGTTTGGCTTCCTTCCCAATCTTGGCTAGCCATTTAATCTCTGTACAATAAACAGTATGGCTGTTTACAAGTTAGTCTGGATTATTTATTTTTAAATCAAGAGGCAGTACTTGCTTGTGTATTCCATTTAAGAGAATTCAGAAAGGTTCCTGGTAGTAGATTAGCTCAATGTGATCTGCACATCACTTTAGACTTGCAGCTCCCCATTGAAAATAACTGTGTGCAATCGTCCAAGTCCTCTGGGTGCACCCTGTAATTACAGAAGAATCTAGCCAGTCTTTAATTTTAGCCATTCATGCCTTTCATCCCTGTTAACTGGACCTGACCACACTTCTAATTCACCCCTATTTCCAGTAGATTGTCCAGATGTTTCATGTCTTTGCTGGGGTGTTTGAGATGAACTGGAGTGGTTTGTTTTACTCAGGAGGTTAAGTCATGCTAAAAGGAGCCCTTCTTCCCTTGTGTTTCTTCTTGGAAAAACACAAATCACTTTTCATTTACCATGTCCTTATATCCCAAATTGAAAGGAGTTAACACAGAATCCCAGATGAAGTGCCAGAGAGGGATTTATACCATGTGTAAAAATGGAAATGCATTTGTTTAGAAGAGAAAAACCCAAGAACTTGCCTATCCAGAGCTCAAAGCTTCTGTGTTTCCTTTGATAGAACCTCTTTGGCTGAAGCACACTAGCATGTTCCCAGCCAGCTAGGGTGTATTAAATCAAGTTAGATTTGCAGTTTCATGCCACTGTTGTTGAAGATGGGTTGGTGTAGATGATCTTTAGAAGTTGTCTTTCAAGGTGCCTTGATCAGATTTCACATTAGAATGGTCAGAGTTCAGATTGAGAGAGAGAGATGTGGCTTGGGAAAAGGAGATTCCTGTTCAGACATCTGTGTCTAAACACAGCCACACAAAAACTACTAAGCTGCAAGCTTTTGCTCTGTGGAGATGATGTGAGTCTCTGGCTACAGATAAGCCAGGGAGTGTTGCAGAGAGCTGAGCCAGCTTAGGGAGAGCTGCTATTACAGCAATTCCCTTTGGTTTATTCAGTGTATTTATGGTAACTAGTTCTGTCTGGAGTATTTAAGTTTATATTCTGTATGGGCGGAACCTCAATAATTAGCCACTCTGGCATGGTCCTGGTGTGCCATTCTGTACCAGGAACTCCTGAGAGGCAGGAAGGCATGTTGCTTGCTGAGGTGGGAAGAATGAGGGTCATATCTATTGCAGGCTTTCTTCCACAGAGTTCTAGGCTAGCTTCAAGCTGATTCATGTCTCTAGTTTATAATTCTGGGTCTTACAGAGCAAATAGAGAGCCATTGCTGTGGGCACAGAACCATCTGCCTAGTGGGAATATCTTGTGTCACTGTTGTACTCAGGCTGTAGTGAAGAGCATGGGATGCCATAGTTGCTTTTTGCTGAAGACTTGGAGTCGAAGATCTAGTGAAATCTAATGGTGTGGTTGTTTTTTTCCTCAGATAAACAAGAAATTGTTTTGTGTGAGAAGAGCTCACGCAGATTTCCCTGCATGTCTTTACCATGGCTCTCATGGTGCTCTCTTATCTACAAGCAAAGGTCCTGTTCCTGGGGTAGGGGCTGAGGCTAATGACTTGCAGGTGCTTAGTGTCTTTTAGACTTGGCCAGCCACTAATATCATAGATAATATATTTGCTCTCTAAATAATGTTGCCTGGATGTTTTTACTATTTCTTCTTAATTTTATTTTTTTTACTTTGGTTAATGTCACATCCTTCCATATTCCTAGAGATCAACCATACTGCAGTACTTTGAGATAACTGTGCTCCTCGTGTGCTTCCAGATCCTAGTCTCTTATTCCTAGTGCAGGTGTAGTACTTCACTCATGAGCATTCATTTGAAGTGAGCGAAGTATTTTCACTGACAAGAAGCCTGGAGACTACACTGGAAGTAGTTTAGGCTGCATACCTCTCTGCTGTATGCAGTACTCTACCACTATCCCAGCAGACTTTGTACCCTCACATCTTCCCATGCTCCTTTTAGCTACTCCATACAAGGTATATAAAGATGATTATGTCATCATGCTGGAGAAACACCTCTCTTCTGGCCTGACTTTCATGTTCTTAGATGATTTTCAACTACACCACTCCTATGTCCCCAATTGTTTTCTCAGCAGCACCATGGAAGACCCAGTTCAAGTGCTGGGAAATAGGGATGTGGGAAGTTTGCTCCAAAGGAAGCCATTAACCCTGAACATTGCAGGTCTAAGCCACTCTAGACCCATGGGCCAGGGATTCATCTCTGGTGCAGGTTTCTTGAGCAGTGTTGATCCACTGTGGGGAGGCACTGAGTATGAGTGACTATGAGACATACTGTGACCATACAATGGCAAATGTTTCACCCTGCCTCATGAGCACTACAACTCTGATCTGCAGTCCCTATTCCTTCTCATATTTCCCCCTGTGTGCATTCTAGTTACACTCTGATGGTGCATCTTCCTCCTAAAGATGCCATCCTGGATAGGTTAACTTCTAGGTCTCTCAGGAGAAACCATCTGCAGCTTTTCAGAGCTTGGGTGGGGGTTCTGCTGTAAGCACACTAAGAGACAGAGAAATCACCAAACTCTCCACACTGCAGTTTACAAGTGTATATTAACAACCAGCATGGACACAAATAGTTCCCACATAGTCATGGACTGGGTGTTGAGGAATAGAGAGGTGTGGCAGAAAGACTGAGACAGGTTCCACTGCCAAAATAATCAAGAGTAGTGAATAGTTTCCAAGGTGTTTGTTGCCTAAATTGTTTTGCCTTTTTTTCCCCCTGGCTTCAGCAGAGCCAGAGTTCTTCTGAGAAAGCAGAGTGCCTCTGCTTGACTTAATTCCTCTTGGTGTGGTGTCCTGGGAAGATATTACAAGAGGTATTCCAAGGAAAGCTGCAGTGAGCAAAACACAAATCACTTTTCATTTACCATGTCCTTACATCCCAAATTGAAAGGAGTTAACACAGAATCCCAGATGAAGTGCCAGAGAGGGATTTATACCATGTGTGAAAATGGAAATGCATTTGTTTAGAGGAGAAAAACCCACAATTTACTGATGCTCTGTTGGATGTGATAACAGCAGCTAAGTGGTTTTGAGTATGGCTGAGTGTTTGTACTATTAACTGAACAGTTGAGCTGAACATTTGAGCATTCATTTGAGATTTGCATTTAGGACCAAAAAAAAAAGCTCAGATTTGAGTTCCATTTTCTCTGTGGCTCATGACACACCACTTTGCAGCAGATTTCATCTGTGATTAAATATTGTCAGCAGAACCCCATCCTTGAATTGCTTGTTTGTAAGACTTGGATGTGAGAGTTACTGAAGATGACTGGCTGAACAATCCTGAGGGGGATGCAAGGATTTTTGGACCTAGTTCTGATTTTATTGGAGGTATTAACACTTCTTATCTCTAGATATTGTTAGGTGAGAGGAGGAGAAGAGTTTTAGGTATAGTAGAAAGTATAAAGACAAGTAGAATGATCAAAGTGATGCTGGGCTGGTGAAATACTGTAGGAACAGTTCTGTTCCTCATAACAGCATCATGAAAATAAGGATAGGATATACTGTTCCCATACAAACATGACTTGCCTTTTTGTCTGGTCCTGTTGCTTAACTCAGGCTTTGTTTGTTCCTGTTTCCATGGCCTTTGGTGGGACTGGGTGGGGAAATACGACCTCCATTTTCCAGTTTGATCACACAATATAAAATGAGGATATTGGCATTTGATGGTAGGCTATTTGCTGATAAAATATATTAGCCTCAGTAAAAACGCTTGTGTCATTTGGCAGTCTGTCCTCTCCCACTGCCTGCAGATTGGCAAGCAGCAACTTATTTGTCTGAAATGTCAGGAAAGCAGAATCATCCAGTTTCAGCCAATTCCATACACAAAGTTGGACTTGGATGGTGCAACTTTATGGATTAGGCAAAGTGAAGACAGCTTTCAGAGCAAAGTGGGTTTTTTGTTTCTTGTGATGGTATTCAGCCACTGAGTCACTTTTCCTTTATCTTCACTGACAGATGTTAATAGAGCAAAATACAATCTGGTGCCTGGTGCAGTGTGGTAATGTCTGCTGCTGATGGGCTTTCTGAGCCCATTAGATTTGTAGATTTATTACAGCCAGAGGATTTTAACTTAAAATCCTCTGTACTGCTTCAATTTGTGTTTGGTTATGGACATTTATTACTAATCTGCAATCCTGGCTGACTGGACAAAGTCCAGGTTGGACAAGTAATCAGGGAGGCATTG
The DNA here is from genome assembly GCA_013396975.1 of Bucco capensis. Lineage (NCBI taxonomy): Eukaryota > Metazoa > Chordata > Aves > Piciformes > Bucconidae > Bucco > Bucco capensis. The sequence goes on from VWZO01013377.1 coordinate 376,898, forward strand.
TAAGTGAAGAGCATATGCTAAAATACTTCCTGTCAGGGTTTTAGTGCATCTGCATTACCATTGTATGAGAGATGCAGCAAAAGCTTTGTCTTTTGGGGAATCTGGAAAGAAATTGGAAAATAGCAAATCAAAGAAAATGAAGTGGCAGAGAGCCTTGAGTTGAAGTTGAGGAAGATGTAAGAATGCTTTGAGGGTTATTCCATACTACCTGCTGTAGAGTGAGAGATGGTGCAGAGCTTAGTTCACTGTTTTGTTTTTAGCTGCTATCTGGAACCACAGCTGCTACTACAGCAGCAAAACTTAGCCTGGAGAATTCCTTAGTGTGCTGGTATGGCCAGTCAGTGCAAACAAGAGCATTAGAAAGGTCATCTTGTTCACAGGACCAAAACTAGGCCACAAGTATGTCCTTACCTGTGCCTTGCAAGAGAGCCTAGTGAAGAACCCCAAGTGCACTCTATACCCCTCTAATCTTTGTATATTAAAGGAGCTCCTTACAGATGGGCTGACTTGCAAATAGTGGTTTCTGTGAGCTAATCCACCTGTTGAACACAGCATCTCCTGGACTCCTGCTGTCATGAGTAGGACAACTGGGCTTCCTCTGTACACCTGAGTGCACTCTTGTAATCAGTTCTGTGACTAGCTAAGTAGAATCACACTGCCTAGCACAAAGGGAAAGGGAGAAGTACTTTGACCATTTAAACTCTCAACAACATGAGACTTATACCTTTCAAAGTGTTTCATGTTCCCTGCCCTCTTTTTGGAGCTGGCAGTGGTGGGAATGTTGCTGCAGAGAAGAGATTTTTCTAGCCCAGCTCTGGGCTTTCAAGTGGGTGTGGATTAATATATCCATGCCTCCTGAAATGTTGTTTCTTGAGCAAACTCAACCTTGTTGTCATGTTAGGAAAAGTGTGAAGACAAGATTTAAAGGTTTCTGTTTGTTTCTTGTACTGTACTGGTTACCAGAGACATAACCACATTTATTTGTCAGTGGCTATGGGAGTAAGAGGTTGAGTGTCAGGAAACCTCTGTTCTCAACTGTTTATGACTCATTTTATGAATTAGGGTAGATGATTAAATTCTGTATCTCAGACTTCCTATTCTTTATCTGCCTTTTGTTAAGTGCTCTATGATGTGCAGATGAAAGATGCTGCACTGATAAAGAATATGAGAATGCAGACATATGTTCATGTCAGGGACTGCAAACTAGGCACAGCTGCCCATTCAGGCCCTGCTGGTGCCAGGGCTGAGCCTTCCTTTCACATATAAGTAAACACTTTCTTTATTTAGAGATTGAGGACTATGTTAGTATTTCATCAGCTTGATATCACTTTTGATAAGAGGCTGAATCAAGTCAGACTTGCTAATTACATTCTCATTAAAGCATGTATCTGCTGTGTGGTATCAGAAAGGTAATAGTTGTCAAATACACAGGTTACACTGCCTCACTGTTCTACACATCCTGAGGCAAGGGAGCATGAAATCAATTACAAAACACAATGTTACAGTATCAGTGACTTCTGTGCTGGGGAAATGATATTTCTGCCATTCAGTAACTGAAAGGGATCAGATCAAGTCCTTCCTCTTGTCACCACAGGAAGATTGCAGCTGTGACATGCTGCACATGATATTTCTCACCCTCTGGAAAGCACTGGAGAGAGTGTCTCTGTTTGGGGCCTGGTGTGAAAAACATTGAACTCTTTAATAATCTTTGAAACTTGCCATCCTACTCAGTATCTTTCAACTTGAAAGAGAGAGTGGAGAATAGAAACCTATATTCCTCTAATACTCTGAGATCCTGTTTCATAACTGCATAAAAACTTATAGTTTGGAGATTGTTTTGTTGTGTGGCACTGTTCAGGGATGGTTCTTGTTTCCTCTTACAGAATATTGACATCACCAACTTTAGCAGCAGCTGGAGTGATGGGCTGGCCTTCTGTGCTCTCCTGCACACATACTTGCCTGCACATATTCCTTACCAGGAGCTCAACAGCCAGGATAAAGTAAGTTTGTTTGTACTTGCTGCTACACCATTTGCAGAATTCAGGGTGAATATGGATGTTGCATGAATAGTTAGATAAGTGGTGGAAACACAGTGCTGCAAGATTTACTGAATTTACTTCCAACAGCTAGTATCTATTACAATAAGAATTAGAGTATATACAGGAATGCCTTCTATTAGTTAAAACCTCCTCAGAAACATTTCACTCATAATACAGAACCTCAGTGGGTTTTTTGCCTAGTTGTAATCAGTTTCCCAATAACCTATTTAGGTGGTTTCCAACCTTAATGATTCTTTTATTCTATTTGTCAAAATCTGAGGGCTGTAGCTTGGGCAAAAGTAGAGGAGCTATTCAAAGACAAAGAACTTATTTGTGAGTATACCTCACTAATACAAAAAAGTGTCTATGTGGAAGTATTTAATCTGTTTCTACACCTACTCATTTAAACTTACTGATTAAGCAGATGCAAGGCAGGGTTCAGGAATCACACTTTGATGATAATCCGTTTGAACTTTTGTGTTGTTTTTACAGAAGAGAAATCTGCTGTTAGCATTTCAAGCTGCTGAAAGTGTAGGCATCAAACCCAGTCTGGTGAGTAACCTGCTTGCAGCAAGGGAGGATTTGCTGCATACACCATTCCAAAGCCTTTGTTGCCAGTCAGTCAGCTTGGACTGAAGGTGTTCAGGCAGGGAAGGCTGCAGTAGCATCTCTGAAAGTTCATAGTGTCAGGAGAACTTCCAGAAAGAATTTGTACAATCATAGAATTAATATAATTGGAAGGCACACCTGGAGGTCATCTGGTATTGAAATCAGAGATCTAGTGTTGAAATGAGAGTATTGATTGTGTCCTCTTCTTGGAAGCCAATTCCAGATAGTTCATATTTTTGTGGGCCACTAGACCATTTTCTTTCCTTTTGTTTGAGTGTTCTAACAAACAGAGGATAATTTGTTTGTTAAGCTGTTTAAAAAGCCTTTTCTATAACCAGCACTGTGATGACAAGGAAAAGTTGACTGTGAAGGCAAAAATATTAGGTATTTATGAGCTAAATACAATACCAAAGACTTGCAAAGAAGCAGCAATTTAAATGAAATGATGTAGAGAATTGATCTTTGATTTGAGGCCTCAGCTGGAGTACTGTGTTCAGTNGTGGGTGGTTTGTTTGGGGTTTTTTTTTTGGTTTGGTTTGGTTTTTTTTTTGGTTGGACTTGGTGATCTGAGAGGTCATTTCCAGCCATGAATGTTCTGTGATTCTGTGATTGCAGGTGGAAGAATGTAAAATGCATGTAGAATGTAAAATAGTTTGTTCATGAGTTTCAGAACTGCACTAGGCCAGCAAGTCATTGTATACTCTATGTGACTTCAAGGAGCTCTGGAATGGAAGCAGTAGTAGTGTTCAATGCCCACAGCTGCTGAGAGGCCCTGCTGCTGTGGCAGTGATGCTGCTTGGCTAAGCTTTGACCCTGTGCCTGTCCTCTGCAGGAGCTCAGTGAGATGATGTACACAGACCGGCCGGACTGGCAGAGCGTCATGCAGTACGTGGCCCAGATCTACAAGTACTTTGAGACCTGAGACACAGAGCAAGAGCTGGACACAAATGGGGAAGAGAACTAAGAATGCTACAGATGCACTTGATCACTTTAAAAATCTACTTGCTCCTCTTCCAGAACCAACCTAAGCTCTTAGTTTGAAAGCAAGCTCTTCCATCGTTATGATTACATCTGGGACTGCAACCAAATATCTCTTGTCCATCTATACAAACCAAATTCAGCTGTCATTTTATTCCCACATGGAAATTGCAAAGCGTTTTTGAACACACGTGGGATTTTTCTGAAGAGGATCCCTGTTTGCCTCAAACCAGACTCCACTGACAGGAGACCTGCTACAAAAGGAAGTTCTGAATCAATGTGGACTATGCTGGCACTCAAGGGAGGCTGGGAGATTCCTATTAATACAGAAGCTCACAAAAATGCTCCTCTTGCCAAAACATGCTTAACTCATCCCGAATACATTTTGTTTTCTTGCCTCCATATATTTAATAGAACATCATGACCAATGCACTTAAGTGTGTAGAACCTTAACCTGAGTTGTTCTCACACATCTGACCCAGTAAGTGTACTAGTTTGCTTGTCATAGCTTAACCAGCAGGATAACAGAATCATTTGTAACTCAGAAACCATGCTCTGTTCCATCACCAGTTAGTGAAAGAACACTAGAAGATCCTGGTAGGTGCTGGGACTTCACTTCCTATCAGACTGAAGTCATCTCTTTGAGGAAAAATAGGGATATTACTACAACTTCATTACTTGATTACTCTGGGAAGCCAGAGCTTGGTTTCCCAGCTGACTGTGCAGGCACAGTTATCACAGGAACACTGCAAATGCAGTTCACTAGCTTTAGTTTGCAAGGTGCCAGTAATCAGGTGGTGACTCTCAAAGCAATACAGTGATATCTCTTTGTGGATTAAGTGGAGTAACTTCTTTCTTCTGTGTTGATCCTGTATAAGCAGCACAGATGTGTAATTGCTGGGCAGAGACATGAATCCTGAGACATCCTGTGCCCTGTCCAGTAACAAGTAGTCCACAGGGCACTGATACATGTTGGGAAGTGATGTCACTCTATAAAGAAACACAGTAATATATTGGTACCGATAGAAGTTGCAACTTCACAAGTTACAAAGATTGTACCTGGAACCTCTCTCTGTGTAGTGAAAATCTCTAAGGCACCAGAGAGTAGCTTTCCAGCTTGATCATACTGTTAGCAAAATGTCTGAAAGATAGTGTTTCATCTCCATTGTACTGTTTCTCTCATTTCACCTCATGAGGTTGAATTTTCTGTTTGTCTCCAAGGGTAGCAGGATCAAGCAGGCTGCTTGATTTGTTCTAGGAGCAGGTCTTGGAGAACATGCTTTGTACAGGACCTCATAGAAGGCTGTCTAGCTGCTTTAGATTATGCTGGTAGAAGAAAGTTGTTGTTTAGTGAGCATGTTTATCCCTGTGACCAGACTTGATGCTTTGTGAATGTTAATTGTAGGGAGCTAGGGATCTTTTCTCTCTTACAAAAAAATAATAGTGTGTGCTTACTGCTCTGAACTCCTGCAAAGTGGCTCATGAAACCATTTCACAGGAGAAAGTTGGTTTCAGGTTTTCTGGGGCTATGCAGGTGGCTGATCTCAGCCTCTGGCTTCCCCACAGTGCTTTGTTGTTTGTTTTATTAACACTATTTAATTAGTAAACCATTTATTTCAGACTTTGGTTTTCTCACAGCAAAATAGGGGATTAAGGGATAGATGACAGTGGCCAAGGTCAATGAGTGTACTGAACAGAAAGGCAGTTGGAAGGAATGCAGTGTATGCCTGTTTCACAGGAGGAGAAAAGCATTGCTTGCTCTTAGTTTTAGTCCTACATTTATTCTAATCCATCAGCCCCAGGGAAGCCTGAATCCAATCTGTTTAGAGTCTGTGTGATCCAAAAGGACAGTAGCACGCACTCACCGTGCCCTTGCACCCTCTGTGTCATCCTATGCTGTGAGAAAGGCTGGCCAGAGTTATTTCTTTGCAGGAGTGTGCTTTCTAGAAGGAATTAGCTCCCCAGTATTTTTTCAGCATACATTCTGCAATCCCTAGAGAACAGAGGATGAGCTGCTCTAAGTGTTCTCAGAGCCAAGTCTCCTGTTACGTGGTAAGATAGCAAAGTAGCCACTAAGCAGAGTTCATTTGGGAAGGCAGTCATGCTGCAGAGCTCCATTGCCTTGTGGATGCAGCAGGCTCTTTTCCCTTGAGGTATCCATGGCAGGGTTCCCAATTCTCCAACGGGCTGTAGTTCAAAGAGTAATGAAGTCAACACAGAAAATTCCATATTCCTCAGTGGGCTTTGGATTGGGCACTTGCAGGGATGAGAAAAACTGTTTTAATTCCCAGCTGTCTGGTAAACATTCAGAGGGCTCCACTTGATCTGGAAAGGGAAGATAATCTTAACTCTCTGGTCACTGGATGTGTGTGTTCCATGTGCCTGTCAATTGTACATGCAATCTGTGTGTTATCTAATGTATCAGTGGCACTTGCTTCAAGCACTGTTCTGACATTTATCCTCATCTATTTCTCCAAGACTTATTCCAAACCATTCTGTTTGTCCTAGCAGCATTCTTTTCCCCCTAAATGATTTTTGCCAAGCAGTGTTTCTGTCATCTCTTTGCAGCTTATTCTCCCATGCCCCCCAGTAGCATAGACTGAGCACTAGTTCTACCCAGTTCTAATGGTATATCCTGAAACATTTGATACTTACACAGGAGTTAGAACAAGGAGCTCTCTGTCAGGAGGGTAGAAGTAACTCAGTTTCACCATTTGCCCAATGTTACTTTTCAAACCTGCAAAAGATCTCATTTTGAAATGCTGATATTTTGAGATTGGGTGATTATTTTTTGAAGCTAAGCATATTGTTTGTTTATTTAACTCTTACAATACTGTGAGTTTTTTCTTCCTTTTAACCTTGCACAGTTACATTTCTAGACCTGGATTTTCAGAAGTCACTATTGCTTTTTTCATGCTGCCTTAAAACTTGAATATGAAATCAAATTTGTCCCACAAAGGATGTTATAGACCAGCATGATTTTCAGCAAATCTCCAGGCCCTTGTAAAGCATCTCAAATTTGAACTGCCATAAGTTCTAGCTGCCTTCCAAATGAGAGAGTTTGTTAATGAAGTTAAGCTAGAGGATAGAGAGATAATCCTCTGAACATGTGCTCGAATGGAACCAGGTGATGCTGTGACATGGGTAGTGTAAGGTGTGGGATCAGCAACACTTTGCCTAAACTGCCCCTTATAAATCCTTTCTGACTTTACCTCTTAGGAGTAATGGATCTTTCCCTGATGCAGGCAGGTGAAATCCCTTCAGTGTGTCACCATATGCTCCCTAAATACACAGTCACTCAGAAACACACCTGCACATGCTTGTTTGTGTGTACTTGGAGTAGTCTGTCAGGCTACAGGGAACCAAATAGCTGATTTTGGATGAGCAAGTGAGAAGAATGGGTAGGATGAGGAGCTCAGTGAAGTTCCACGGAGGGATATTGTGTGACATGACTGTTGTACTATAGCTGTTAAGAGAGGAGAGGAGGTCGAAGTGTGAACAGTAGACAACCTGACTCCTAGAATTTCTGGTGAGTCATGGAAGGTACAAATTGTTTCATGGGCTTGGGAAGGTATAGAGGTATTGAGAAGAGAGCCCAGAGCCAGCCCTCTAGGAAGGTTTTCTAGAGAGGTTGATGAGCTGTTTCTGAAAGTACACAGTGAAACTGGAGGGAGTGAAAGTCCAGGGTGTGAGGAGAGAGACATGTATGGGACGTATGTACCTAGGCCTTTGGGGACAGCAACAGTCCTTCCTGATTGTCATTTTGAGTGGCATTTCTCCTAAGAGTGTAGGCTGGAGTAGGAGGGGAAGATGAGGAGGGGAAGAGAGCCCAGAGGCTGCTGCCTCTGCCAGGTTCTGCTTCCTGTGCCAGTGCCAGTCACGGAAATGCAAAGGGGACAAAGATTTCCTGCTTCTTCCTGGCCTGCAGCAAGGCAGCTGTGCTGAGCAGAGGGATTCTTGCCTTGTGCCTGTTCTCCAGCTTCCTCTCAGTGAGGCAGACTTCTGGCAGGTTTTCTCTTTGTAATTGCAAGTTGTTTTTTTACAGGTCTTCTCTATGGTTTCTCTTGTTTCATGTGAGCAACCAGATCTGTGCAAGTTTTCTGTCCAAACCAAATAAGTGCACGCTGGCAGAGTGTTTGGTTCTTCCCTGTTTGCTTCCTCACCTGGAACTCTTCAAAATCTACCTTTTTGCTTTGACTTCCTCCCTTCCTTGGCAATGCAAATACAAGCATTGGCTCACTCATTTGTTTGTAGCTCCCTCATCTTTCTGTCCTTATGGTACCAGGTTTTCCAGCAGGAAGAACCTGACAGGGCCAGCTGTTTGCTGAGCTGTGCCTTTACAGCCTGTATAGGATGAGATTATGCATTTTCCTGTCAGAAGAGGGCTTTTGCCTGAAAAGACTCAGGGCACTGAGCATGAAGACATTTTTAAACCCAGCAATAACTTCTACTATGCTAGACTATATTGTTTTTTTTTTACCAACTCCAGTGCCATTTAGACTCACTCACCAGTATGGTGTAGACTCAAGCTTGTAACAGAACTGCAATTAACATTTTCTCAACTGATGGTCTCTACATTTTTAACTTGTATGTGTGCCAAGTTCCTCTGGGCAGTGCTGGACACAGTGTTTTTATTGATTGTTGGTCCAGGCTTGAGTTTGTTTTATGGGATAATCACCTCTAACAGTCAAGTACTTTTAGCTTTCTCTGTTGGGTACAGATGTCACACCCTAATCTAATTTATACAAAGAGCACATTAGAATGTACATAGTAGGCATTGCCAGATTTGGACATGCTAATATTTAAAGATTAACATTATTAAAATGTATGATGCAAGAATCTGTGTAATATTTCTAATAAATCTTCTTCTTTTTTTTTTTTTCCTGTTTCTGATACTTGTTGTAATGTTTCAAGTAGCTATATCCAAACCAGATTCTTCTGCAGTCTACTGGGAAGCAGGACTCCCAGGAGAGGTTTTAAAAGATGCTTGTGGTTCATTGATTCTGCTCTGCTGGCAGCAAAGAGAATTTGGTCAGAATCTTCTTTTTATAAATACATCAAGTTCCATTTTGAAGTGACTTGGATGCATTTGGATGCCTTTCAGAAGATTGTCTTGGGGATAAAGGAGTGCAAGAGCCCTTCTAGCTTCTGAAAGAAATTGTGTTGAAGAGGCAGTAGGAAATCATCAGGCAAGCATAAGCAATAGGAGCAGAATAAGAAGTCTTCCAGATGGAGACTTGCTGGGCTGCAAAGGTCAGAACCAGGTAGCTAGAGTCTCACAGGGATTGTTTTCCAGAATTTGGTGCTGATGGCTTTGTGTTTTGCAGTGATTATCTGGGACCCTGAAGTAAATGTCACCCAGAAGGATGGCAGTAGCATTGTGGGCCAATCAGGGTTTTTTAATGAGCATAGCAGGAAGAAAATGAAAGCTGTAAAATGCCAAGGTGGGTAAATATTATTCACATATCTAGAATGTGAACTGCTGTCCCTTCTTAAGTACATAGCAATGACTGAGGTTTTGTCCTTAGCCACACACCAGGAGTCTAAGCTGGTTAAAGAGAAAGTAACAAGCTCAAGAGAATGACCATGCTGCTCCACAGACAGCTGTACACCTGGACACAGCTCCATTCTACCACTTCCCTGGCCTTAAAGAAAAACAAAGAGCACAGAGCAGCTCAAGCCCTTGATGTGCTGTGATTTTTGTCGTCTCAGACAGCTCATCCTTCCCCTCTCATAGTGAACCAGTCCCACACTCTAATGAAGGAAGCCAACAAACTCCTCAGGTTAGTGTTTCAGCAGGACATTGCCAACAGGATCAAGCTCCTGGGAAGGGAGGCTCCCACCACCACTCTGCTTGGCTTTTGTAGTTAGAAAATATCTGTTATTTTCCTGGCCAAAATAAAATCTACAGCCAGGGCAGTTCCAGTGAAAGCACTGAGCTTATTTGTAATGCAGCTACTAATGCCTCGAGCTCAGATAACCCAGGGTGTCTGAATAGCACAGCAATAATCATCATCATAATGATAATAATATATGCATAGCTCAGCCCTTGAGAGCAATTGTACTGCCAAGGCCCTGGAGAGCCATTCTGGGAAGGGAGAGTTCAGTCTGGAGCTTGCTAAGGGGCTGTAATGTTAACAATAGATAAAATATCATGGGATAGCATGGTCCAGGTTCTTCCCCTTCAGCTGTGATTAAGACATTGCTGTCATAAGCTGACAGGGTTTCTAATACAGCCTTGCAAGATTGGAAACCACACTAACCAACTTCTTGGGCTCTAACAGTGGTTAGCACTAGGTTTATGGAGCCAATTGTTACAGAGACTGGACAAAAATCTCCTTTCTCAGTGATGAAGCAATACAATAGGAGCTGTAATAATGACCCTGAGGTTCAAAGAGCTTTGGAGTGCAAGCTCAGTATGTGCTGGGGGCTGGGTGTGGAGCCAAAGTGGGACAGGAAGGTTGGTCCCTTCCTTTGCATTGGCTGATTTGAATATTTGTTGTGTTCTTGGCAGTTCTCCCCTTGCCACAGCCAAGCTGATGTGCCCTTTAACCCCTGAGCAACCTGCAGGGATCTACCTGTGAAGGGAAGGTAGCTGTGAGAAGTGGAGGTGGTTTTCAGAGCTCTAGCTGGGACCTGGGACACCGCAGGCTCCATGGCTTCTCTCTGTTAGCACTGTCTTCTGGCAGTAGCAGATAATCACAGTAATAATACTATTAACAAATCTTCACAAATCATGGTTCCATCTTGCACAGAGAAAACAGCCTGAAGGAGTTGACTTACATCTAGCTTTTCTCTAGAATTGGAGCCTAATTCTCTAGTCAGAGCAGTTGCGTTACACCAGTTCAAGTCTTCTCCTTGCATTCATTTGGAGCTCCAGATGTCCCAAGTTTGGATAAAGCAGGATGGCTTTAACCCCTTGGGATCAGGGCACATTGATTCCTGATTGGGGCTTGGCAGGGAGCAGGATCACTTCTCTTTCTTGTTGCTGTGGAGTGCTGGTTGGAGTGAAGCTTGTGGAGCAGGCACTTGGCACCTTTGTTTTCTTAGGGCCATGGAGCTGTGAATCATAGAATCATAGAACAGTTCCAGCTGGAAGAGACCTTGAAGATCATCAGTGCAGCCTTTTTCCTAGCCCTATCACCCCACTAAATGATGATCCCCAACACAACATCCAGCTGTCTCTTAAACCCCTCCAGGGATGGTGACTCAGCCACCTCCCTGGGCAGCCTGTTCCAATGGCTCACAACCCTTGCAGCAAAGAAATTCCTCCTAATGTCCAGCCTGAACCTCCCCTGGCACAGTTTCCATCCATGAAGGTTGTGCCCAGGAAGCAGCTCTGGCTGTGAATGAAGCAACCAGGAGTTATTTGAATTGCAAAAGGCATTGCCCAGCCAGCTTCACCCTGGGCTTTCCCCTGCTGCTGTTGGCCTGGAAACTGGAACAGTGCTTCCTATTGATTCTGCTGGAGAAATTGGCTGTCCCAGTTCCACCAGCCTAGAGGAGGAACTGGGCCCAGTACCCACTGGGAGCCCTGTGCAGGTGAGACCTTGCCACCAGGGCTCAGCTCTGTAGGGTTTTATATGCTTTTGGTTTAAGCTGCAGCTTTCATTTGAAAGTCTTGCTGGAAGAGATACTTGGCTTTTCATCAGAGAAGGTGGTTAGTAAAGAAAATCAAGCACAGAGATAAATGAAACATTTCTTCAGACTGCTATCTTCATACCCTTGCCTCTGCTCAGCCAAAATCCTTCCTTTTTAATTTCACTACTGTTTATAGTTTATTCTTTTTTTCAGCCTTGTGGTGGCTTTTTTGTTTTCTAATGAAAGGTGTGAGGTGGAACCCACAATTTACAAAGAATTCACACACCTGCATTGTTACAAGTTGAGTTCTTGCAGATCATTTAAGCACTGGTCTTGAATTCCAGGGTAATATTCATTTATTATCTGGCAATGGCCCTGGAGAGTAGGAAAATCCAAGTTTGTTGATCTGCAGTTTATGCTCTTACCATAATTTTTCTGTTTAGTTTTCCAAGGATTTTGCAGACTGGTTGAAATCTCTAGCATGGGAATAGTTTTCTCCAGAATTTCACTCTCTGCTTTCCTTTCTCAGTTTGCTCCAGAAAAATGCCTACAGGATTCAGGAGACAAACCTAGCCTTTGGCCATTTACCTCCATCACTGCTTACTGCAGAGCTCCTCTGGAACCTTTGAGATGCTAATGCTGAGCACAGCAATGCAGGTAATAAATATTCAGCAGAGCTGAGCACTGGTTTCACCTGCCTGCATACCAAGTTAGCCTCAAAAATCCCATTCTCTTCACCCAGCCTGTGTAGACTGTGTGTAGTTCAGCCCATGGTTGGCTGTACCACTCTGAAGAAGGTTTTTGGACCTGCTGTGTGGTTTGCAGGTTATATTGTGTCTTGGGAATCCTTTCTTGGAGTCAAGTTCAGGACAAGCTGTGTCTCGTCCTGCAAAACAACTCAGAAGTACTAGTGAAGGCTTGAGTGGTGATGGGGAGCCATTCACAAGGCAGTGAGAGCTCTGCTAGGCTGATGGTTCCTATTTAGAAAGTTGTAGCTGAGGTCTGTTGCCCTGGTAGTCAGACATGGCCACATGACAGACATGAGCTGGCTCTTTGTCCAGCTCCTCCTCTCCACCAGCCATCCCTGCCCTCACCACTATCACTAGCTATTCCCTTTGACAGCAGTCCTTGCAGAGGAGATGAGTAGTGAGAAGAGGTTAGAAATGGAAGAGTCTTCTGAGGAGATGTGTGTGGAGGTTCCTACTGAGGTGTACAGGCAAGGTCTGGAGGAAGAGAGAACCTCTGAGCCTCCCTGGGCATTGAAAGGCACATGCCATGGTATGGGAATGTGCCACAGCCTATGGTCCCAAACAGGGCATGGCAGAAAGCCCTGGGGTCTGCCTTTGTCTCCTTATTTCCCATTCTCTCCTCCCTAAGGGCAGTTTTGGGATGGAGCTGCCTCTTCACAAGCTGATTTGCTTGTGGAGGGCTAATGCCCTCTACCACCCAAGAGCCAGTTCTCCTCAACACTGCAGTGCTCTTGGGTTGAGGAAGGGTTGCAAAAGCCAATATGATGGATGTGCTTGTAGCAGCAAGCCAGGTGAAGTTTTGATCTGGCATCTGCTTTTTTCCCCACTGTTACTGATGTGCAGAAGATGCCTGTGTCCCTTTGAAGCAGAGACACTGCCACATCAGTGCTTTGTACTCCCCTCTTCACTCTGTATGCTGGGTGAGGACAAAAAGCTGTTGGAGTTGTTGTCTCAGGAGTGTCTGAGGTGGCGAATCTGGCTGCAGCAGCAGCAAGGACATCCCAACTGTCACTGCCTTAGAAGCTTTTCTTTGTGTTTATGGGCCAAAACTCTCTGGGCCTTGATGTGGATGGAGAGATGGGTGTCCATGGGGCTCCTCACCAGTTCTTTGTGGCTGGCCCGAGAGGCCTAAAGGTGTCAAGACAGAGATTGCTAGGGAAGTCCTCCGTGAAGCCCGAGAGCGCGTAGAGGCGTGGAGACCTCACACAAAAGAGATCACAGAGGGCTGCAGGAAACACGGGGCCTCCGAAGCGGCAGCTCCGCTCCCCTGGGGACCGCAGCGACAGAGGGAACGGCACGTACGAGGCTGGTGGGCTTCTGCCAAAGCTCCAACACATGGGCTGTGGCCACACCAGGGTGCTGCTCCTGCCTCCCACCGCATCGCCGGTCACAACGTGGGATCTGGCTCAATCAGTTTCCCTCGGAACAAAAGAGCCAGATGAGTTCTAACACTTGAAAGCAGCAGATTGGGGCTGGTGCTGTTTCCTATAAGAGTGTTGAGAGGCAAATCCCTGGAGTAAAATAGAATCCAGGAAAATAATGGTAATGGTGATTCATCTGTCTCCGTCTCTGACAGCTTAGCATCCAGCAGTGCTCCCGTGACCTGTTGCCATGTTACTTTTACACTCTAGGTCTTGAATGGATTCCACAAGCTGCAAGCTTTGGGCTATATTTACCTTGCCAATTGTGTGACTTTCTAACCCTTTTGAAGACTCCAGGATATAAATATGCACATTATCACCTACGGATTCCTCATCCTCAGAGCCCTGAGGACTGCAGAGTTTCACAGCATCTGCTCTCTTGGGTGATGACTTTATAGGGCCAGCACATTCAGCTGGTATTTAATGCTGGAGTGTACAATGCCATAGGCTTTAAAACAGGGCTGGAGGAATGCAGCTGGAGGGCAGGGTCAGTAGCTTTGGCTGGGAATGGGCTCATCCTGCTCCTGCTGCCAGCAGGATTTAACGACGGTTGGTACAACAGAACTGAGCACACTTGTCCTTAGCTCCACTTGCCACCAAGCTGTATTCAGGGCAAGTTACATTGCATCAGTTAAGCAACACCAGAATAAACCACTGGACCTTGGCAGAGGCTGCACTGCTTTGGAGAGCCATGAATCTCCAGGTAATGCAAAATCCAGAACGTTCACGCTGCCTCACAACCTGTCCCACAGAGAGATTTTACCCAGAGCAACCTATTTACTCATCAGATTCTGAAATAATGGTTTCTCTGCCTATGTCTGACTTGATAAACCACAATTTCCCTTGGCTCAGCCTGTGAAAAGTGCTGCTGTGATCACAAGAGCAGATCCTGTCCTCATAAAATGTATCCGCAGCACAAAGCTCGCTCTCGTTCTGCTGAAGTGCTACAGCACAGCAGAAGGCTTCTGCTGGCACATGTTTTAGAGCTAGGAAAACAAGGTGTGAAAAAACCCAATGTAAATCCATTGCTTTGGGGAGAAAAGTGCTTTTCCAGGAGAGTGTACCATCCTTTACATGAATACAAGAGGCTCTGAACGGGGAAGCTCCACTCAGCCCAAAACAACAAATAAACCAAACCAGTGCAGGCAAGTTCAGGATCCAGCCAGTGCTGAGGGAGATGGAGCAGCCCAGCATGGGGTGGAGGCTGTGTACCAGCAGCCTTGAGCTCTTCCTCAAAACTCCTTCGTTCCCTTCGGTGTGGTCCCAGGTGGACATGCAGGCTGGAGTCACAGCAGCTATGTCAGTGAGAACTGGTCCTTTCTCTGTGTTGGTAAAGTGCTTGGAGGATGTGCAGTGTGAAGGTGTTAGGTAGGAGGGCAGGGGGCAGTGACACCTCCCCATTGTCTAAAAGGAGCAGAGAGACCCTCGCTGTGTGTCCGTGTTGAATTAAACACACCACAGGCATGGCTTTCCTCCAGCAGCCTGGTGATCCTGGAGTACTCTGCTCCTTAGATGTCCACCCTGACAAAAATAGCTTCATCTACTGTAAATGAGGAGTTCCCCTTCATATAGTCTGGAGAGGAGGAGGCTGAGGGGAGACTTTCTCACCCTCTACAACTCCCTGAAAGGAGATTGGAGTGAAGTGGGAGTTGATCTCTTCTCTTAAGGAGCAAGCCATAGGACAAGAAAGTATAGCCTAAAGTTGCACCAGGGGGGGTTCAGGTTGGATATTAGGAACAATTTCTTCCTCAAAAGGGTTGTCAAGGCCTGGCCCAGGCTGCCCAGGGCAGTGGTGAAGTCACCATCCCTGGAGGAACTGAAGAGATGTGTAGGTGTGGTGCCGAGGGACATGGTTTAGTGGTGACCTGGCAGTGCTGGTTAATGGTTAGACTTGATGATCTTAGAGGTCTTTTCCAACCTTAATGATTCTGTGATTCTGTATCTGCAGCAATATCACTCTCAGTGAGAGTGGCTCTAGTCACACCAATTCCATAGAACTCATTTCTATCCTATTTTTCCCAGGTGCTTTTGCACTGCTTTACCCCTGGATCCCTGGAAACCTTTCCCTTCCCTGGGATTTCATTTCCAACTTTGTCTTAAAAAAAATAAAAGGCAAATTCTTTTACTTTCTGTTTGCCACAGGAAGGTTTATTTTACTTTGTTGTTTGGATTTTTTTCTAGTTGCTGTCCTGGATTTTTTGGTATTGCTGGATGCAACCAAACAGTGTGAAGTTCAACCTCTACTCTGGTTGTGTATTGCTGGTGAACACAATACAAAGCTGTGACGAAAAGGCAAGTAGTTATTAAACTGTATTTATCTTTGTATCCTCTGCTGATTTTAAGATCCACCAGCACAGGCAACTTCTTCCTTTAGTGATTACTTCATGTCTGATTTTTTTCCAAGCTCCTTAGACCTCAACTCAACTTCTGTAGCCTGGTGAATAACAGCATTTGCTAATCCATGGTATTTTGCCATTTGCTTAGCTCAGGAAGTGTCACACGCTGCGTGACGAGTGTCCACACAGCCACTGCTGCCATGACTTTTGTGAAATCTCTTCTTTTTTTTTAGCTCAGCACACTTGCTCCTGGGGACTTTTCCCGCTGTGGCAACACCACGGGAGGTGATGTCCCAACCACCTGCAGCACCACCCAAGCCCTTGTCCTGTTAGGGACAAAGCTTAGCTGAAGTGTTCAGGGCAACTTTCTCCCCTTCCTTTGGCAAAGTGACCCTCAGTGGGGCAGAACACCCGTGGGGAGAACCAACTGTGTTTGAGGACAGTGCCGGGGGACAGGGACCTGCGTGGGGTGGGAGACTGGGATGGGGCGGGGGTGTCGTGGACGGGACCAGGGAATGCGTTCCCGGGATCGGGAGCTGCGGCTGGAGCCAGAGCACTGTGATGCTGCCAGTGTATAGGGGGATATCATCCCGGGCCGGGGGCTGCTGGGATGTCGTGGACGAGGCCCGGAGATGCCATCCTGGGGCCGGGGCACTGCGGTGCTGTCAGTATCGGGGGATGCCGTCGCGGGGCCGGGGGCTGCCGGCCCGGGGCCGGCCCGGGGCGGTGCGGTGCTACCGGGTCCCGGGGGGTGCCGTTTCTCGGCCAATCGGCTCGGCGCCGCGGACTCTCCGCCCCGCTCGCCCCATGTGCAGAAATAGCCCCGCCGCGACCGGCAGCGGCTTTTCCGCGGGCGGCGGTTGGAGCATCCCCGGGCAGAGCGGCGGCAGGACCGTCCCGTTCGTTCCATCCCGTCTCATCCCGTCCCATCTCGTTCTATCCCGTCCCGTCCCCGGTGCCGGCGGATGGCCCCGCGGCGAGCACAGCGAAACGGCCCCGGGGCAGCAGCGGACTGTCGGTGATCGGTGGCTGGCGGGAGCGCGGCGGCGGATGCCCCGCGGGGTGCGGGCAGCGGGGGGCTGCGCTGCGGGGCTCACCGCTTCCCTCCGGCCCCCCGGACCCCGGCAGCCGGGCGGGAGGCGGCGGTGAGCCCGGAGATGGGTGTTTCTCTCCGGGAAGCGCTGCCCCGTGGCCTGTTGGTACCTGCGGACAGGAGCCCGGTGGAAAGTACCTTTTTCTGAGGAACGGTTCTAGCTCTTCGCCCTGGGCTCTCGCCATGGACACGATGAAAACCACCTACATCGTTCTGGAGCTGATCATCGCCGTGCTGTCCATCGCTGGCAACGTCCTAGTTTGCTGGGCCGTGGCCATCAACAGCACCTTGAAGAACGCAACCAACTATTTCCTGGTGTCCCTGGCAGTGGCTGATATCGCCGTGGGTTTGTTAGCCATCCCCTTTGCCATCACCATCAGCATCGGCTTCCAGGTGGATTTTCACAGCTGCCTCTTCTTTGCCTGCTTCGTGCTGGTGCTGACCCAAAGCTCCATCTTCAGCTTGCTGGCGGTGGCCATCGACAGGTACCTGGCTATTAAGATCCCACTGAGGTAAGAGACTGGAGTGGATGCAGGTAGCCACACTCCCTGACAGCCCAGGCTGTGACCTTCCTTGTCTTAGCATGCAGGAACCTCTGGTGTTGCTGGCAGGAGGTTTGCTGCTCACAGGAGGTGATGGAAACAACAGATCTTGCACTCGCTGCAGGACCTGGATCAGGTTTTTCAGTATCCTGCCTCTTACTTCAATATGTACCTGGGAGCTCAGTTTCTTGAGGATGTTTGTCTTGGGAGGGTCAGTGGCTTCTTGGGATGAGGGTGATGCAGTGACACAGTAGTGTGCTTGGGGTAGTTGTAGCTAATCTATGTAGGTATTTATACAGCCCCCATTAGTGTGGTGTCTGGGCATCTCCCAGGTAATTAAATATAGAAGCAAGCACTCTTTCTCATACTTCCCAGCCTGTTAGAGAAGCAGTTTTGCAGGCTGTTCTGTAAGAGCCCAGCTCACAATCCTTTCAGAAAGGCTGAAAGTCATCTTAAATAGATCTCACTTGGACTTTGCACATAACTTTGCATTTTCAGCTCAGACTGGAGTCTAACTAGGCTGATTCCAGACCTTAGAGAGATATAATGAATGGACTGAAAGCACAATTTGTTACATCTACAAATGCTGAAACTGCATCTTAGTGCTTGTATCTGTACCATTTCCTTCTGAGTGCTTACCATGAGAGAGCAGGCAGATCAGTAAATGTCAGAAGGTGTCAGCTCTGTGTATAGACTGAAAGGAGAAGAGGGAAGAAGAAAGGATTCCTAGATCAGATTTCAGAAGTGTCCAGTCATGGACAAGTGCAGCATCAGAGACATAAACTGGTTTCCTTCTAATTCATGGCACAGTGCAGTGGACTGGGGCAAAATGTACTGAATGTGTTTTACAGGCACTTCATCAGTGAGTTGGTGCAGCAGTTTCCTTAACCTTAAGTGCACCAGACCCAGGCTTTGGATTATGAATGTCTTGAGTCCCTTAGCCTCAGTCTCCTTCCTGTCTCTGTTGTCCCTCCCTGAGTAGAAGACAGTGATGGCTCCAGGACCACTCAGGGGCCTGGTCCCAAGTGGAGGCTGTGGCAAACAGGGCAGATATGGTGTAAGGATCTCAGCAGGACTGTGTAAGCTGCAGCTTGCCTACATTCTGCTCCTCTCTGGTATCTCCCTTGCATGAGTGAGGAAGGCACCCTAAAATAACTTTAAAAACCCCTTCACCTTATTCTGGCATCTTGCATCAGAGAACTGCTAGGCATGGGGCAAATATTACTTAGTCATGAGGCAGATGATCAAAACTGGTAGAGGAAATGCATGTTTGCTGAGTGCCTGAGTGTGTCATCGGAGCACAGCGTGTGGAAATTCCACGGGAGGCAGAGCAAGCACAGCCCTGCTCTGTACAGCAGGCAGTGGGGCACAGCTCTTCAGATTCTGCCAGCATCCCTGGCACTAGCTGCTGACCTTTCCAGCCACCCAGCTGGACTCAGAGATCCATGCTGGCTCTGGATGATGCTTTGGTGCCTCTTCCATCCATTCATTTGAGGCTTTCTGGGGATGGGGCTAATGGCACAGTTATGGAAGCAGGTTGGATGCTTTATAAGTTTCAGTTTAATCACACCACCAGCCACAGGCAAAGTGTTCAAGCATGAGCTGTTAGTCATAGCTCTTCTCCTGTGTAGCACAAGTGGTTTTTGCAGCACTTGCCTGAAGAAGTTGAATTTTGTGAGGTTGGTTTCTACTCAGCTGGAATCTGAGGCCACAGCAGCAGGTCAGCAGTGCTCTGGGAAGATCCTTGACATCTTTGTAGCAGGGAAGTGGTTTTGCCAACTGACAAGATAACAAGTCTTTCCTCCACTCTCTGTTTTGTTTTTCCCCCACTCCTTGTCTCTACCTAGAGGTTTGCTCACCTCTCCATGAGGTCATTAAAAAAGGTTGAATGAGATGATCCTTGAGGTCCCTTCCAGACTGGTGTTCTATGATTCTACCTGTGTGGGATGAAATCCCAGAGCAGTTTTGCCTTGCTTCAGGTTCCTTTTCCTATGTTACTTTTTCACCCCATCCTAGGCCAAATCTTTTATGCTATTTGCACAAACTTTATTCCTAAGAGCACTTCCTAGCTGGGCATGTGCTGCCCCTTCAACTGTAGATGGAGATCAAGGAGTTCCATCCTAGGCTGATCTGAAGTTTGGATTAAACTTGATCTTAGCACTGAAGTTAATTTCATTACTCAGACGTGACCAGTAAATAAAACTCCTTTAAAAGGATGAGGGTTTCTCACTGTGAGGGGAGTAGAGCAATGTACAGGTCACTGCTTCAGCAACAGGAGAGCTAGAGACCAGTACTGAAAGGCTGTTTTGTTTTGTACAGCCAATATCAGGAAAGGAGAAAGGAGGTTGTAAAGCTACATTGGCAAAACACTTCTCTGCTGCACTAGGGTTTCCCAGCCAGGGCTTGGTTAGAGCTGCCTCCTCAGCATCCTTATTCCCAAGATGCTCCTCAGTGCTGCCAGCAGTGAGGGGAGAGGACCTTGTCCAACCACTCCCTCCAGGTGGATGCACATGCTCCTTCTGGAAGGAGGTTAGCACTGTGGAATGTTGCTCATCACTTTGTAGGAATGGTGGCCTTAGCAAAAGGGTATTTTTTCACTGTGGAATGGACCAGTGCAGAGGCTGATCACAGGCCCTGAAGGATAAAAGGGTTAAGGCAATGATTTGCACCCAGCTCTCCAGCACTTACCATCAATAAGGATACTGTCCCTGTCACATCTACCAGCTCCCTGTGGAAATCTCTGCAGGGACATTGAGAACTGCCTGTGCCATACTCTTTAATGCTATTTCAGGGCTATTGAGGCACCCTGGGAGGCTGGGCAGCCCTGGGATGTGGGGGGGGGGAACTTTGCATAAGGGCCAGGCTAGTAATGGATTTTTCAGTTCCATGGCTGAACCGAAAAATCCCATGGGGAAGAGAAAAACTCTTAGTCAAACTGGAATAGTGATGTTGGGAGGTTTGAGTGAAACCAAGAGCTCATGAGCAACCTGGCAGATTTTTGTTTGACTGACTTAGACCTTCTGATGTTGCTGGGCTGCTCTTTAAAATGGAGACATCCTTGCTGGGCAGGAATGGACAAATTCTCAGCTAGGCAATTGCAGAACAAAAACCATATAATGTTTTTAAAATGGTGTGTTAGAACCCTCCCTCTTCTGGCTAAAAATATTTGCTGAATTTGACCTGAAGCCATGAATTCCTTCTGTCCCTTGAAACTCTTTGTTTGTTTGTTTGTTTTTGTCAAATTTACTGGTTGTGGAGGAGCCCTCACCCCACTGCCCACTTCATGCAGCTGCAGCTCTGAGCCCTTCCCCAGGTCCCTTCTCCCCTGGCCAGGATGTAGCTTCTTGTCTCCAGACATGCTCTAGTCCAGCCTTGCTCCTCACACCCCTTCTGGATCCCCACACTTCCATCCCTGTGTTGCCTGGATCCATGGCACCCTCCCTGCTCTCATCTGCCAGCCTGACCCTCCCCAAAAGCTTACTCCCTCACTGAGTGCTTCCTCAGAGCCAGGCAGCTGAGCATCTTTCAGGAGCAGTAAATCCATCCTGGAAGTGTTTGGCACAAGAGCAGTGCTAGGCTTTCACTCTCTGGCTTTCTCCAGAGCTGGATTTCACCCCACAGTCCCACAGCTGGCAGCCAAGGAAGTTTTGTAGGTGGAATCAAGTATTTCCCTTTTATTTGCATTAACCCAAATCCTTTGGCGTGGCTAACAATGGTAGGTACAGATAGATGCCTGGAACAAATGTGGCAGGAGTTAGGGAGGAAGCAGAGTATCTGTTCTTAGAGCAACAGGAGAGTGAACCAGCTATGTGTGTCCTTGTCCAGCTGCTAATCTCCTGTGGGACAGTGAATGTTCCAGCTGGGACCTGCAGAGGGAAAATCAGCCCTAGTTCCCTGCCCTTGTTGCTGAGCTGGTGCTTGTTCTTCCTCCCTGGATTTAGTTGCCTCTCATCTTCAATTTTATCCCTAGCAGAAGTGTAAGTCTGATGTTCCTGGGCAGCTTTGCCATGAGCTGGAACAGGGTATCCATGGCCATGCCCTCCCCCTTTCTGCTTGCTGAGCCCTTCCTGCCCTCCTGCAGCCAGAGCATCCATGCTCAGGTCATGCTCAGTCAGTGGTGCTGCCAGGCTCCCACACGAGCTGCTGCTCTTCTCTCTGGCATGATGAAAGCAACAGTCCAGCTTGTTTCTGCTCTCCTCATGGGGACAAATTCCATTTGGATTGGTGTTGCTCTTATCTGTCCCCTTGAGCTGAGCAGTGTCCTCTCTTGAGGTGGCTTGGCTGATGCTTTCTGGCTGCCAGCCCTCGCTGTGCCCTGCTGCTGCAGGGGAGAGGGTTCACTTGATGTTCTCCAGCTAAGAACTGTTCCTGGCTTCCTTTCAACTCCCAGCTTGTTCCTCAACAAAGCAAACTGGTGGGTGTTCAGGCAGGTGGGACAGAGAGACATCCTCTTCAGAGCCTTGGTCTTCTCCTGTGCTTTTCTGGGTGCCATCAACACCACACAGGATTGCAGCTGCTCTTCCTTCTGCTGCCCTTGCTTCATTTCCTTTCTGAAGGGAAATCCTTGCATGGCCTTTCTTCTGACCTGCAAGCCATCTTCTGCTGCTCATGTGTGCCTCACACACACGGTGCCTGAGCCTGAGAGCTGAGCAGCAAGGGAGGCAGCAACATTCCAGAGCAGGGGATGCTCTGCCTCCCCCATCCATCAGGAGGCTGTGCCTGGGCAAGGTTCTCATCTGTTCATAGGTTTTGGTCCCCACTATACAAAAAAGATGTGGAGATGCTGGAGAGGGCCCAGAGAAGGGCCACCAAGATGATCCAAGAACTGGGATCATCTTTCCATATGAGGAAAGGCTGAGAGAACTGGATTTATTCAGCCTGGAGGCTCAGGGGAGACCTCATCAGCATGTCTTAGTGCTTAAAGGGTCGCTCCAAAGAAGAAGGAGACTCCCTTTTTACAAGGAGTCCCATGGAAGATACAAGAGGTGATGGGTACAAATTAATCCTGAGGAGATTCTGACTGGACACAGGAGGAACATTTTTCACAGGAACAATCATCCACTGGAATAATCTCCCCAGAGCAGTACTGGATTCCCCAACAGTGGACACTTCAAAGATCCAGCTGGACAAGTGCTAGGCCATCTTGTCTAGACCATGCTTGTGCCAAGAAAGGTGGGACCAGATGGTCCTTGAGGTCCCTTCCAACTGGGATACTCTGATTCTGTGATGAATGTGCAACAAACCTGGCAAAGGAGTGCTGCAGGCAGGAGCTGGTGTGTTCAGTGGAGCAAGCAAGCTGTCAGCTCTGTGAGGAAGTTCATGTCAGTTGAGCTCAGCTCAGGCAGAGCTTTGGGAGGTTTGTGCTGCAGCCGGGGGCTGGCCTGGCTCTGGGGCTCACAGGGCTGCTGCTCACTCCCTCTGGGCTTGGATGCAGCTATCTCTGGGCACACAACAATAGAAATAGCCTCGTGGCCATAAACCAGAGCAGGGAATTCACAGCTCTTCTCAGCTGTCAGCAGCCTGGTTTCCTTACAGTGCATGTCCCACAGTTTTTATATTTTTCCCAACACCTTGGGGGTCTCTTCCCTCCCCAAAAAAGCAAAACTCCTGACAGAAGAGGAATCAATAGTATCTGAGCCCTCTGCTCCCATGCAGCTCCTGCAGAGGCTGGGGGCAGCAGGAGCAGCAGCTGAAAGTCTCATTTCCAGTAAAATGGCTGAGGGCATCAATCCTTGGGCTGAGCCAGAACCAAGGATTTGGGGTTAGGAGCTTTTTGCAGTTTTGGCCAGCTCAATCTTTTGGATGATTTTGGAACTCTGGCAGGATTTTGCTCTGTGAATCTTTCGACCTCTCTGCAAAAACAAGATGAAGCCAAAATGTTTTGACAAGAAACTGGTTTTCTTTTGCAGCTCGAAGTTTTTGCTTTGTTAATGAATATGCTTAGTTTGGGGGATCCCAAACTGAGAGGATCCCATCTCACCCTTAGCTCAGCCTCCCTGGGGCTGCACAGCTGAGGTCTGACTGTGCTGATAGGTTTGGAATGACCAAAATTCTCAGCCCCAGGTCCCACAAGGCAGCTAACAACAGGAGGTTTCAGAGCTCTGGAGGGAGGATGCTGTGAGGAAGAAGAGCCTTGTGGCCTTGGGTAGGGAGAACTGGGGCTTTGTGCTCCAGGACTCCAAAAACACCCTTTGAGACACGAAGGGCTGGTGTCACACTCTCCTGGCTGCACATGGGTCTCTTGAGGTGTCTGTTTCTGTTTTGCTGTTGCTGCTCTTTGGGGTGAGAGTGTGCGGAGCGCTGAGTTCGTTTCCTTCCTGTGGCCTGCCCCTGAGTCCTGTGGCCATCCCCCAGCACCAGACCAGCTCCCAGCAGCATGGGCAACAAGGTCACAGCTTGCCCTGCTCCTTCTGTGGGCCTGGGTTCAGTTTTCAGTCACCTTTTCTCGCCCAGTGGGGCAAGGGAGGGCTGAGGGCAGCTGCTGCAGGCAGGAACCAGGGCAGTGAACGCTGATCCCTGCCTGGCTGAGGGCTGCTCTGAACTCGTGTGTGAGAAACATACTCACACAGCTCAGCAGCTGACAGGTGACAGGACAAGGGGTGATGGTTTTAAACTAAAAGAGGGAGATTTAGACTAGATAGAAGGAAGAAATTTGTAATGCTGAGGGTGGTGAAACACTGGCCCAGGTTGCCCAGAGAGGTGGTAGGTGTGCCATCCCTGGGAGATATTGCAGGTGAGGTTGTTTGGGGCTTTGAGCAATCTGCTCTAGTTGCAGATGTCCCTGCTCACTGCAGGGGGGTTGGATTAGATGACCTCTAAAGATCCCTTCCTACCCAAACCACTGGATGATTCTCTGATCCCCAGAAGCTGAGTGCTCAGGGGCTGAGCTCCTGCAACCACTCAGGTTTCCCATGAGAGCAGGAGCAGTGGGAGCAATGCTCCCAACACTCAGGACAGGATGTGACTGAGCAATGCCTCCTGGCCCTCCAGGTAACCCCTGGGTGCTCCCTGAGCTGTGGCTGCTGGCAGGAAGGCAGGCAGCGGAAGGGCAGGAGTGTGAGCAGGGGATGCTGCTCCTGTCCTCTGCACACAATAGGGACAGATGCAGGAGGAAGTGATTTGTCTGCAGCTGGACATGGACAGCCCCAGCTGTTCTGCTTCCTTGCCTGATAGCGTAACCACTAACCAGATTTCTCACTCTCACCGCCAACTCCTTCCTGGGGAAAATGCAGCACAGCTTTTGCTTTTTTTTTTCTTCTCCCCACCCTCTCGAAGGTGCAATTTATGATTCATTTAAAATGTCCTGCCAGACTATTTCAGCTGGTATGTGATCTGCATTCCATGACTGTGCATGGAGCATGGAGCAGAAGGGCAGCACTGGTGCTTGTTTCATCCTGTTAGAGCTCCCAAAAAAAGAGCAAGATGTGAAGTCCAGCTGCAAGTAGATGACAGGGATACAATGCTTGGCAGGAAAATTGCTCTCTCCCCTTGTGAATGGAGGTGTCTGTGTATTTTCCTTTACACTTAAAATAGAAACTTCTAAGTTATCACTAGTTGTTTGTGTCAGAGCACCTGCATAGCCCAAGTTGTGCACAGTCTCCATCTGCTCACCTCCCTGCAGCTTGGGCATGGGGAGGGATGCAAGGAGAGCAGTGGGAGCACCAATCCCCACCACTCCCTCCACAGTCTGGGGCACTGGGAGAGCAGAGAGGACCCAAGCTGGCTGCAGGGGCCCTTGCACAGCCATCCCATCAAATGTGTCCTCAGCATGAGCTGCTCAGGAGTTTAGAGTTTAAGCACTGAAATTGCTCAGCAAAGGCTGATCCTGGAGAACTGGACCAAAGTCCTTGAGCAGAGCATCAGGCTGGGGCACAGGGAACTGGTGTCCCTGCTGCTGAACTGCAGCAATGGGGATGGACACATGGGCACAGGTACTGAGCCAGCAGCCTGCTCCTTGTACATGACACCAGTGGCTCTGAACCATGTTGTAAAAGCAGATGAACTGCCCTGAAAGGATCTGCCCAGGCTGTGTGACCATGACTGGTGGCAAAGGTATAGTTAGGTCTGTCAGAAGAACAGAAAGCTGAATTGCTTGGGGATGGCATCAGGGCTTCTGCAGCTTGTCCACTGCAGGGGCACTGGGTGGGAGCTGAGATAATTAGCTGCTTGATGGTGATTATGCCAGTAACCAGACTTTGCCTGGCAGTGTAAAAGGAACTAATGCATTGCCAGGTTATTTAATCTCGATAAATCATGGTAAAATATTCAGCTGGTATTTACATTAAAGCAACATTTGATGCCTCTGGGCAGAAACATGGAGGAGATTCAATATTTGTCATGCATTAATTGAGCAGACTTAGGTGTGTAAATTTACTCTAATAGGTTTTGGGTTTTTTGCCTAATAATATTAAGCCTGGAAGAGAATGAGGGAGAGGTTTGCTGGAGCATTCAGAGCTGTGCCAAGCTGTTGGTTCCTCACTGTTTGATCACATTTTAGAGTGCTTAGGATCCCAGCTCGGCTGTCTGGTGCTGCTTTAGGATGGCAGCTTTTCCTTGTGCTCCTGCCTGATCCACAGCCTGATCCAGGCACACAAACCTCTTGCTCCTTCAGTTTCTCTTTCTGAATCATGCTCACCTTTGCATTTTCCAGTCTCCCTACAATAGTTTTTGGGATGTGACATGACTGAGGCAGCAGAGGAGCAACTGAAGTGATCAACTAAGTGTGAGGAGCACAAGCCAAGGAGCCCTAGTTTTCTCTTCCCACGTGCAGAGCTGTAGGTCAGCAGCAGCTCTTGGTGCTCCTACAGCACTGAGGGAGCTTGGCCAGTGCTGTAGCTCAGCTCAGACTTAGCCAAGGGATCAGATTTCTGGGAACTTGCTCTGAATCCAATCTTAACATTTTCAGCTCCCACAACCCTAGTCCTGCTCTGGCTCTTGAACACTTAACATGGGGTTGTGAAGGCAATGGGCTTGGTCTTACTGATGCTCCATCTGATCTCTTCTGAAGCAGTGAGACTTAATAATGAGAGAAAAGAAAAGGAGAAAGCTCTCAGTGGCTGGATCTGCCCTTTAGACATCTCCTCACAGAGTGTGTTCCCAGCTCAGCAACACCTGAACGTGGCAGCAGCTCCCACATCCTCCCAGCCAGCCCTGGGCATGACCAAAGCAAGCTCTGCTCCACACAGGAGGAGCTGAGGGCTCTCCCCAGCCCCTCTCCCTCCCCCAGTTGATGCTGGCCAACCCCCTCAGTTAGCCTCAGAGGAGAAGGCCACGCAGCTTGCACCAAGGGCCCAGAGGGTGATTCAGAGGCCCAGCTGTGGGAATAGAGCCCTCCCCTGCTCACGGGCCGGAAGAAAACCAGAACAAACGTTCTTGGGCAAGGAGGAGCAGGGGAGTCCAGCCAGAGTAAACAAGCCCTGGGAGAAGGGAGTGGGAAGGGGGGCATGTGTCAGCCAGCAGACACTGACTGGCTGGGGAGAGGACAGTAATGGCTTTCTTATGTGACCTGCTGGCAGCCATTGGTTCTTCCTATCTCCAAAGAGTGATCCAGCTGATGCTTTGATATTGGCATCAGTCCTGGTTGCATCCAAACCAGCTTGAATTTTGCTGCTTTAGGGTCCAGCCCAGTTTGTGTCTCTGAGCATTAGCCACAACCTTTGTTTTCTTGGCCATGAAGGCATGAAGTCCATGGGGTTAGGAAAGGTGTGGGGCAGTGCATGGCTCTGCACCCTTCAGCACTGCATCAGCTGGTCCCTGGGCCACTACAAAGCTTCTTTGTGACACATATAAGAGCAGCAGGTGCCCAAAAATGTGTTTACTCAAAAATCTGGATCTTTACAAACATTTCTGATGAATCACCAGAGCACAAGCATCATTTGAGAGCAGCAGCCATGGTCTAACCCCACTGACAACTGCAGCAGCTGCAGGGCCAAGCCTGTGTGGCTTCAGGACATCTGGATGGTGTGTGCCCCACAGAACTGGCACCTCACACACGTGAGCAGTGGAGACCAGCAGAGCCCTGGGAGCTGGGCAAAGCTGCTCCCATCAGTGCTGTTGCTGGAGGATGCACAAAGCAAGGGAGAAGATCCTAGCATCCCTGGCTGCCAGCTGCACACCTGGCTGTGAGACTCTGAATGGAGACACAAACCCTAACTTGTAACTCTAAGCAATCCATCAGTAGCAGTTGCTGGCAGCTGCTGGCTCAGAACAGTCTTTCAGGGTATTTGTTATCCAGCCAGGACCAGCTTGCCTGGGCTACAGTCTGGCATCTGGAAGCAGTGTTTGGGAAGCTAGTAGGATCTTTGGTTTCCACACACATGTGCACTTCCCACCTCAGTATATGAGGCAGCATAGGAAGGGACATGAGTGCTGCAGCCTGCAGTGAGCCAGCACTGCTGCAGGCAGAGGAGCAGCCCAAGCTGAAGAACACTGGCTGTGGCATAAAGGCTCTAAGTGTGTGGAGATGCTGGTTAAGCCTTTAGCTACTGATTACAGTGCAGAGCTGAGAGCCAGCATTGTCTCAGCTCTAACAGGTCAGCCCAGAAGTTCATGCAGCCCAGGAGCATGCCCTGGCGTGCCCAGCAGTGGGTGCTCAGAGCAAGAGAGTAAGTTGGTGGTTACAGAGGGAGCCTTCCCCCTCTCCTTGCCCTCCTTGTGTTGGTGGTTTAGGCTCATGCAATGATAAAGCCTTTTTTAAGCCTCCAAGTCCTTACCTGCTGCTGAAGGATGTTTGCAGGCAGGGGTGGTGCTTGGCACCTCTCGGGAATAGTAAGTGAATCACCTTCCCAAATCACTTTGTGTAGGTGTGGAGCACAGGTGAGACTTTTTTACCCCCTCTGGTGATCAGAGAGGTGAGGCTGCTGTGTGGGTGCAGGTGGAGCTTTTGTGGCTTGAGCCAAAATGCTGATGACTTTAACTGCAGGGAAGTCATGAGCACTCCTTTCTTTAATGGCTCTCTCTTGGTTTTGTTCTTGATGCTGCAGGTATAACAGTTTGGTGACTGGCAAGAGGGCAAGAGGACTCATTGCTGTGCTGTGGCTCCTTTCCTTTGGGATTGGACTGACCCCTCTGATGGGCTGGAATAAAGCCATGAGTGGTTGTCCAAATGGCACCAACGAGACAGGGGCTGACACTGGGACAGAGCACCATGGCTGCTTCATCTCGTGCCTCTTTGAGAACGTGGTAACCATGAGCTACATGGTGTACTTCAACTTCTTTGGCTGCGTGCTGCTCCCTCTCGTTATCATGCTGGGGATCTACATTAAGATATTCATGGTTGCCTGCAAGCAGCTGCACCAGATCGAGCTGATGGGCAACTCCAGGACCACACTGCAGAAGGAGGTCCATGCAGCCAAGTCTCTGGCCATCATCGTGGGACTGTTTGCCTTCTGTTGGCTGCCTCTGCATATCTTGAACTGCATCACTCACTTCCACGAGGAGTTCTCCAGATCCAAGCCTGAGTGGGTGATGTATATGGCCATCATCCTCTCCCATGCCAACTCTGTCATCAATCCCATCATCTATGCCTACAGGATCAGGGACTTCCGCTACACCTTCCGCAAGATCCTTTCCAAGCTCCTCTGTAAGACAGATGACTTCCCCAAGGGCACCACTGACAACAACCAGCACCTGACTGTCACCAACCTGAACTGTCCTGTAGCCTCTGTGACCATCTGACCTCTCATGTCCTGCAGCCTGGCCCTGACACTACCCTGCCCTGTGCCTCTGGATGCTCCCAGGGATGAGCACTCTGCACTTCTGCACCTGTGCTGGGTTTATTTTTGTAGTTAACACAGAGAGTGCCTCTGAGAGGAATAACCTGAGCAGGGAGACTGAGTGCAGCTCACCCTCCACTCAAAACCCAGGCTGTGGGAGTGCTGGTGACCTTATTGTGTTTGCTTTCCAGGTCAGACACTGACTGTGGAAGACCCACCTCCCTGAGGGGGTTTTTCCCCAATTGTGCTGCTCATGTCAAGTCTTAGGATCTTTATTTTAATTATTAGTATTTTTTTTTTAATCTTCTGATTCATTTAGGAGTAATAATTTTGTGTCTGGTTTTGAGTGGTTCTTTAAGTCCATACTTGACAGCACTTTGGTAATACCCTAATTATTCCATCAATTGTTTGATGCAGTTAGTATTCTCTGATGGGAAAACCTCTTACTCAGCCCAGCTGCTGGTGTGAAACTGAATCTGTGTCCCAGCCTCTGAGGGATGTGACCATGTTGATGGGAAAACAAGATCAGACCTGGCCAGCTATTTTTGGCCCCTACTTACTGAAAGAGAAGAAGTTTAGCCAAGACTTGACTGAAGTTGAAGAGCAGTGGTTTTATTGCCTTTAAATCACTTTAGTCGACAGGATTGTATAGTCCAATGATTCAGGTTTGCTTCCCAAGCTGTTTCCAGCTATCACAAGGCAGAAGTGTCCTAATGGTCTGAGCTAGTGTGAGACAGACTCCCTGAGGTTAGTGCAGACACTCCCATGGTGTCTACCATTAGGTTTTTGCACCCAAGTCAAAACTTGACAGTCTTGCAGTGCTTCCAGAAGTCAGGCTGTAGCTGTGACAGCTGGATGCTGCAGCTCACCTGATGCCTCAACCTTGGTCTTGCTGATGCTCCTCTGTAGCCCAGTAATCCCCAGAAGCTGTGAGTGCTTTTTTTCTCTAGTAGTTATTTCTTTAGGTGTTGTTGTTTTTTTTTAATCCTGACCTGCCTTAGTAGCAAAAGAGACTGAGAGGGAGCTAATATGCTTGAGAAGCTAGAATGCCTTGACTTGGCTAAGCTTTTTGGGGAAGGAGCTCACCCTCTCAGCTTGCCTGGCCTGGCCTCTGCACTTAGCTAGCAGTCCTGCTCCTTTGTCAGGGCAAAGCCCACTCCACAGCAGAGCAGTCTTAATTAGTACTGCAAGTTAATAACTCTCTGCAACCACAGCTTGGTAATTACTGCACCCAATTTTGTACCTAACTGTGATATGCAAAGCCAGACAAAGGCAGAAGGAACAGGGCATTTATTGCTGAAGCAGGAGCTCCTCATCTCCAGAGTGCATGGCAGCATGGGCACTGCTGCCACTGAGCAGTGTTTTGGCCATGGCTTCTTTCACTCTACAGCTGAGAGGAACAGGGGAGACACAAACTCACCAAACAGCTCCCTCCTTGGTGCCCCAAAGGTGTCTGTGGTACAGAGACATGGCTGTTCTGAAGCAGCCCAGCCCTGCCATCACAGCATGGCCCTCTCTCTAACAGAACTCTTGCCTGACAGTCCCTGGGAGATGAGGTGGGAGCAGCTCTCTCCAAAGCACTCAAGGCCAGCAGCATCACCAAGGGACTGGTGAGAAGCTAGAGTGCAAGGAGGTGTGTTCAGATATGGTTCTCAGTGGTAGCTCATGCAGGGAGACACAGGTGGGGAGAAGGTCTTTTAGACACAGCTAGCAGGGAGGGAGGTTTAAACACAGCCAGTTCCTGAAGAACAGGTCCAGTGGACAAACTATGATGCCTGGAGCAGTTTGTCCCTGATAAATTGTACTGGAATCCTATAGAAATTACCTTGCTATGTTTTTAACTGCATTGCACTAAAAGGGGTGTAATATAAACCCCCAAGAATTTAACTTCTCTGGTGTATGTAATGACAAATAGGGTGTAAAATCAGCTGAAGAAATGCAGCTCCTGCTGTGCCAGCTGCTGTGGCCTGCAGGCAGCAGCTGCAGCTATGACTTAGGGCCCACCTTGCAGACAGAGAACAACTCACTAGGAGCAATGGATTTTGCTGCTCTGTGTGTAGCAGCTCAGCCATAAAAGCCAGCCCCAAACCTGGGTGAAGCACCAGGAAGTTCTGAATGGGTTTGTGTGTGTTTATGCAATGTCCAAATTTAGCTACAGCTCAGTATCTCAGATACTGGCATTTCCAAGCTTGAATCATTGAAGCGATTGTTCCAAGTGGTTCTCCTTTAACAGCCCCATTCAGCTTTGCTGCATCTGCCTTGGTCATAGTCCAGCTAACATATGTAGCCACCTCCTGCCATTTGGGCAGGGTCTGACTCTCTCCTCCTTTCTTTCCTTCCCTCTTGTATTATCTTTGGCTGTGTTCCTCCTGTTAAACATGGCTGGAAACAGGCAGGGTTTCACCTGCAGGCCTGGCAGTGTTGTGAAGTGGTTGTAAGCCACATTTATCCTCACAACACAGAATGTAATCCCTCCCTTCCTGCTGGCTGAGAATGAATCAAACTTGGGACAGCACAAGCAGACTGAATCTCACAGTGCTGCAAGACAGAGAGAGCTGGTCCCAGAACACTTGCACATATGTGACAGCTTGCACTGCAGCCCATGACTGCTACCTTTCCTATGCCTCTTATGAGCCAGAATTCCTGTAGACAGATGTGTGTATGTGTGTCCTTAGTATGACCATGCCACTGGGTTGTTAGCCAGTAGTAACTACTGCCCTGGGTCACCATGGTCTTCAGGCACATTAAGTGCCTTTGTGGATCTGAGCCAAAGTCACTGCAAGGCAAAAATAAAAATAGACACCTCCCTTGCCCCCCTCACAAAGAAGCTCTGGAGGTTTCTACAAAAATGTGAAGTCCAAAAGGCAGAGGAACTATCTGCAGGGAGTGCAGCTGTGGCTGTTCAGCTATCACTCATTACTGCTCTGATGTACATAGGATGGATGTGTTTTCCTCGTGTTGCCCAGATTTTGTATTTGCAGTAACTGTTATTTACATACAGAATGCTTAATTTACCACCTACACAAGCTGGCTCAGCCTGTGCCCCATTATTTCTTGCAGTGTTGTGTTCACATGGTGATTCACAGGAGGTTATGTGTACTTGAGGAGAAGCTCAGTCTCCGAGCACAGGCAGAGCGTCACAGAGCTGGGTGCCAGCTCACCAGCTGCTGGGTGCAGCAGGGCAGCAGCAGTCTCCCTTCCCTGGCTCTGATGGGGACAGTCTTGCTTTGCCTGCCAGCATCAGAGAACCATAGAATCACAGAACAGTTCCAGCTGGAAGAGACCTTGAAGATCATGAGTGCAGCCTTTGTCCTAGCCCTAGCAACCTGCTAAATGATGCCTCCCAATGCAACATCTACCTGGCTCTTAAACACCTCCAGGGATGGGGACTCAAGCACCTCCCTAGNTAAAAGCACAGGAAGCAGCCTGATGCTCCCCAAGATCCTGGATGGAAGCACAGACCTGCCATCAGGCTCTCAAGGTGCTTGAGGGCTTCCTGCCCTTGTCTCTGGGACAGGTTTGCCAGTGATGAAGCAGAACTTGCTGGGAGCAGCCAGCTGCAAAGAGCCACTGCAGCATCACTGTGTCAGAGGGCAGCTCCACAGAGCCATGCAGGCACGGGGAGGGCAGGGGGGTGAGTCAAAGCACGAGCAGAGTTAAGATGGAATGGATCTGTTTGTATTCCCACATCACAAGCACACAACATTACAGATCAGTTCAAACATCTTCAGAAATCCCAAGAATAGCTTAAATAAATGAAACTGAAGTCATCACAGGCTTATTAACTTTTATTAATTAACCTATCAGTGCAAGGCTGCTAATTAATGTCATGCTTGGCTGCAGCACAGGAAGAAACCTGCCAGCCCTGATGAACATTTGACAGCCCTGTAGATACAAAAAAACTGCCAGCTACACAGCTGGGAGGGTACAGAAAAAGCACACTCACAGGGTGATCCAAGCCTTCATCCTTCATCCTCTTCCTCAGCCAGTAAGATGCTTGAGAGCTGCTCTTCAGAGACACTGAGTTCCTGGCAGGCTCCTATGGCCTCACTGAGGTAGACAGCAAGTATATGTTTGCACTGCAAATAATAGTGCAGCCAAGTTAGCAGCAGGAGCAACAGAGGAATGTCATGCTCTATCTGGAAGAGCATCCTGGCCAGAAAAGGCCTAATGAAGCACTCAGCCCTCCCAGGAACACAGCTCCCTCTTGGCACACCAAGCCCTGGCACAGGCTGGTGTTCCAGTCACCACCCCAGCTCAAGTTCTGCCATCAGGCTAATGTACCACAGTGATCTGACACGCAGCAAAGTGCTCCTGGCTCCTGATGCCCTTCCCCACAACTGCAGACTGATTGGTTCCCCTGAGCCCTTCCTCACTGGCACCAGGCAAACTGCACCACTTCATCAGCCAGGCTCCAAGTGGCAGTGCCATTAGAAGCAGCAGGGCCTTGTTCCAAGAGAGCAGAGATTATTCATCTCTTCAAAGTCAGCTCAGTGATGTGTTAATTACAAACAAAAGCCCTTGTAAGGCCTAGCTCCACCCAGACGCATGACTCCCTGAGGGCAGATGATGTGGTGGGGGTCAGGCAGAGCTTTTGTGGTCAACTCAACACTGGGGCATTTGCCTTTGCTCCTGTGGGAACTTGAGGCTGCTCAGGTTCAAGGAGCAGAGCACAGCCTTCTTCCCTGCCCCCTGTCCTGGCCCCAAGGTAAGGCAGACAACTTACCAGCAGGCTCTCACTCTTCTGCAACACAGTAAAGCCAAAGGCAGGACATGTGCAGAAGTGGCAGGAACTGTAGCAGGTATAGAGTTTGCCTGAGCTCCCCAGGACCTGAAACAAAAGCATTTGGAGGAAGCAGGGATCAGAGACAGCATTCATTTTCGTTTCTCTAACTCAGCCTGTACCTGGCCCAATGTCCTCTCCACAATCACTCACAGCATGCCACAGGTGAGCAGGTGCTGCCGTGCAAAAGTGTCCCCAAACACTACATCTACCCACCTAAGCTCAAAGTTCCTCAGCTTTCTCATGGTCTCTACATGCTTCTCCCACAGCAGTGCCTATGCCTCACAATCCTCCTTACTCCCAGCAGATCCAGGACACAAGACTCACATTCCCATTTCAGGGTAAACCATTCTTTTTTCAGCCTGGCCTTTACCCTAGGCTCTCTTTATACTCCAGGCTGAGTTTGTTTCATTTGTGCTATGTTTGTTTTTCTCTAGCCCCTTTGATTGTTTTTTTCCAAGACGAAGTATTCTGGTGGTGCCTTTCCTTGAGAAGTGTTTTCCTTTGGAGGGGGAGTGGGGAAGACACAGACACTGCCAGATTTGGGCTGAGTTCCCCTGTCCTGACCTAGATGGCAGCAATGCAGACTCTCCCTAATAAGGCACAATCTAAAATCCAAAGATCAAGAGAAAAAGGTGCCTCTGTTTCTGGCCTGCTGTAGCCAAGCCAGGCACTGAGCTTCTCTCTTGGCCCTGAGATGCTGTGAGAGTTCCTCCCACTGCCCCCATCAACAGGCACTTGCTGGCTGCACAGTGAGGAGAAGTCACCTTGGTGCTGGTGTCCCTGCCAGCCTGCAGAGCCAGCTGTGACACCACAGCACCTATGTGGCCACCAGCATACAGTGGGGAGGATCACAGCCTGTGCCAGGGCCTCAAATCCTTCCTGGTGGGGCTGGCTGCCACACAGGTCTAGGAAATGAATTCAATTTAATTAAAAAAAAGACGTAAAAAAGAAGAATCCAATAAAAGTGGAGGATGTGAGCAATGCAAGTGACAGTTGGCAGGAGGGCTACAGCACTGCCTCTCCTCCTGCTAACTGGCTTCACTCCCACAGCTGACAGCATTTCAGGGACTCAGGAATAGCTAATAAAAGCCCTAACTGCTTCCTGCTTACCACTTTACACTTCTCGTGACTTCAGGACAGCTCCACTATCAGCCAATATCCACCTTCTCTGCAGCAGGTAAGACTTACTTATCCCTGACCTGGAGTTACCAGGGCTGGCTTTGGTCTGCAGTGTAGGCAGGTATTACACAAGCTCTTCTGGGATTATTAACAACTCTGAGGTAACATAAGCCCTTGAATACTCTAGTAAGTAGCAAGACAAATCCTAGCTTTCATTTGACTGAGGGCTCTGTCTTTTCCCCTCAGATCCTGAGGGCAAGAGCTGCCTACACTGCAGGCAGTCTTAGGGCCTGTCTGAGCAGAGCCGTTTTCCCCTGCAGTAGTACCCAAGATTTCCTGCTTTGCAGCTACTGCTAAACTTTTTGGGCTGGAAGTTAGTTTAAAGAAAACAGAAGTTTTTTTCATTATCCTCAGATCATCATCGGTGATTCAGAACTTAAATCAGTNCAGCAGCTCTGCACACACACTAGTTTGAATGCCATGGATGTTTTGGAGCAGGCACGCAGGATCACTCTGGAGGAGAAAAGACAGCGTAGAAAGAATCGTGTCTTGCAGCTTCTACCTCCTGAGGAGTCCTTGTGCTGTGCCTTTTGCAACCGCTCTGGTCTGTCCCAAATTGGAGTTTGCAGCCAGCAGCGCTTGGGAAGAGCGTGGATGGAGCCCTCCCTGGAGCTGCATTTGTGAAGCCTGGCCATGGTGATGATGAGTACCCAAGATGTGCTGGGTGATGTGGAATACAAACAGCATTTCAGCCTGGGAAGTATCAACATCTCCAGATTTGGCTATGATGACCCAAAGGAGTTTGATAACAGGGCCAGCCAGCCTCCTGGCCTCAAGGAGAACAGTTCTCCAGCTGCAAGCCAAAGCACCATGTCACATTCCAGCTCAACCACATGTGGGTGCTAGCAGCAGAGCTGCCTCTCCACAGAAGAACTCCAAGGGATGACAGTGCACGTGTCCAGGCAGCCATGGATGTCCTCCCACTCCCCACAGCACTGGGCACACCTCTGCTGAGAGGGAAGTGCACTCAGCTGGTATGTGTGTCTCCACCACACACATATATGTGAGTCAGAACTTTACCCAGATCCTCTTCAGCCCTACACTGTGTTCCTGTCACCGCTCCAGCCAGTGGCCCCAGGGGAGGCTCTGCTCTCTTTCAGCATCTCAGACAGCTGTGCTGAGGAAGAATTTCACAATGGGACCAGCCTCACACCCCCAGAGAAAATAGCTCCTCAGATTCCTCTCTTAATTAACTCATCAGTGTGGCCTAATCAGCAATCAAGCTCCACTCCAGAGGAATGCTGCTCAGAAGCACACAGGCACCTGCAGGCAGGGACTGCTCTCAGTAGGCTGCCTGCCAGCAGGGAGGACACAGGCACAGACCCCAGGTGATGCAGGAGGGCTGCTCACATCCTACCCATCAGCTTCAAAGTGGGCTGAAGGCTGGGTTTGTCCTACATTAACTCCTGGTGAGCAGCCCTGACCTCCCCACCCAGGGGTTCCTTCCCCACAGAGGAACCAGCAGCTCACTCTACCTGCAGAGGCAGAAGAAGAGCAGTTCTGAGAGTGTGCCCAAGTTAAGCCAACTGTTGAAGCCATCAGGAGATACTAATCAGTCAGCTCCCATTCAGGGACTGCAGGATTGCCTCCAGCAGGAATTTTTGGCCTCTCATGTCAGTGGGGATGGGGCTGGGCAGCCTGGCAGCCCAGCCCAGACTAGGGTGTCAAGGCAGCACATCAGAGCCCTCTCACCATGCTGCTCTGATCTCCTCTACATCACGAGGCTGCCTGTGTCTAAGAGATTAATATTAGGCCTCTTGAGATGCAGATAACTCTGCCATGCTGTAGAAAAGCTGTGAGGACATATTTAGGCTGCCTGGGAAGATCAGCAGCACGAAGCAATCCCTGTCATCCTTCACACAAAAGAGTGCTAAGTGAAGACAGTGCATCCCAGCCTGCAAAGCTCTGCCTGAGCCTGCATGGCCTGGTATGGTTCTGCAAGGAGAATGTGACCATTCTCTGCCCAGTGGCATGTACAGCTGAGCAACAGTATAAAAAGAAAAGCCTTTAAGCATTCAATTAGTGAGGCAGCTGCTGTCTAAGGGTCCTGGAAGAAGTGCTTGTTAGGCTCTACCAAATACCCACAAGCAAGCCCTCAACTCACTCAAAGGCTGTGTTCCTCAGCCCTGTGTTGTTATGAATCATGCCTCTCTGGAGGGGCTGATGTCCTCTTCAAGACCAAGGAAGCAATAAAGGCTCCACGTGCAAATCAAGCAATGCAAGCTCTGAACACGTGAGAAATGCTTGTGTCATTAGCCAGGCCTGGCTTCTCAGCTCTGCTCTTAACCCTCAGTGACCCCAAAGCATCTCAGTACCTCCAGTGAAGAAAGCTCTTTGCAGGGAAGATATCTGGAAATACTCCTCTTGGCTGCTGCCACAGTGAGCAAAGAGCTTCCCTGTTCTCTGCTGTATGAGAAAGCTCAGCACCAGGTTCAGCAATGGAAGGGGCTGTGCTATTTGAGGGGTTTAGCAGTGCTAAGTAGAAGGAATTGGGTGTTTTAGTTACCAAAATCTTATGGGCCCAGGGTCCCACTGCTTCTATAGCCTTAGCTAGGGCACAGCTCTTGTTGTCTCTGACCCTGTGAGCCCATGGGCTTGATGCAGCTGGGCAATGGCTCATAGAATGGACAGACTGTACCCAGCAGAGGTGCCACCAGGGCTGTGGCACAGCACAGCAAGGAATTGTCCATACCACAGGAGAGTCAGAAAGAAGAGCCCAAGAGCTCCTCTCTTCACCTAATGAGCCTCAGCTCCATCTCTGAGCCTGTGCTGTGTGAGGAGTTTGATCTTTAGGGCTAAGGTGAGCTCCCTAAATGCCATTTTATGAAGATGTTTCTGTGATTCACAAACTTGGCTGCAGTCAACTAGAACAAAACCCACAGACTTGGCCTGCACTGCTTCCTCCCAGGCAGCAAGGATCTTATTGCCAAGAGAGGTCAAGAGTGCTCAGGACACAGGATTTGGAGTGCAATGGGGAAAGAAATGCAGTGATGGCAGATAGCACTGTGTTGTGTATGATTTGTCAAGAGGAAGAGCTGCCTTTGCTGGATAGGATGAAAATAATAGAGCAAAATTAGCCATCTCTGGAAAACTTCCTTCTGACTGTACCCACAAACATGTAAGAAATCATCTCTGCCTGGCTGGGAGCCACAAAAAATGGTAGCATACCATGCTGTTCTAATTCCAGTCTGTGGCTACTGCTCTCCAGCATCACTTGAGGAGCTTGTACAACACTGACATTCTCTCTGTGTTTATTCTAGTGCCCTTCCATGCCCTGCAAAGTTAGGAAAATATTAGAAACCATCAGGAAGTGAGAGTGAGGAGGAGAGAAGCAGTGTGTACCTGGTATGCAGTCCTTCCACTGGGGGCCATGACTCGGGTGACAGAACGCTGATCCACCAGATCCAAAGCTGGGACAGCAGAGGGGCCAAAAATGAACTTCAGCCTGAAAGAGATTGTGTCTCTAGGTAGGTCACATCACCAGAAGACACCACTTGTCTTCCCCTTAATCCACAGGATCAGTTGGTCTGGAAGCCCACCTCCCATCATAGCCCACACGTGTCTGGGAGCAAGGATGAGAGCTAGCTCTGTGAGGTAAAGCAAATGCAGCAGTAGGGCTCCTTCCTCAGCCCAGGGAAACTGCTTTCAACTCTGCAGAACCACTGAGTCATTTGGTAGTGATTGCATCTCCTCTAGCACAGAGATTTAAATTATCTCTGCTCCCCAAACTGCATCAATAGGAAGCTAAAGAGCATCAGGGAACTACTTAAGACACTCCACTGCACGTGGAGCCACCAGATAGCAGCAGCTTTACAGCTGTAATCCAGCCACAGCAGGGCTCAGAGACAGCACAGTTATTCCAGATAAACACCCAGGGACAGCACATGCCTTATGTCACTCCACCCTTCCTAAAAACCCTTCCCTTTCCTTCCAAGCAGGGATGCACCACTGCACAGCATTTATGGATCACAGAGTGCCTGGGATGGGCTAAAGATGAGGAGCTGTGGGTTCTGAAGGCACAGGAATTTCCACCTACATACTTATTGTCTGCACATCCCTGCAAGGAGAGTTTTTATGTCCTGCTGATGCTGTGCAAGGGGATATGAGAAGCTGTCTGTCAAATATGGATATCTGTATCTCTAGCCTATTGTCCAGGCAGCTCATAGACTTGCAAGTGATTGCATAGCCAGCTGCAATGCATGTGTTCCTAAGAGCTCAGGGGCAACTCAGTTAACTTTTCTGTGCTGAGAAACATCTCTGTAGTCTAGACTAGTTACAAGGGTAAACAATAAGAAACTCAGCAGTGATGAAAAGAGAGGACAAAACACAAGCAGGAGAAAGCAAAGGAAAACTTCCAATTCCAGTGAAGACACAAAGAGCTAAGGCAGAGCCCTGGCTCTCAGCACTGTGGCTGACCTACATGTCTGAGGCAATCTCATTGATAACAAGCCAAGCAGACAGACTTATTCCAGGAAGACCAACACTTTGGTTGCACAAACTCAAGGCAAGGATTGGCTTCAGCTGAGGGCTGAGCTGAGGTGGGTGGGGGAACACTCAGTGTAAGACATTCCTGAAAGATTAGGTTGGGGACTCTAAGGGGGCTGAGTTTCAATAACTCTTTTAAATGTGGAGAACTCTTTTTTTTTTTTCCCATGTATATATAACTTAATCAGTCTAACAGGAAATAAGTAAGGGGAATGCCCAAAGGAGATTCAAGAACTTTAGAGATTTGGAAGAGATTCAGAAATTAAATCACAGGGAATTGATAGAAATCTGGCTGCCAAGAGTTACCACCCAACCATTGTTAAACTTCACAAGGGAATTTCTTTCCTTCTCTTTTCTTCTATGACAAGAAGGAAAAAAAGAGTTACAAGACTTGTCAAATATAACACCACTGTTTAAAGGCCACTGTGGTCCCAGAAAAGGGAGGTTTCACATCACCAACACATATTCACTTCACAAGTGTTATGTTAGCTAACTTTAAACCCAAAGATATTAGGGCCTCAAGGGTTGCTGGTGATCTCTCCTGGCTAAATTACAGGCAGGCAGGAACACATAGTAGAAGATGAATCTGAAAAGCCTTTCTCATGTGACAGTGCTTTTTCTCTACCTTCAACAGCAATTAGTGAGGGCTGCAGGAGCTGTGAAGCTTAGATCTTTTAGGAGACTGCTAGGGAATGACTGAAGTATTCAGGGTGATGAAGCTCACTAGAGACTTCTTCAAGTTAATTTCTTTGTACAGAGAGATGCTGCTGCTCCTGACTCCAACAGAAGAAGGGATCCCAGGTGCTGCTGTGCTCACAATGGTATGAAGACAGTGGAGATGCAGCACTCCAACATGAATCGTGTTGCAACACAGTCCACTCTCCCAGAAAACTCACTCCAGAGCTGAGGGTGAACTCAGAGCTCAGCTCTGACTTCCTGCACATTTAACCCAAACTAGAGGAAATCATCACAGGAAATTCAGTGCTACAGAGATAATTCCATGAATCTCTGGAAAGACCCTTGAGATCCTTCATTTCCAGCACTAGCAAAATCATGTAGCAACTCTGCATGAGAAACAGGTACTGGTCAAACACAGGAAAAGAATCATGGTACCATTATAAGAGCAGATCATCAGCTGCTCTTTAGCAGGACACTTGGGACAAGAGCTGAAGTAAAAGACACTTACCCCAGCAGCAGGTCATCAGGGACTGCAACAAAAAGAAAATGAAGTGTGACACTGCTGAACTTCCCTAGTGTGAAAGACAACAACATCCCAGGGAGTGCAGTGTCTCCCTAATGCACCTCCAGAGCCACACAGCACTGCAGTGCTCTAGCCACTCTCTCTAGCCACCAAAAAGCAACAAAGGAGCAGCAAAATGAAGTGCTAATGAATGCACTTATCAAGCACAGCAATCAGAACAGGAGGGATTCATTTCAACAAGAAATGCAGGAGCCCAAATATACTTAGTTTTATAACATCCTACTTTTAAAAGCATGCAAGAAAAAGCGTGCACCTCAGCATCTTACTCTGCTACTTTAAGAAGCTGGTTAAATATATATTTATATCTATTGGTTTCCCTGAAAGTGTCTTGGAATGAGTTGAGAAGTCTGGCATCAGAACTTTAACAATGTTGTTCTTTTCCCAGCAGAGTCTTGCAGGGGCCAGGGGTTTATAGCTTTAATAGAGCACACAGAAACAAAATGTCTTCACTTACTGAGCTTCTTGGGAAGATGGAAAGTTATATGTAACCAAACTAGTCTGTTGTAGCTAACAGCTTAGGCTCTGATCATCCCATCTGGTCTGTTATCAACTGGGGGACACAGTGTACTATGTCTCTGTAGTCTACTGGAAGATCACAACATTTGACTTTAAAATTCTTTGTACCAACAGTTAAAACTTCTTTAAGACTAACACTGTTGGTTTGACTTTGCCAACTTTATTCTAATTTAATTCTCCAAAGTGATCAGTTTGTTTCTGCAGTTTTGTCTCAGTGTTGTGTCTTAGTACTACTGTGGTGTTTTAAGAAGTATACCTTAAAAGGAATGCTGACTTTTTTCTTCTTTTTTTTTTTTGTCTCCTAGTTTTCAGGAGGATTTATAAAGCTCTTTTGAAAAGTTACATGTAGATTTTGGATCTACTCTAACCCAAAGGGAGCTATACTGCAGGTATGCCAGAAATCTGTCAGTGTTCTCACTCTAACAGTTTAAATATTAAGTCTCTGCCCACTCCCCACTGAAATGTAGTCCTCATACAGACTTCTCTGAATGTTTATGTGGCTGCTTTTAGGGCAGTTAAAAATATTCCTTAAACAGACCATTTCCTTAGGAAGAACCACTCTGTGCTACTTATCAAGTAAACACAACCAGTAAATACTTTCAGCACAGGTTACAGAACGATATTAGTGCTCCAAAGTGCAATGAAGGTAAATGTTCTTAACTAGCTGCTAGAATTGGCCAAGATTGAATTGTTGGCTTATGCTTGCTTCGTTCAAGCAAGGGGAAAGCTCTTCTTTGGCCAGAGCTCACTAACACCAGTCCCTCTGCCGGTCACTGGTGAAATAGGAGTGTTTGGATGAAGATTTGTGCCTGCTGTACAGCAAGCACAACAAAACATCTGCCTAGAAGTATGTAAATTAATCATCCTTCAACTGCAACCACTTACACTACAAGCTCAAAGCAAGAAGGATTGTTCTAAGCCCCACAGTTTAAAGTGTCCAGTCTGGTCTAATTCTTGAAGGGGTTTGACTTTCTGAAGGGAGCTGCTTCTGTGCTTCAAACCCCTTTGTGTTGTTTCCAGACAGGAGAACAGAAGCTGGAAACACCAGACACATCTTGCCACTCCTGAAAGTGAAGGAAGGCCACCCTTGACCTGACAGTCTGCAGAAGATGCAAACAAGGTGAAACCAACAACCCTCATTGCTACCAGAGGGTTTGACAGCTCCTGCATTACTGGCACACTGCCTGCTGGGATGGTTCTGCTTTTCCTTACCTACCTTGTGAAGTCTCCTGAAAAGCCTTTTTGATCTCTTTCAAAAGCTCTTCTGCAACTGCTGGCAAGGTACTATCCATCTCATTGGCGCTGGCCTCATGACTAGAAGCAAGATAGAGAACAGGAGGCAGTGAGAACTCACTAAGGACACCACAGATACTCTAAACCAGGACTGTTTAGCCACGCAGTACTCAGTCTCAGTGAGGTCAAGAAAGGGCATCATCAGCTACTTCAAAACGTTTTTGACACGTTCTCAGAACAAAGGGTTTCTCAAAAGCACGAGTGTCTCCCAGACACCCCCGTGGATGGGGATCAGGGGTGGGCATACTGCCGCTAACAGCAGGAGGCTCTGACCTGAAGCTTGCCAGCGCTGAGCCAACGCCGTTGCGGGCAGAGGAGGCCGCACAGCACACCCGCCGCTCCCCCTGGGACTTTGCTACCTCCGGGTCCCGCGACCCGCGCTGGGTGATCTCTCAGAGAAGATCCAGCCGCTCCAGGGCCGCCCTGCACGCTCCCCAGGGGCTCCCTCGGCACGATGAAGGCGCGTTGGGAGTTATGAGAGCCTCAGCTCCTGGGACGGTGATCCCGGGGCCGATCCCGAGGCCTACCTGTGTGCACGCAGCCATGCGCGCTCGTCTCCATAGCAACGTGCGCCCTTTGCCCCGGGGGACGCAAGGACGCGCGTCACGTGACCAAGGCGCCCTCTTAAAGGGCCCGCGCGGGGAATGCTGGCAGCGGGGTTGCTGCGGGCTCTGTGCCGCCTCCCCGCCCGCCGCTGTCCACCGGGGCTCCCGCTGCCCCGCACCGCCTGGCACGGCCGGGCCCACGGTCAGGAGGGTGGGAGCGGGAGGACAGGATGCGGACGGCGGCGGCGGTGGTGGGCCCGGCCGGTCGGAGGTGCCCTGAGCTTGCTGGGAGGTGAGCCGGGCGGCGGGCTGCGGGGCGGGCTGCGGGGCAGGGCGGTGCGGTCACTCTCCGCCCGCAGCCTTCTCCCTCTTCTCCAGGGACGCCGAGGAGGATGGTGAGGATGCCATTATCCTGCTGCTGAAGAAAGCCAAGGTGAGGCGCTGGGCTTGCAGGGCCGCGGCCATGGAGGCCCTT
The DNA here is from genome assembly GCA_013396975.1 of Bucco capensis. NCBI lineage: Eukaryota > Metazoa > Chordata > Aves > Piciformes > Bucconidae > Bucco > Bucco capensis. The sequence goes on from VWZO01013377.1 coordinate 420,500, forward strand.
TGGGGTGCATGCTCGGCGCGGGGCCTCCCCGTGACGTGTCCTCGTCTCGCCCCTGGCTGTCTCCGCAGCTCAGCGTCATGAAGGGCGAGCTGGGGGAGGCCGACCACCTTCTGCACCAAGCCCTAGGGCTGTCGCAGCGGTCAGATAACAGGAAAGCCATCGTCTACACCTACAGCATGGTGAGGCTGTGGGGGGCCCTTGGCCGCTCTCCAGTGCCGAATGCTGGGGCTGTGCTGGAGCTGGAGAGTGAGGGAGAAGCAGTTGTGTTGAGGCTGGTCCTCACTTCAGCACTGTCTGCCTCTTCCAGATGGCAAACGTGGCCTTCATGCAGGGACAGCTGGACAATGTGAGTAACTCTGGTTTTGGAGCGTTTTTCCCCCCACCTTCTGAATTTTAAGAGGCTGACATCTTGTGCAAGGTCTTGAAGGTGTGATGTGCTGTGAGAAGCTGCAGATTGAGAGTTGGGAGGCAGAGATCTTCCAGTATAAAGCAGAATAATCTGCCTTGGGACTGAAGTCCCATGGAGCATGTGCTGCTAAGAAAAGAGGCTTTCACAGTTCAGCTTTTAGCTCCAACATGGTGTGCAAGGGAGGGAATACTTTGTAGTGTCAGGTGACACAGTCAAGCATTTAAATGGCTGTTCAAGGAGAATCCAGGAAAGCCCTGAAGGGACATAGATGTGGTAAACTGCTGGTGTAGCAGTCCTCAAGTGGATGCTGAAAGGACCCAGTAGTACCAGTACCACTGGGCTCTGGCTAGCCTTTCACTTCTGACTGCTCATGATGTACAATGTAAATGCCACAAATTGTGAGACAGGTTGCTCCCAGGGGTCTGCCTCTGAAAAGGGTAGAGATCTTTTGGTTCAAGTGCTATTATTCCTCAGTATTCTCTTCAAAATTCTCATTTCAGGCAGAAAAGCTCTACAAAGCAAGTATGAGCTATTTGCTTGCAGGAGACACAAAGGAGGTATGTTCTTCTGATAAAGGCTTTCAGGTGGAAGTATTAACAGTGTGGTGCATGACTCTGTGGTCCATTTCTTGTGCTGTAATACCTCCTACTGGAAATTGGCAATACTAGCCATGAACTTGCTGGTTTCTCAGGAGCTTCCTTTAATGGATGGCAGCTCTGGAGAGAACAGGATGGGGACTTTTAAGGTCTAAACGTGTTCTCTGACAAAGTAATGTTTCTACTGGGGAGATGCAAGAAGAATAACAGTTGCATTGTATGTCCTTCTGGCAGGATGACAATGCAATCCTTGAGATGTCCCTCAAGCTGGCCAGTATCTATGCTGCTCAGAAACAGTGAGTTCTCTGCTAAAGGCATTTTTTGCTTGCAGCTCAGCTTCACAGTGTTGGTGGCCAAGCAAAGTGCCTGAGGAAGCTTTGATGTGACAAGATACCATCAACACAAAGGTTCCCACAAGCAGGATATTTGCCTACCTACTGTCATGTAGCAGAGTAATTGCTGTTATGCCCTGGCAGCTTTGGGCATGAGTAGCCACAGAGGACATTGCTGTCTGGCTAGCCTTTCACTTCTGACTGCTCTTGATGTACAATGTAAATGCCACCAATTGTGAGACAGGTTGCTCCCAGGGGTCTGCCTCTGAAAAGGGTAAAGCATTTAGTCTTCAATCCAAACCTCCCAGGGGGAAGGCTTTTGGAGCAGTTGCTGGTTGCTCATTTGAAGCTGCATTTTCCACTGGAGCACTGGCATAGGTTGCCTTAGTTGGCCTTGTCTGGGGGGAGGGGGATCCTCTCCACCTCTTGAATCCCTTTGCCTGTGGGCCAAGAGGAGGGTCCAGGCCATGATCAAGAAGAGAGCACTGAGGGCAGGGAAGGTTCTGGTGAAGGGGAAAAGCTGTCGTACAGGCCCTCTAGAATGAAGGATTGAAGGTGTTCACATCTCTCTCTTCTTTGCTGAGTTATTGCACTTTGCAGGCACAAATTAGCTGTGGCTGGCTACCAGTTCTGCATCCTGACCTTAGAGGAGAAGCTAGCCAAGCAAAAGGACTTGCCTGAGGATGTCTTACCAGGTGGGACTGCCTTGTCTGCCAAAGCCTTCTCTCATTATCTTTTCTCTACTTCCCTGTCCTTGTTGCTTTCCATCCTGCCCAAGTACTATCTTCATGCCAATCCACTGCCATGAGTTTTTGACTCTTGTAGGATGGAGACTCCTGCTGGATCTTGCAGAAGTGATCACTTGCACTCCTCTCTCTTTGCAGCTGAAGAAAAGGCCAACACTTACCTCTTGCTTGGGATGAGCCTAGACTCCTATGCTCGTTATCTCCTGAACATTAACCAGCTCCAAGTGGCCCAAAAAATGTATGAGAAGGCTCTGCAGATATCAAATGATGTTCAGGGGGAGACTCATCCACAGGTGATGTGTACAATGGCAGTTGGGCTACTAGGGAAAGGAAGGCTAACCTCCTAGGGAATGAGGGAGCTTGAAAGCTTTGTTGGCATTAAATGAATACAGCACTAACTTAGTTTCTCTCTTCCTGCCAGGAAGAACAAGCATACAGCATGCAGATGTATAAATATAAGACATTTTGTTACTGAAAGCTTCTCTGGGAGATACTGCTAGCACTAGTGTGACAAGGTTGTGAATGTGGTGCTCCTGCTGCCCCAGACTTCTACAAGAGTCTTGCTCTGAGGCTTCCTTTTCCATCCTGGTGCAGACTGTGGTCCTGATGAATGACTTGGCAACTGTCCTGGATGCTCAGGGGCACTATGATGAGGCATACAGCTATGTGAAGAGGGCAGCTGAGCTGGCAAAGAAGACTCAACACCCTGAGGAGTACATGGTGCTGAACAACCTGGCAGCAATTCTGATGCACAAAGGTAGGTAACTGAATGGCCAGCCTGTGTCCCTGGGCTTGTGCTGACTGCAGCTCCCTGTAGTGTAGGGTTGAGCTACAGTGTTAGGGTTGTGTTCCTGGTTTTAGTTTAAGCAGTAGGTCTGCTGACTTTGTGTAGGCAACTTGTGCTGTGTTCAGGTTGAGTTTGGCTGCTGAAGGATGCAGTAGTGGTGCACCTGATTCTAAAGGTTGCCATGGGATCCTGTTTCCCTTGTCTGTGCAGTAACTCCTTACAAAAGGACAGAAGACAAGCTTGAGACTTACTTCTCTGAGATCTTAATGCTGAAGCAGGACCATTGCTGGTGTCTAGCTCTCAGAGCTGGCATCCTAGACTGGATATCTTCTGAACCTCCCTAGTTCTAATGTGTCCAAGAAGTCCTTGCTTGTCCTTTCCATGTGGTCAGTTTCAGGAAAGCACCCTGAAATTAGGCAATATGTAATGGGCTAGCCATGCCATTTTTTCACCTCTTGCTACAGAAGACTTCCTGCAAGCAAAACAAGTGTACAAACAAGCTCTCAAGCAGGCACAAGAGAAGGGAGATGCTGCTTCTGTCCAGCATATCCAGGAAGAACTAGCTGAGCTGGCCAAGAGGAGAAAGGGCTCCAAGTAAGTTTAGCCACAGAGTCCAGGCTTGAAGTGGCTGAGAGCAGCAAGGGCTGCTCAGTACAAGCAGCCCAGGACCAGCTTGGTGCAGTTTTTCAGGGGAATAGCAATGAGGAATTTAAGGACTTCTTAACAAGAAGGGCTGCTATTGCCTAACAGCCCCAAATAAAGTGGTATTTTAACCATGTAAACTTGTGGTGTAGTCTGTGGTTGGTGCCTTGCTGTGCTAGTGATTTAACTCTGTCTTGACTGTCACTGAAGTGTAAGTCTAGCTTGCTATTAACACTTGCAGTTTAGTCAAGGAGCAGGCATGTGCTACTCCTGACTAGTGTCAAAACATGGCTATCCAAAAGCTAAGTCATGGAAAAGGCTGGAATTGTCCCTGGAGGCTGGCTAGCACAATAGGGTTGTGCTTTTGTCAGTGCTACACGTTATGCACTAGCTTCAGTCAAGCAGTTCCTAGCTGTTAGCTCCCATGTCCTCCTCAAACAGGTTGCCTGATAATCAAGTGGTTTTCCTTCAAAGCATTTAGCTTCCAAAGATAGAACATGTCCTCTCAGGGGAGGGGTGAGACCAGAGCTGCTGTCAGAAATACACCCCTTAGCTACCTTACCCCAGCCAAGAGCACACAAAGTGCCAAAGCTGTCTCTTCCCTTCTTGGATAGGTCAGTGCTAGAATGCTGAGGCTTCCTGCTGGAAAAGATGGTATGTACAAAGTGTCCATGCCTTCATATTCAATAGAACCTGTCAGATCTGTCCTGCAGGGATGCTTAATCTTGAAATGCAAAGGAGAATTACACCAGAAGTTACCAAATCTGTATTTAACTAGGATAGGAGAACTGACTGGAATTGTGTCACTAACCAAGCATTATTTTAACCTCAATTATAAGAGCTTCAGCTGATTGGTACAACCCTTCATGTTAATTGCATCATTATTAGTTTACTTACAGTAGCATTAGTGGCTCCAGCTCTGCTTAACTTTGAGCTAGGAAGAGGCATGTAGGTTTTCTAGAGTAGATGCTCATTGAAGCTGGAGGAACTTAAGTCCCAGGCACAGTTTTGTTGTCAGCAAGCTAGGAAGTAAAAACAGGGCTGTTACAGGCATGCTTGTACTAACTGCAAGGCTCTAACACACTAGAGCCAATCTTCTCTTCAAGTTCTGGTCTTTGGTTAAGTGGCAGACCTTGGACACTCCAGCAGTGTTCACTGGGAACACTCCCTCAGGGAAGTGTTTTGCCTGTTCTCATGAACATAGCTTGATGCTGCAAAACAAGAGGGAGAGACACAGGAAAAACAAATGGAGAACTGATCCCCTTTATTGATTGGTCTGAATCCAGAAGTCACTGTCTACTGAAGACATTGTGTGGAAAAAGAAGAAGAGTTGAGTTTTATGATGCATGGGTTTTTCAAGTCTTAAATGATTTCATATCAGAATCACAAAACATACCAAGATGAAAGCATGGTGAAAGCACTGATCAGAAATCAGGTAAAAAGCTGTAGTAAACTACACTTTGTAAACATGACTTACAAACACCCTCCTGTTTGAAACAGGGCAGATGTAATTCCATACTTGAAAATTACTGGAACTGTGGTAAACCCTAACTTAGGCTCTGGAGAGGTTTGGTTTTTTGTTTTGTTTTTTTTTTACACTGGAGAAGTTAGCCAAGTTCTAACAAACAAACAAAAAAAAGCAGCAACATTTTATGTGCAAATGCCACTCAAGCTGCTTCTTAGGAGAAAGTGACTAGCCTACCTTGGCTGTCTTGCTGCTGCAGCAGCAGGAACATAAAGCTTTGCAATGAACATGCTCTACTTACTGTACAGTTAGAGACAATTGGCTGTTCAGGCTGGATTTGTTACACTAAGAAAGTGAGAACAAGTGAGTTTTAGAATGGAACTTAGCTCTCCACTCCAAATTTCCATCTACCAAAAGGGCAGCTCAATTTGTTTTCCAGTATATGTTGCTGTGGGAACAAAAAAAAAACAAACCACAAGAGCACAAACAGGATGAAAATTTCACTGCTTTAAGCCAGAAAGTTAAAGGATGGGAGGGTGAGAAAAATCTTTCTTAAAGAAAGACTGGAAGGAGATTTAAGACTCCAACTGATCTACTCTGATGCAGTGTTTAAAACAAAAAAGAGTAAAACAATTCTGTATTTGCAACACAGAGTCAAGTTCCCAAATGAGTTCCTTTGCATTTTTTGCTTCAACACACTTTGGGCAGAAAGGGTTTGTCTCTAAAGTACTCCAAGTAAATTTGCTCTTTAGAAGTAGTTCTGTACTTCTTCTTGTCTGTAACTGGACCATTCCAATCCTTCCAGAAGATGCAGAGCTTACAGGGCTGAAGGTCACACAGCTGCATTACACCTTCCATGCAGCCTCTTGCAAAACACAGTGTTAAAGTCACAACACTTGGACTGGAAAAAACTCACTTCAAGGCAAAGACTCTGTTCATCAGCAAAGATACAAAAGCAATTTGGAATCTGACAGACTATCCCACCCTCCCCAGCTCAGTGCTATCTGTAAATCAATCCTTCTACCCCAGGAGATTTCAATTCACTTCCTGAGGTCAGTGCAGCAAAAAATAAGTTGCTTTTGAAGGTGGATGTCAGGACACCCTGTGATCTCACTAACCATATGTCTGTATACATGAGCTACAAGCTTGATGAATGATTAAGGAGACTCTCCTAGTACCATATACAATTTAAAAAAAATCAAAATCACCCTAACAAGTATTGCACACTTGAGGAGTTAAGCCAAGCCTTGGTAAGGACTTCCTTCTACCAAAAGCTTGCTTAGAGGGCTAGGGCTTGGGACACAGACTTGAAAATAATTATTACATAAAGATTTTTAAATCAGACTGGAGGAAGGTAAAAATAAAAAAATCACAGTACCTATTTTCCATCTGGTTGTAACAGAAGCCAAGTAGTTGACTCATGTGTTGCTCAATTCTTCTAGAAAAGTGTTTTGTTTTATTTAAACTTGGGATGTAGAGGTTTTTCTTCTTAGAGGATTTATCAACCCACCCAGAGCCTCTCTTCAGATAAGCCATTTGCTGTGGTTAAATAGCACAGTAAAAATTTAGTAGCCTGTTTTGACTGCATACAATGCAGAAACAGTAAAACACTTAATATAGGCTTTTGGGGCACAGGTACAATTCCCAGTGTGCATAACAGTGAGGTATGCCTCCAGAAGCTGTTCTTTTCTTTATCCTTTCAAAAATGAACCATAACATACCCATGCAATAATATTTCTGCAGTGTTGCTAAATAAAACCAACTGCACCAAAAAAAAAAACAACAAACCAAAAACAATCAAAAACCCCAATAAATTTACAATGTGGCAGAATTTCAAATTCAAAGAAATATATCATCTTATTCCAGCAAACTGGACTATGTTAATGTACAGAATTCATTAAGGGGTCAGTCTTAAAAATCAACATTTTCACAAGAGCTTGAACACCACTGAGAAAGTGTGTCTAGGGGGAAAAAAAACATGATATATGCCTGGCATGGCATTAAATGGGCAATGATGCTAGGCTGGATGGGAGGGTTCTGGTTAGGCTAGGCTGCTAGGGAGGTTAGGGTTATGAAGAATAATCTACACTGGAGAAAATGCTTTAAAAAAAAAACAAACAATTACAAAATGACCCCCAAAGTTTAGGCAATGAATTGAACATAAGTACACCAGATACTATAGCAAGGGAAAAAAACACTGCAAAAAGTACTCTCTATTTACAGAAGAATGATTTAAAGACATTATGGTTTTCTTTACAAATAGATGTAGAACAGGAATAATCCACATTTTTTTTTTTTTTTTTAAAAACTCTTTACATATTTATCTTTTTAATAAGTCAACCTCCTGGCTCACACTCCTCCAGCACACAGCCTGTGCAGAAGGCATCTCATGGACTCTCCAGCAATTCTTCATTGTGTGGCCCTTGCTCTCTTGGAAAGTCTCTGTGGGCACAAGTCAAAAATAGATTTCTTTTTGACCAGCAAATTAAAAACAAAACAAAAAAAAAAACCCCAAAAAACAAAGAGAAAAGCAATAATCTGCATAGTTCAGTCATCACTGTCAGACAGAGTCTCATACTGTGCTGAAAGCAGTGGTGCAGGCTCTCGCTCCCATATCCTGTTCTGGGGGTGAGTGGTTGCTTGGCTCATGGACGGTGGGGCACAGGCAATGGAGGTTGGTGGAGTACTGCTCAGCATCCTCATCGTCAGAGGGTTGTAAGGAAACTGGGTTGAACCTGAATCAAAGAGAGTTTCTCCATGTCAAAACCCATCAGCTGGATCTAAAGGAGAGGCTCAGTACTGGGGCCACTCCTGTTTAACATCTTCAGCAATGATTTGGAGCAGGGGATGGAGTGCAGCCTTAGCAAGTTTGCAGATGACAGCAAGCTGGCTGGCAGTGTGGATCTGCTTGAGGGCAGGGAGGCTCTGCAGAGGGATCTGGNTTTCCTTTTCAGGGTTGTCAGCCATTGGAACAGGCTGCCCAGGGAGGTGCTTGAGTCCCTATCCCTGGAGGTGTTTAAGAGCCAGGTGGATGTTGCATTGGGAGGCATCATTTAGCAGGTTGCTAGGGCTAGGACAAAGGCTGGACTCATGATCTTCAAGGTCTCTTCCAGCTCTAACTGTTCTATGATTCTATGGTTCTATTGGTTGTGACAACTAGCAAACCAAACCAGCAGTATTTTATTATGGCTACCTCTGACCTTTCTACAGATACCCCATCTCTTTGGGGAAGTTTGAAAGCAAGCCATCTCTCACCTGTTGATGAAGGCCTATCTTCCCAGGCCCACACTGGAGTCTGTCTGTGGTAGTCCCCATCTGAATGTACAGATGAGACAGAAGAAGGTCTTTCGCTTCCCAAATATCCCTGCCCAGGAATTGGAGACTTAGACTTCCTGCTGTTTGACTTGCCAATTAGCTTCTGCTTGCTGACTCCTCCTCCTGGGGATGGAAGGCACAGATTTTACAACAGGGTTACAACACTGCATTTTAGCCTCTCTGTTTCTACAAATGATCCTGTAGCAGCAAACAGGAGGTTCACACTTCTGATTTACTACACTTAGTGACCATAGAGGCTAGACTTCTAACACAGTACTGCTGGAAAATCTTCATTATCACAATGGAGTCAGAGTTCAGTTCAAGCTAGCTCTCACTGTCAAATGTTCCATATAGGTGCTGCATTACACATGCACTTTCTCCAAACCACTGAGAAGCTTCAGGTATCTAATACACCCTCCTCCCCATTTCATCAGTGTTATCATGCTCCAAGAACTACTGGCTCAGGTCACCAGCACCATTCTGAAAGCCAGGACTCAGTAGAGGGAATGCAAACATCACTTCCAGAGGAAAGACAATGATTTTCAGTGACACCAAGTTGATTCCAACCCTTCATTTGTTTTTTCTCAAAGCCATGGAAATGTTTAGGAGCTCCTAGGAGCCTCACCTGAATTTGGTGATGGATTAGCTTCTTCCCTACGTGTTTCATTACTCGCTGCCACTGCAGCACTGGAACTGCCAGGGGCTACTGCAATAGATTGGGACATTACAACTCCATGCTCCTCACTTTTCTCATCAAAGTTTCCCATCAATGCTTTCCTAATAATGTCTTCCAAACCCAGATTACTGGCAGGATCTGCAAAGGAATGACCCCTAGAACTGACTGCACCTGGGAGATAAAAGAAGACATACAGGGAAAGGTGGGAGGGGAGGCAAAAACATCTCAGAGAAATTACAAAGGGATATGGGAAAAGATTTTAGAGAGAGACAGAAAAAAAACAACAAAGGTGAGATTTGATTTTTTTTTTTTTAAATGCAAAGTTACATGCTCCAAAATGGCTACAAGTTAGATACAGGCCAGGAAATACTGAAGAGTACATCAGGAGTGCCTCTGGATGCCAGACTCCTTGCAAGAGGGTGAATTTTACTGTTTGGTTTGTTGGTTTTTTGTTTTGTTTTAAATAGCAAAGGAAGCTGGGCATGCTGGTTGAGATGGCATATTAAGTAAAATCTGCAGCTATTATTCAGTTGTAAGAGACCAGAGGTCTATTTCTCTCATTAATAATCAATACTGATTTGTCTGATGAAGTGTGATATATAGCAAAGATTTATTCCAGGATTTTCGTTCGTGAAGCCTAGCCATGATGATTCCAAAAGCTTGTTTTCTACCTAAACTAAAGGAGATCAGTACTGCCTCCACTGAGAAGACAGAAGCACTGTACCAGAAGGGGCAGCCACTGGCCAAAATCATCTAAAGTCAATCTGTGATACAACAGAAGCCTGAGATGCAGCAGTTCTTATCTCCCACATTTCAGCTCAGTTCTCTGCCTCCCTTGCCTCTTTACCACAGGAGAAGTGTGGGTTACATTTAATTTCCTTGTCTCATAGAAAGCTGGTGGGTTTTATTATGCAATTATCATAGGAAAAAAAATCATAAGTATTTTAATACCTCAGTTTATAAAAAGAATTTGATAAACTAAGCTCAAGTGTTGTTGAACTACACTGTATTTAAGAGATACTAACCAATTTTGTGACTTCTACCTCTGTAAGATCTGCAGAGGATACAGAAATAAACCATTCTTGCTTAAGTTCTTACTTAAACATTTCCTGAAACTTCTTTTTTCCTATGATACAGGAAGCAAATTTTCATGCTAAGACATTGCCTTCAAAATTTTTCATCATCTTCCTCAATTCCTGGACTCCCAAAGCATATAAATGGAAGATATTACATCAGTTTACTTCTTCTGAAACACACATAGTTTCTTTTCCTGGAAAGCTTACCTGAGGTAGTGACTGCTGGCAAATTGAATATTTCAGTCCCTGGCTGAGCAGTTGCTGCAATTAAAACACAACATTGCATTGAGTTTTTCAGTACTGATCACTCTCAGTATCCATTACAGCCTTAATCATAAGGGCCAAGAAAACACAAAACAGCTTCAAAGAAGGAAAATGTGTAAGAGTTAATGTTGATAGAAGGCAAACTACAGACACAAAACTAACCAGAATAACATCAAGTTTTAACAGCTCTGTCATTAATTATATGGTTTTTTTTAATGGTTTTCAGAAACTGTTTCCATCTCTTAAATGAAGCATTAAAAATGTCCTACATACACCAGCATTAAGGACAAAAAGGCGGGGGGGAAGAGGAAAATCTATCAATCTTCCAGGCTCTTTGGGTCATAATTATTCTGTATGTGTCTTATATCCCTAAATTCATAGTCATTCATATGTTATTTAGAATCATAGAACAGTTACAGCTGGAAGAGACCTTGAAGATCATGAGTGCAGCCTTTGTCCTAGCCCTAGCAACTTACTAAAGGATGCCTCCCAATGCAACATCCACCTGGCTCTTAAACCCCTCCAGGGATGGGGACTCAAGCACCTCCCTGGGCAGCCTGTTCCAATGGCTCACAACCCTTGCAGCAAAGAAATTCCTCCTAATGTCTAACCTGAACCTTCCCTGGCGCAAATTCCATCCATTTCCCCTTGTCCTATCACTCTCCACTAGGGAGAACAGACCAGTCCCTGCCTCTCTACAACCTCCCTTCAGGTAGTTCTAGAGAGCAATGAGGTCTCCTCTCTACCTTCTCTTCTCCAGGCTATTTGAAACATACTTAGTTTAGGACATGTGTGGATGGCAGTCAACTAAAGCTTAAGGTGGAATATTCAGTGGAAAGGCAAGTGCTGCATACCCATGTCAGAGTCACTTCCACCAGATGAGTTCAGCTTTCGAAATATCTCCTGTTTCTTGGATTTCACCATTGGTGAAGTGTTCTCAAGTTTGGTGAAAAAGGAAGGCAGGTAGCTGATACTGCCTGGCGAGCGAGAGTCAGTCCTGTCAAGAGCAACAGGTGTCAAAGAGAGAGGACACTTCTCAACATGTACATTTAAATCTTTCCAAAAGCAGTCAGCCACAAACTGCCAACATTCATATGATCTTCAAGACACTTTCCTCCGATTGTTTCTGGGGAGCAGACAAGTCCAATGACCTCTCCAACAACATCTGCTTTTTATCCAGGTAACAAGGTTTAAGAGTCTACAGCTCACACAAAAAGTGGCCACATCTTTGTCTATGCTGGAGAGTGGTAGAGAGATGATGCTGTTCCAAATTACCTCAGAGGTACCTACTATCAGATAATGACACACAACACACTGCTTGCACCAAGAAACTTAAGACAGAACACATACAGATGATCATAGAATCCTAGAATGGTTTGGGTTGGAAGGGGCCTCTGGAGCTCATCTAGTCCAACCCCCCTGCACTGGGCAGGGACATCCCCAACTAGAGCAGCTTGCCCAGAGCCCTGGCAAGCCTCACCTGGAATGCCTCCAGGGATGGGAACTCAACCACCTCCCTGGGCAACCTGTTCCAGTGTTCCACCACCCTCGTGGGGAGCAACTTCTTTCTAATGTCCAGTTGAAATCTACTCTTCTCCAATTTAAAATGCTGTTTCATTCAGGTTTCCCAAAGCATGTCCCAAGCAGCAAGTTTTGAATAGCAGTACAAAAGGACCAACAGCAATTGACAACTTGCCTGTGTTAGCAGAGGAAGATTGCTTAAACTGCTCTTTAATAAAGATACTGATTGCAGTATAAAGATCCAGAATAATGTCTTTAAAATTCAGTGTCACACATACCTCTGTTCAGTAGGCTCAGCTCTCTGGGAAAGTAGAAGAACATTTTCCTGTTTCTCATGTACAACCGGGACCTGAGGTGGTGAGATTGGCTCATAGGGCTCTGAAGAGACATGACTCCTCTCTGGAGATTTTCCAGGTCTACATCCATAATTCGGAGACAAAGAAATACTCTTAATGTACGTAAAGCAGTAGTGAACATATATAACTGCATTCCAGTTGTAACATAACTAACTACTTATGTCTAGTTGTAATATGTTGGGTGATCTCATAAAGATGACTTTGAATTGTCTGTAATGGTTTTGATAGGTTCTAAGTAATTAAGATTACTTAAATTAAGATTACTTAAGATCATGAAAGGAGTGGAGCATCTGCCCTNTAAGCTATGTTATGGAGCCAGGCAGCTGTCAAAACCAGTGCAAGACAGATACTGCCTAAAAGGAGACCTCTACTTCCGATCTACATCAAGATGATTGTGCTATTTTCCATAAATATCCTCTTTGGGCATCAGTTCAATTTGGAATCAAACTGCATCCATGCATTACCTTGCCCTGGACTTGTCAGACAGATTTTCAGGTGACACCCTAGCACCTGGCCGCTGATGGTGGACAGACTGCGACTGCGACTCGGGGCTGTAGCGATTCGAGCTCTTTGCCCGTGTGGAAACAGGGGTTGGAGCAGGGCTGGAATTCTGGAATGTAGTGGTGGAAGGCTGCAAAGAGGCCTGAGTAGCTGCTTGGTTTCTTGCAAAGTCCTGTGTAATGATTTGCTGATGGGAACAAAAAAATAGAGAAGAGAGACTTTAGTCAAATGTTGCCAGAGCAGATGTATGCATGAACTAGATGAACATGAGACCAACTGCAATAAATGAGAGGATTATAAATTCAGACACATTACTGTGTAACAACCCCCCAAGTAAAACTAGTAATTACAGAATTGCTATTGTGTTCCAAAACATGTGCTTTCAGCCTCAAACTAGAAACTTTTCACATCTGAAAAGAGGCATGCAAATCAACCTACACAGATGTGATCAGCAAGGGTGATAAGTCGATGGGTCCTGGGCACGTGTGCCATCCCTTCTGCCTGGGAAGAGGGAGGTGGAGGTTGCTGGGGTGAAGGGGGTTCCTGTGGTGCCCTGTAGCGGTGAATCGAGCCCTCATACTGCCTGTTTGGGTCATCTGGTTGAAGAAGAAAAGGTCAGGCTGTTAAGATGGTAGTACTAAAGCTTCAAAGCACCTTTTCCCCCTTCATACATACAGGCCCTGCAGAACAGACAAATAAAGATTTATTCCACAATGGAGGGGAATTTCTGTGGAGGAGGAAGACGGGAGCTGTTTGCTCAGTGTGATGGGAAAGTAAAGAAGGCCAGATGTTCATACAGAGAAAAAGCCAAGAAAGGGAAAACCAAGGAAGAGAAAGAGAAAGGGAAAACCAAGGAAGAGAAAGAGAAAGGGAAAACCAAGGAAGAGAAAGAGAAAGGGAAAACCAAGGAAGAGAAAGAGAAAGGGAAAACCAAGGAAGAGAAAGAGAAAGGGAAAACCAAGGAAGAGAAAGAGAAAGGGAAAACCAAGGAAGAGAAAGAGAAAGGGAAAACCAAGGAAGAGAAAGAGAAAGGGAAAACCAAGGAAGAGAAAGAGAAAGGGAAAACCAAGGAAGAGAAAGAGAAAGGGAAAACCAAGGAAGAGAAAGAGAAAGGGAAAACCAAGGAAGAGAAAGAGAAAGGGAAAACCAAGGAAGAGAAAGAGAAAGGGAAAACCAAGGAAGAGAAAGAGAAAGGGAAAACCAAGGAAGAGAAAGAGAAAGGGAAAACCAAGGAAGAGAAAGAGAAAGGGAAAACCAAGGAAGAGAAAGAGAAAGGGAAAACCAAGGAAGAGAAAGAGAAAGGGAAAACCAAGGAAGAGAAAGAGAAAGGGAAAACCAAGGAAGAGAAAGAGAAAGGGAAAACCAAGGAAGAGAAAGAGAAAGGGAAAACCAAGGAAGAGAAAGAGAAAGGGAAAACCAAGGAAGAGAAAGAGAAAGGGAAAACCAAGGAAGAGAAAGAGAAAGGGAAAACCAAGGAAGAGAAAGAGAAAGGGAAAACCAAGGAAGAGAAAGAGAAAGGGAAAACCAAGGAAGAGAAAGAGAAAGGGAAAACCAAGGAAGAGAAAGAGAAAGGGAAAACCAAGGAAGAGAAAGAGAAAGGGAAAACCAAGGAAGAGAAAGAGAAAGGGAAAACCAAGGAAGAGAAAGAGAAAGGGAAAACCAAGGAAGAGAAAGAGAAAACCAAGGAAGAGAAAGAGAAAGGGAAAACCAAGGAAGAGAAAGAGAAAGGGAAAACCAAGGAAGAGAAAGAGAAAGGGAAAACCAAGGAAGAGAAAGAGAAAGGGAAAACCAAGGAAGAGAAAGAGAAAGGGAAAACCAAGGAAGAGAAAGAGAAAGGGAAAACCAAGGAAGAGAAAGAGAAAGGGAAAACCAAGGAAGAGAAAGAGAAAGGGAAAACCAAGGAAGAGAAAGAGAAAGGGAAAACCAAGGAAGAGAAAGAGAAAGGGAAAACCAAGGAAGAGAAAGAGAAAGGGAAAACCAAGGAAGAGAAAGAGAAAGGGAAAACCAAGGAAGAGAAAGAGAAAGGGAAAACCAAGGAAGAGAAAGAGAAAGGGAAAACCAAGGAAGAGAAAGAGAAAGGGAAAACCAAGGAAGAGAAAGAGAAAGGGAAAACCAAGGAAGAGAAAGAGAAAGGGAAAACCAAGGAAGAGAAAGAGAAAGGGAAAACCAAGGAAGAGAAAGAGAAAGGGAAAACCAAGGAAGAGAAAGAGAAAGGGAAAACCAAGGAAGAGAAAGAGAAAGGGAAAACCAAGGAAGAGAAAGAGAAAGGGAAAACCAAGGAAGAGAAAGAGAAAGGGAAAACCAAGGAAGAGAAAGAGAAAGGGAAAACCAAGGAAGAGAAAGAGAAAGGGAAAACCAAGGAAGAGAAAGAGAAAGGGAAAACCAAGGAAGAGAAAGAGAAAGGGAAAACCAAGGAAGAGAAAGAGAAAGGGAAAACCAAGGAAGAGAAAGAGAAAGGGAAAACCAAGGAAGAGAAAGAGAAAGGGAAAACCAAGGAAGAGAAAGAGAAAGGGAAAACCAAGGAAGAGAAAGAGAAAGGGAAAACCAAGGAAGAGAAAGAGAAAGGGAAAACCAAGGAAGAGAAAGAGAAAGGGAAAACCAAGGAAGAGAAAGAGAAAGGGAAAACCAAGGAAGAGAAAGAGAAAGGGAAAACCAAGGAAGAGAAAGAGAAAGGGAAAACCAAGGAAGAGAAAGAGAAAGGGAAAACCAAGGAAGAGAAAGAGAAAGGGAAAACCAAGGAAGAGAAAGAGAAAGGGAAAANAAGAAAGAGAAAACCAAGAAAGACATGTTTTTCTGCTTAGAGATTATAACCATATATGGCTATGTGTTTGCTTAAGGCTTGACCCTGAACCTGGTGGGAAAGTTACAGCAGAAGTTTGTATCCAGGTTTGGACATATAAAAGTAACTGGTTCTGTATAATAAACTTCTTCTGGTAGTACCCAGCTTGGAGTCTGTGTCTTTCATACCCCACAAATGGCTGCCTGAACTTGGGACACAGAATAGGAGGCTCATGAAGCCCAAACTGGTGGCATCACCCAACTGAACCAGGGAACCTGGGACTTTGATATTGTGCACCTATTGCCTGAAACACAGGTGAGAGTGGTCAGGAACCATGGGAGGGAAGTTATCCCAAGAACAGAAACACAGCCTGGAAGTGCTGCAGCTATTAAAAGCACAGAAACAAACTGTGTCAGGACTGGAGTTAGTGACTCTGTTAGAATGGATCTGTGCTAAGGTGCTAGATTTTCCCCCTGAAGGTACATTTCAAATACCTGCCTGGCAAAATGTTGGCACGAAGCTGCTTCAAACGTAGATTCAATTGCGTGGGGGACATCTGTTGACCTGGTGGCAGATTATTGCTACCCTGCGACAAGTCCAGGATGACACCGGGGAAGCTGTGCAAAGCAGCAGCGACTTGACACCTTCCGTGACATCAGTGACAGCAGTAGTCCCTTCGGTGTGCTGCCACTGCCCCTGCTGCCACCGCTTCCACTGTCATCGCAACCAACAGCATCAGCTGTTCCAACCTGTGCTGTGCTGAACTCTGATCCGATGTCAGAAAGTATGGGTAGTGACTCTGACAGGTCAGAGGAGCCTCTTGATCCAGGTCCTATTGATCTGGAAAAGGAGCCTGATCTCTACCCATCCCTTCAAAATGAGTTGTCCGTGCACCCAGGAAGCGCAGGTGAGGGGCTGGGAGATTGATGGAGGGAATGTAAGTGGGAAGCCCTTAGATGGGGGGACCTAAGGGTGGCTATGGCATGTCCAGTAATCTATAAGCCTAACCAGGCTCCAGAGTGGCAAGCTTTGAATTATGTTTATAAAATATTTCATCCACCTCAATGCTCTGGCTGAGAGGTCTATAACAGATATCCACAACAATATTTGCCTTGTTGGCCTTGCCTCTAATCCTGACCCATACACACTCGACCTTATCATCACCATACTTAAGTTCATAACAATCATAACAGTTCCTAACGTATAGGGCCACCCCACCTCCTTGCCTTTCTTGTCTATCCCTCCTGAAGAGCTTGTAGCCATCAATTGTGGCACTCCAGTCATGCGAGGTGTCCCAGCGTGTTTCTGTGACAGCCACTATGTCACAGTTGTCCTCATGAATCATGGCTTCCAGCTCTTCTTGCTTGTTGCCCATGCTGCGTGCATTGGTATACATGCACTTCAGCTGGGTGAGATGTCCCAACACCTTTTTGTGAGTGTGGACCCCAGTTTCAACCTGACCCTTCTCNGTGACTCTGACAGGTCAGAGGAGCCTCTTGATCCAGGTCCTATTGATCTGGAAAAGGAGCCTGATCTCTACCCATCCCTTCAAAATGAGTTGTCCGTGCACCCAGGAAGCGCAGGTGAGGGGCTGGGAGATTGATGGAGGGAATGTAAGTGGGAAGCCCTTAGATGGGGGGACCTAAGGGTGGCTATGGCATGTCCAGTAATCTATAAGCCTAACCAGGCTCCAGAGTGGCAAGCTTTGAATTATGTTTATAAAATATTTCATCCACCTCAATGCTCTGGCTGAGAGGTCTATAACAGATATCCACAACAATATTTGCCTTGTTGGCCTTGCCTCTAATCCTGACCCATACACACTCGACCTTATCATCACCATACTTAAGTTCATAACAATCATAACAGTTCCTAACGTATAGGGCCACCCCACCTCCTTGCCTTTCTTGTCTATCCCTCCTGAAGAGCTTGTAGCCATCAATTGTGGCACTCCAGTCATGCGAGGTGTCCCAGCGTGTTTCTGTGACAGCCACTATGTCACAGTTGTCCTCATGAATCATGGCTTCCAGCTCTTCTTGCTTGTTGCCCATGCTGCGTGCATTGGTATACATGCACTTCAGCTGGGTGAGATGTCCCAACACCTTTTTGTGAGTGTGGACCCCAGTTTCAACCTGACCCTTCTCAGATGTTTGCATGATTTGTAATCTGTCAGAAACCAATGAAACATCCTCCAGCTCCTCCTGTTTGTCCTTAGGCTCATCTCTAGTGAGCCTGGTTTTAACCCCCTCCCCTTCAAGCCTAGTTTAAAGCCCTGCCAGCTCATGAACAAGGATTCTCTTTCCCTGTTGAAACAGATGTACTCCATCTGTTGCATGGCGGTGCGCCCCAAGGTTATGGCATGCAGAGGGGAAAATGCAGGCTTTGGTAGTACAGTAACCCCTCAGGTATATTGGTCAACCACAATAAAGCAGGCTCAGCCCCTCATGACATGTTACTGTCATAGACTTAAAGGACTGTTTTCTCACTATTCCAATGCATCCTGATGACACACCTCACTTGGCATTTTCTGTGCCAGCAATCAATCAGTAAGAGCCTATGAAAAGATATCATTGCACTGTGCTGCCTGTGTATGCACAACAGCCCCACTATGCATCAGCTTACTGTGGCAGCTGCCTTACACAGAGTTCAACGCGAAAATGTGGCAGTCATCATCTATCACTACATGGATGATCTCCTAATAGCTGCAGCAACAGAGGAAACAGTTCATTTAGTAGCAGCACAACCGTGTTCAGTGGTAAATGATGCAGGTTTACAAGTCGCTGAGGAAAAAGTTCAGCGCATTCCGTGTGGCAATACCTTGGCTTTCAGATTACCCAGCAAGAGATTAGACCCCATCTGTAGCCATCAATACCTTCAAAGTCCAGACTCTTCATGATCTACAGAAGCTTTTAGGAGCCATTACGTCCTATTTTAGGGCTAACAATAGTGACCTACATCCCCTGTTTCGACAACTGAAAGGGGACTCTGACCTTAACTCCCCGCAGACACTAACAGCAGAAAGCAATCAAGTACTGTGAAAGGTTGCTAGCACGATTGAAAACTGGCAAAGTGTTCATTGGCTTCTCCATCGAGCCACGTATTTAGCAATTGTTCCCAGTGACTTTCAAGCTTTCACAATTATCTTTCAACAGAATGACTGACACTCAGACTCCCTGTTGGTGCTAGAGTGGGTCCTTCTTGCCACATCCTCTTAAAAGACTGTTACTGCAATACCTGAATTACTTATCCAGCATGGCAGAACAAGACTCCAAATGATCAGTGGAGAAGATCCTGAGGTTATCTACTTATGTGTCACTAAAGAGAATTTAGATTGGCTATTGGCACACAGCACTGAGATCCAGTGTGCACTGGCAGACTTTACTAGCCAATTATCTCTTCACTATCCCAAACAGAAATTATACACTGATATTCAACATTTACCACTGCACAGCTGAAGGCGACATGCTGAAACTCCAGTTGAGGGAATTTACCAATGGTTCAGGCAAGACAAGGAAGGAAGTGATTGCATGGAGACACCATAAAGACTCAGAATGGTTGTCTGAAGTTCATGTATGTGAACACAGGTCCACACAAGTTATCAAACTTGTTGCAATAAACATGGCTTTCCAACGTTTTGCACATGAACCAATGAATGTTGTAACTGATTCCATGTATGTTGCTGGAATTGTGCAATGTATTGATCATTCATACTTAAAATGAGATAGTAAATCCTCTTCTCATGACAGAGCTTAGAACTCTGTGGACACTGATAAATTACATAGTCACGATTACTATGTAGTGCACGTCAGATGTCACACAAGTCTCCCTGGAACTGTATTTGATGGAAANATGAGATAGTAAATCCTCTTCTCATGACAGAGCTTAGAACTCTGTGGACACTGATAAATTACATAGTCACGATTACTATGTAGTGCACGTCAGATCTCACACAGGTCTCCCTGGAACTATATTTGATGGAAACAGTGTCACTGCTTTGCTCACCATGAATGTGACTGTCCCTAATCTTTTTCAACAGGCACTCAATTCTCACAGTTTCTATCATCAAAATGCACAAGCTTAGAAAGGGCACTTCGAGATTACACTTAATCAGGCTCACAACATTATTGTCTCTTGCCCTGATTGTCAACAAGTAACTCCTTTACCCGCACAGGAGAGTGTAAATCCAAGAGGGCTACATTCTAATGAACTTTGGCAATTGGATGCCACATATGTTTCAGAGTTTGGTTGACTTAAATATGTGCATGTATCAATAAACACTTTTTCTGGGTATATCATAGCTACTGCTTATACAGGGGAACAAAGCCATGATGTTTTTAAACATTGGCTAATGTGTTTTGCTATTCTGGTGTTCCTCAGAAAATCAAAACTGATGATGGACCTGCATATGGAGCAGGAAGAACTGTAGAATTCCTCCAGCAGTGGGGGATGTCACATCACTGACATTCCACACTTCCCCACAGGTCAAGCTATCATCAAAAGTGGGCATCACTCTTAAAGACATGTTTATAAACAAAGAAAGGGGAGCAGGGAATACAGCTCCCCACAAGACAGACTATGGAAAGCTATATTTGTGCTGAACTTTTTAAATCAAAATGAGGTCAATCAGACTTGGTATGCCCACCAGTTTTTTTCCTCATCAATGGCTGTCAGGGAAACCACTTGTAATGATTTGTAACTCAGTATCAGGGGTGTGGGGAGGGGCTGATGTGGTTAGTGACATGGGGATGGGGTTACCCTTGTGTCTCCACAGGAGGAGGTCTCTGATGGATCCCTGCACGGTGTGTTCGACCCTTTATACCATCACCATCATCTGGGGTCCAGGAAGTCACTCCCTCCAGCCATTAGGACTGCTGGGTTCTAATGTTTAGCTCACATTTGCCAATGCAACACATCAATCTGCATTGTGTACTGCTTTGAAAAGCCTGACAGATCCCTTTTGTACATGTTTAGTGGGGGCTCCGCTTACAAGCGGCAGAATGGGATCTGCTATGTGGCCAGGCTATGCAGAGGAATTGTGCTGAACCTGGGATTCAAGAGCCTCATTGGTAATGTGAGGTCACTTGAAGGAAGAAAACAGCTGTGTTTGTCATAATTGCAGTAGTAGCCCTGTTGATTGTTATCTGTCTCCCTGATTCTTGTGTTCAATGCTTGACTGCCCTTCTCAGAATTTGCAAACGAATGTGCAAACAAAAAAAGGAGAGATGTGGGGAGGAGGAGGACTGGAGCTGTTTGCTTGGTGTGATGGGAAACTAAAGGCAGCCAGATGTTCANATGTTTAGTGGGGGCTCCGCTTACAAGCGGCAGAATGGGATCTGCTATGTGGCCAGGCTATGCAGAGGAATTGTGCTGAACCTGGGATTCAAGAGCCTCATTGGTAATGTGAGGTCACTTGAAGGAAGAAAACAGCTGTGTTTGTCATAATTGCAGTAGTAGCCCTGTTGATTGTTATCTGTCTCCCTGATTCTTGTGTTCAATGCTTGACTGCCCTTCTCAGAATTTGCAACCGAATGTGCAAACAAAAAAAGGAGAGATGTGGGGAGGAGGAGGACTGGAGCTGTTTGCTTGGTGTGATGGGAAACTAAAGGCAGCCAGATGTTCATGTAGAGAGAAAAACAAGAAAGAAAAACCCCATGTTTTTCTGCTTAAGAGATTATAACCATATATGGCTATGTGTTTGCTTAAGGCTTGACCCTGAACCTAGTGGGAAAGTTACAGCAAAAGTTTGTATCTGGGTTTGGAGATATAAAAGTAACTGCTTTTGTATAATAAATGTCGTCTTCTGGCTGTAGCCAGCTTAGAGTCCCTGTCTTTCATACACCACAAATTTCAGCTCACTTCTCACCTGCAAACTGTACTGTAACAGCTTGAGCTTTACTAACAGATAAAGAATTGTAGGCAACAACACCAAAATGCAGTAATTTTACAGAACATATTGAATACATTTCTTATTAAATCAGCTACACTGCAATGTAAAGGAGCTCTATTCAATGCCAATGTCAGTTTCAATACATTTGCTCCAGTTTTTCCACAGTTTGCTGCAAAAACACTCTTCCAACAAAAGCTTCTGAGAAGTTAAGAATGCAGTAAAGTCACTTAAAGACTCTCAGGATATTTTTTTTCTAGTTCATGTGCTCTGCAATCACAGGCACGACAGCTGCGAGTGCTGCTATGGTGGGCATCAACTTACTGTCTGTCACGCTTGGTTTAGGTGCCTCTTGTTGATAGGGCTGTTGCTTTTCTTGAGTAGGTACAGGTGAATTTGCAGGGCTAATCAGCTCTATGCCATCTCCAGGAGCTTCATACCGGTGAGAGGACACTGAATATCAAAGCAAAGGTTGGGGAATAAGGTGTAAATATCACAGAAATTTTTGGTTGCCTGTACACAGCAACACTAGTGCTTCCATTAAAATGACAGCAGAGAAAGCAAAGTCAAACACTGTCTTGTCTCCTGATAAAAATAGTTCCACAAAACAGTGTTCCAACATAAACCAAATAATTTTATATTTCCTGACTTCTATATAAGCTTAGTCTAATTATTCTGCATTTATGGTGTAGCATGGAATCTTAATAAAGCAAACAGCTCTGAATTTTGCAAGAATCTTGAGTTACTCTATGGAAAACTTGTATTTGTCTATGAAGCGTTTCCACTGTGCAGAGCTGAATATTTTATCATGAAACATCAGAACCATTTCACATCTTATTATTTCCCTAAAAGGCTAAGAGAGATAGGAAAGAAGCAGATAGTGACTAAGATACGTACAACTACTGGAAGAATCTGAACTTTGAGAGCCCCTATCTCGTGCATCCTTGTCTGAGGCAATCTGTCGAGTGATGATCACATCTATGAAGTTAGCAGCAGTAATTGTGGTCTTCCCTCGAGTTCTCAGCTCTTCCTCGTACCTGGATTTAGGAGGAGGTCCTTTCTCTTTACCAGCCTCTGAATAGACTACTGATGAAGACTGTCCCTGGGCCTTGCCACCGCTAAAATTTGCAGATGTATAGGGGCACTGGACAGGCCTCTTCTCTACTTCCAGTGTCTTCTGTTCCATCTGCTGCTGTTCAGTAACCATAGCTGACCGGCGTCTCATGTTCTTTTCTATCCTGCTTCCTTTGTGCTTGTTCTCTTTTGTTTTGGCAACTTCCATCTGAGGAGCAGAGGCTGCAGCATCTACTAGTGCTGCAAGGGCATCAGCAGCAGTATTGTAACGGGAAGCTGGCAACCCTTGAGTAATAGAGGGAGCTCCAGGGGTGAGCTGCCTGTTGGCAAACATTGAATATTCTGGATTATATCACATGAAAAAAAAAGAACCAGAGCTACATCAAGAGTACAATAAAGTAAAGCTTTCATGACCCTCATTTCTATCCAAACTGGACTGGTGAAAATGCATTGGATCATTTCTAATAAATCCAAGAGCAATTAGACAGTGTTGTGTCCTTTTCTTGTAGGATCTGCATCAGGCTATATGCACCTTCTAATAAGCTCAAATACTAGAACAGGTATCTCTGCAACAGTAACTTATAGAACCTACATGATACGTAGCTGAGCAGCAGGATCCAAAGGTGTGATTACACTTGTCCCATTGGTTCCTTGAAAAATACTAGGCCTTTGTTGCAATATGTTTTCCTGACTTCTTACTGAAGGGGATGGGGACCGAACGTAGCCGTGGCTGCCAGGTCTGACAGGCTGCTCTGTACCTGCAGAACAGAGAGCACAGGGGACAAACAGAAAATACATACAGATCACTCTTACAGCAATGCAGAACAATGTATCAATGCTGTCTCAGCCACATCCTCTCCCAGTCGTCTCCACCACTCTAGCTGTGACTGTATCTATTAAAGGTTTAAACAGTAGCACTCTATTTACAATGCTCTAAATGATAATCCAGTTGTGCCAGTGATAACTGGGATTCACAGCCTTCCCTAGGCACTACATTGATATGGGAGAAAAGATCAAGAAGCCTGGTACTTGCAGAAGTTGTAATTATGACCAGAACTGTGAGGTATAGGAACCCGCCTTAAGTGCAGAATAAAACCAAACTGTGCAATGTACTGTTAATAAGCTACATGTTGCTATAGAAAATAGCTATAGAAAATGAGAAAGTTACAGTCTACAAGACAACTGATCCAAATGTGGCAATGTGGACTGACCTGGTCGACGATATAGCTCAGCAGGAACTGAAGCTATTCTCTCCCTCTCTCGTTCTCGCTCTCTTTCCCGCTCTCGCTCCCGTTCCCTCTCCCTTTCCCGTTCCTTCTCCCTCTCCCTTTCCCGTTCCCTTTCAGCATTTGCAGCTGCAGAAGCTGCCAGGTGTGTAGGATGTCCTGGAAAGTCCACAAGACAAAATGAAATAGAAAAAGAGATACTCAAGTTAAGCACAGTTTGATGTAAACACTTGCCAGTATATTCTGCCATCCACTTACAACAAAAATTTCCCTAATACATTTCCATTCCACTCAAGACTATGCATTTACCTAGGAAGACAAAAGCTTAACACACAGTGACAGTGGGAGGCTCAACAGCTTTTTACTGAACTGGCTTCTATACAATTAGAAACTAGACAGCTTGTAGACTCAAATTCCACCCTTTAACACATGTGATACGAGGTTAAGTGAAATCACAGTCAAATGAGTACAAATTAAGAGCTGACAGAATGAGGCCTTCAGCTGTTAATGGAACTATGAAGGATTACACTAAGAAAACCTTTGTTAGCCAAGTGAGAAGTGCAAGCAAAAAGCATCACCTGAGAAAACCTCTAAACATGATATTAATGACAGCCAAACCAAGATGGTCAATTATCTCAGCATGTCAGATGATCAGAGACATCCCCTAATCACAGGAGCTCTTACCTGGTGACAGAGAAGCAGGATTGTAAGGCCTGGGAGGGAATGTAAGCTGGGTACCAGGGATGTATGTGATTCTCTCCATGGGTGGTGTGCTTGTTCCTCCAGGGTGAGGCACTAGGATAGCGGGAGTCACATTGTTCAGGTCAATAATTCCTGTTAGGAGATGACACATGTAAGAATGGCAAGTTTTTTGCTCCTAGTGTATCTGAAGAACTTACTTGCTCCTTGGGCTTCATAAATTGTTCCTCAATTTTTTGACCTTTATGGTCTTATAGTTAACTTTGCAGGATTTCCATTTTCTCTAAGGAGTTAACACTTCTGTGAGATGTCTTTTTGCTTTTCCCCATTCTGCAACAGGTCACACACATTTGCTACCTCTCTAATAGAATATCTTTAAAAAGTCACCATGTTTTTCACAAACCTTACTCTTTTAGCTGTTGCTTTCATTTTCATTTTGAGGCAGGTGTCATTTGGATATAATTCTCTTTTCTGAAGTTTGAAGATGAATCAAATAGGCTTCCGAATATCAATTTAAACTAGAATAAAACAGTCTAGCTTCTTGAATAGCAGTAAGTCTTATAGCCTTCCCTTTAACAACATTAATTCCATACAGAGTTTTTCCTATATATCCACAAAAACCAGTTAGATGTAGGACACCTCATTTGCAAACACAGCTATAGATATGCACTTATATGTGTGCATGCATCCAACCATACAAATACATACATTTTTAAGCAGCAACAAACCAACCCAATCAACCAACCAAACCACACAGATATCCAAACCACACTTTAAAGAACATCAGAAAGACCACAAGACTTACCTCTTGCCCCTGCATATGGGAGAGCTAAAGTTTGCTCTCTAGGAGATAATCCTCTCGTTACATCAGGACGTAGATTGACTTGCATCTGCTGTGAGGTAATGTAGTCATTTAGGATTGTCTGTCGTGTGTTCTCCATGGCATAAAGCTGATACTGACTTGGGTAGCCTGGGGTGGGTGAGAGCTGCCTTTGGAACAGGTAAGCTGCAGCAGCTGAGGGTGAAGGAGGGGGGGAAAAAAAAAGAGCTTTAGGAAGCAGTAGGGGTGAGATCAAGTGAAAGTTTTAGGTGTTTATATAGCTTGAATGAGAAGTGCTATCAATTCTCTCTAGCCAGTGCCAAATGAATTAAAATAGCATTTTAATACTCAGTTTGTTGAATTTATGCACTGCATGCAGACTGAAAACATTCAATAGCTCAGGTGGAGATATGCAGTAAACAATGGACTTGATTAGAAATGTAAATCCTGAAGTTCTGAAGATGTAAAGGGCTGAAATACTTAATGAAGGTTAAAATACCTCACAGAAGGGGACTGATGGAGAGGTTAAATGGAAGTCTACTGTATTTACTGCCACCAGGGATAACCTGATAAACCCTCAGTTACAATGAATCACAGTCCTGAACAAAGGGATACTGATCACACTTCTCTTCTATAGCATTTTCCACATCCTTCTTTGCACAGCTCTCCTTTTCACAAATCCTTATCTAAAAAGACTGTGTGAACTTGTTAACAAAACAGAAGCAACTTGGCAGCTTCTTAGAGAAAGTTACAGTATTATACAATAGATATTAAAACCTCACTAAATGGAAATCAAACCACAGTAGTGTATGTGTGTATATATATATATATATA
>VWZO01013379.1:0-206351 GCA_013396975.1 Bucco capensis
CTCCAGTTGTTTTTGAGGTCCAGAAATTGGTTTGGTTCTTGCTTTCTGATTGCAATGCTAGAACCTCTGAGTTCACTCTTTCCCCAACAGTTGCACCCAAAATATTTGTAAGATGTGACCTGTGGAATCCTATCCTAATGACTTGTATTTCTTTTATTTGCCAGAACTGAACTGAAGCTTACCCGAAAAGCTGCTTATGTCAGATACTTCAACAGCTCAGCCTTCTTCTTCTCAGGCTTTTTTGTGGTGTTCTTAGCTGTGCTTCCCTATGCTGTCATTAAAGGAATTATCCTCAGAAAAATATTCACCACCATTTCCTTCTGCATTGTGCTGCGGATGACAGTGACCAGGCAGTTCCCTGGGGCTGTCCAGACCTGGTATGACTCTCTTGGAGCCATAAACAAAATACAGGTAGGCTCCAGCCCCTCACCTCTTCCCAACTACGTCAGCTCATTCTTTCTAGCATCTTATCTTGTCAGCTGATCAACAAAAGAGCACAGCATTTGGGCAGGCTTGCCAAATATACTGAATATTGCTTTGATTACACACCATGAAATGTCAGTGTAAATCTTGATACTGTTCTATGGCTCCCCAGGCAACAGAACCAGAGGAGTCTCATGCTACCTGCATGCAGCTCTTCTTGAAGCAGTGGCATTGAGTGATTTCTTCTCTTTGCAGACTAAGGAGCTTAATTAAAAATATATCCTGAGGAGTGGTGCTTAAGAGATGTTTTTCCTCCGGAAAAGGAAGTACAGAATAGGCACAGGTTTTCTATGGCTTGGCTTCCAGTAGCTGCAGACCCAGATCTTCTGTTTTCCTAGCACTTAGTGGCAAGAGCAGCAGGAGATTGTGCATCTTATGCAAATGTGCATCTCATTCATGAGGAGTGGTGAACATAATGAAGGCACTGGTCAGATAATTTTTACCTGGCTTACCTACTGAGATCAGTTGCTCATATAGCAGCATGAGAGCCTTATCTGCAGAGTCCTAGCAGGGAGAATTCTTACTAACTCTGCCATGTCCTCTCATCTGCTCTCGTGGTGTTTCTAGGATTTCTTGCTGAAAAAGGAGTACAAAGCCCTGGAGTATAATCTAACAACCACTGGGGTTGAGCTGGACAAGGTAACAGCTTTCTGGGATGAGGTTAGTGCTTTTACTCAAACTAAATTAGAACACAGAGTTTCTCTTTTTGCCTGGTAGTTGCCTTGGTGTTCTCTAGAGGAGCAGCC
The DNA here is from genome assembly GCA_013396975.1 of Bucco capensis. Taxonomy (NCBI): domain Eukaryota; kingdom Metazoa; phylum Chordata; class Aves; order Piciformes; family Bucconidae; genus Bucco; species Bucco capensis. The sequence goes on from VWZO01013379.1 coordinate 1,230, forward strand.
TACACTCCTTCCCTTCAACTGGCTGCAGCTATCAGCAGCCAAGGAGTATCTGGCAATTAATGCATGATATCAAATTGTTCATGGTTGAGACACACTGGGAGAGACCTCTTCATAAGAGTTAAGGCCTATAATAAGTAGTTATTTCTGCTTTAAGCCAGCTTGAAAACACTCAGGCTGTGCATGTATAGTCATTGGAAAGCAGTTCTGTAATAGACAGATTTTATCTGTGTCCACAAATGTAGGAGCAAGTCTAATACATACATGAAATAGATATATTTTTACAAATACAGTAAATATTTTATAGGTAGAAAAACTAATATCAGAAAAGTAAGTTCCTGTGTTTTCCTAGTATGATATATATGTCTGCATATGCATGTTTGGTTGATTTATTGATATGCTTGTTGCAGGGAATTGGAGAGCTGTTTGTAAAAGCAAACCAAGAAAACAACAACAGCAAAGCTGCCAGCACTGACAACAAGCTCTTCTTCAGCAATTTTCCCCTTCATGCTTCTCCTGTCCTTCAGAATATAAATTTCAAGATTGAGAAGGGAGAGTTATTAGCTGTTTCTGGATCCACTGGAGCAGGCAAGGTATTTCTGTTTTCTGTTCTTTCAACAACACTCCTAATAATTCTAAGGATTAATATTGTGATGATATCTGTATTGTTAGCTGTGTTGGTCTTGTATTCTCTCTGTGCTCACTGTAAAAAGGATGACTGCAGGAAAAAGTGTGAACAGACTAAGTTTCAATCAACTGGGCAGTAGTTGAAGTTTTACTCTGTGACCAATACAAGAGAGTTTGCTAGATGTTTTTTGTACATAGAATCATTATGGTTGGTAAAGGCCTCTCAGGTCCCTGAGTCCAACCAGCCACCCAGGAGTGGACACTTCTAGATGAATCATCATTTTAGAACCCCATCCAAAATTAGCAGTGCCTTTAGTTTGCAGATAACACATCCAATTAACCTCATCAATATAAAATGAGTTGATACTCTCATTCCCTTTGAAAAACAAGTCATTAGAGGAGCCTTTCATCTTCAGTGGGTTTTCTGAGGAGATGAGAAAGTCAAAACAAACATTCATTATGCCTTTGGCAACTTCTCTTTTCCTGTTTAACATTACTGGTGACATACTCTTGTTTCTTTCACTTGCATGGGGCGAGTGAAACCTTTGGTCTGCTGGAGTCCATGGCAAAGGATTCATCAATTTCTATGTAGTCAAGGCTGCCACATTATTTTTCATTAATGATACCAATAGGAAAGAGCAAGGGACTCAGAACGTGAGGTTGTCCTCAGGCTGGGATGGTGAAGTGCATTTTACTGTCATACTGGTAAACTAACAGCATGGTTTGCCTGTGTTGCTGATAATCTTAGATGGCTATTGCTAAATCTGATGCTTGTAAGGCTAAGCTGTCAGCTAGGGAGTGCTGGAGGACATGTCTGTATCTCCTTTATTGAGCTACTTAGGCAACTGAGGAACAATTCCAATGATGCTGAGCAGTTTAGGTGAGCATATACACACAGAACATTTGCTGTCTTCAAGGAAATAAAGGTAAAAGCATAAATAGTATCTGAGAGATTTTGTAGAAGCATACAACCCTCCTCCCCCATAATAATTCTCTTTCTTAATCGAAGGTTTCCTTCCTGTTGCTTGAGGCTGTTAATGTATATCCCAGGAATTGTCAGGCCTGTGAAACATTCAAAAGATGTGGCACTTAGTGGCATGGTGTTGACAGGTGGAGGGTTGGACTTGCTGATCTGAGAGGTGGTTTGCAGCCATAATGATCCTGTGAACAGACAGCACACTCTGTTGTTACAGCTCTGAAGGCTGGCATCAGCTCTTTGATACTGCTCCAGTATTAGGTAGGGTTGGGGGGTTTGCTTTTCCCCACTTCTGTTCATGGTGTACCATTCAGTGTGCAGAACAGGCTAGGCAGCTCTCCTTTGCCAGATCCTGAACTTCTTACTTAGCACTTTGGACAAACCAAGTTCTGGTCTAATGGAAAGAATCTGCTGAGAGTCCCCCAGCTGTTGTGTAACTTGTCCGAGGATCTCTGGGCCTGACAGCATGAAACTGTGACTGAGAGAGATGCTGAGATCTCTGGCTGCTACGTCCCAGCTTTGTTGAGTGTTTATTAGTGATAAGCACACCACTGGAATGGCTCTGTAACAGATTTTTCCTTGTATTTCTCAATTCTCTTCTTTGATCTGGTAGCCAGTGATGTGTGACAAGGTTGCTACAAGCTACTGATTAACTCTGAAATTAGAACATGTCAGTACTGCAATTGCAATCAATTCTTTTATGAAGGGAAATAATAAATATACTTAGGTCATGCATTCACGTAAAGGAGCTAACAGCTGCAGAGGAAAATTCACTGAGCAGTTTGTGGGCAATTGTATACATACACACAAAGAAATTGCATTTTTCAGGGCAATACAGATAAAAGGCTTATGAAAACTAGAAAATTGTAAACATTAATTGTGTTGTACAAAGAACAAACAAAGCAGTCACTGATAATGTTAAACATCAAACAGCAGTCTCCAGGAATGCTAATGCCTTATGTCTGTATGTGTCTCACAGACACTAAGCTTTTTTCCTTGTGAAATTCCTGGAAGTTTAATTAAAAAGAAATTCTTCTGCAGCAGCATGCCTTTTTAATAAGCTATCTTACACCATTTTTACCAGTCCCTGAATGAAGTTTTCAGAGGTTTCTCATGTGGCTCATGCAAATGTGCACTAAGTGCAGCTTGCAATAGATCAGTTACAAGACAACTGTACCATTTAAGTGACTCTCACTTGGTTTAGCATTTCTCATGGTTGGACAGAGCTCAGAGATATTAACCAAGTGTTAATGATTTTTCAGACTTCTCTTCTGATGCTGATCATGGGAGAACTGGAGCCTTCCCAAGGTAGAATCAAACACAGTGGAAGGATATCCTTTTCACCTCAAGTCTCCTGGATCATGCCTGGAACAATAAAGGAGAACATAATTTTTGGTGTTTCCTACGATGAATACCGCTACAGGAGCGTCGTCAAAGCCTGCCAGCTGGAAGAGGTCAGTCAGCTAGGGCCATTGAGACCTGGGACCAGCCCAAGAGAAAGAAGTCAGGGAGTGGAGCTTTAAGTCAGTGAGACATCTCTGAGCTGTAAGGAGCTCATCCTGCATCCCAGTTTTGTGGGAGATACTCTGCTGGTGCAGGTCTGGTAGTTTACACAACGTGAGCTAAATAAGCTGGCTTAGATATTTTAAGGTGTCTGCCTTCTCAGTATTTCTTGATAGTTAAAAACCTGGCTAAACATATTCATGTTAAAGAAATTACATAACAATTATTGGTTTTACAATTGTTTTTTCCACATCTCTTGCCCATAAAGAAGCTTTTCTCTACAATCTTGGAAATTAACCTGTTTTCCTCCTTTCTTTTGCACTTCAGAAATAGTTCTGAGGAGAATAAGAACTCTGTGCCAGTAACCTTTGTTATTTAGAGGAAAATCTTGACTGAAGCTGGGTTTCCTGTGTGCACACTGGGAATGTTTGCAGGGTTGCTCTGTGTGTGGCATGTGGCCCACAATTAGTACAGCCACGGTGAAATGTCCTTGTGTGCCTTTGATGTTGCCAGGGAGTAGTGTAGGAGAAGAGATCTTTTCACATTGTAAGATAGGAGAGGAGCCGCTGCTTTAGACCTTTCCACCCTTCTTGCTGTGCCTTAGGATCAGGCATTTTGTCTGTAACACATAGATGAAAACAATAAATATTTAACTGTACTGAGAAGGATCTGTCTTGAGGCCACACAGCAAAGCATGTTTTCCTTCAGCACCAGTCAAGCAAGAAAACAAGAGCCACTCTGCTTAAAAATAAGATGAGGTTACTGTGCTTTATCTTAGAGCAGGGTAGAGTTAAGTGATAAAATAATCTTTTCTTATATGTTTGTGGCCATTGCAGCTTGGGTTTGGGTGGAGGTTTGCTGGAAATCTTCTTTGAAAGCTTCTGAAAACATCAGAATTAACAACTTCTCTTTTCAGAAAGCCTGACACAGTAGTCCTTAACTCTGCTTGAAAAAGTTAGTGCCAGAGCTCCACGAGGCAGCTGGCTCCAGCAGTTCAGAACTGTCCTTGCCCAGGGAGGCTTCCCAGAGCAGGCCCTGCCTAGAGCAGAGGGTGGGCATCAATGGCTCAGGGTCTTGGTGTTGGAGGGACAGCTCGGGGTGTTGGTGTTGGTGTTGGAGGGACAGCTCAGGGTGTTGGTAGGCTGCAGCTCCTTTGTTCCCCAAACAGGCTGGATCAAACCAGCTTTGATCTGTGTTGGCCCAGCTCTGTGCAGAATGATATGCTTCACCTCCTGGCAGGCCTCATTATTTGAGATCAAGTTTGATTCTTAGAGGGTATTTTCTTCTGGACTGAAGCTGAGTAAATGGGGCTGGTCTGAAGAGAAGGCTGAATGGTCTGGAAGGAAGCCAGATGCATTACCTTATTGCTGTTATGCTTTCTAGTCTCACTAGCTGTCACATCTTAGCTACTGAACAGGACCCAGAATGACAGGTTAAAGGATGGGCTTCAAGCATTCATTCCCTGTTCATTCCCTTGTGTCACCTCTTTGGGACTTAGTAGGTGAAAGAGTTAGTGCTTCGTGGGATTGGGGTTGTGCCTGTTCTCATTCTTGAGAAGGGAGAGGCACCAGAGGGTTTGTGCCCCTTCTCTGCAGCTGTGCTGGGCAGGGCCATAGCCTGCAGGTAGGCCTGTTGCTGAGTCTGGGTCTTGTGTGGGCTGGGACAGGTGAACCAAGGATTGGTGATAAAAGAGAGCTGATTTCCTTATTGCACATATGCTGGAAGTCACAGAGTCACAGAGCTCATAACAGTGACTAAGTGAAATTTGCTCCCAAGCTCTGTGCTCACAGAAGCTCTTTTGGGAATATAAAAACCAGTAAGTTGTTTGAATGGATTTAGTTTTGAGTGTGCAGGTGCTATCACCAATCTGACACTAGCATGCTGTGGCAGAGGAGCCAGCAGGAGATGTAATTGGAATGGATTCTGAGTTAATCTCCTAAACACAGTCCCCAAAGGCAAGCTAAAAAGTCAGAAAGTAAGAGAAGATGAATTAGCACTGCCTTGGCTTGTGCTACAAGATGTTCTACCCTTTTTATCAAGTACCTTACATCCCATTCATGATAAAAATCAATTAGCAAGAGAAGGTGAACTTTTGCCTGGCACTTTAAATTAAGGACCAAGTAGGAACAAATGTAACACTGAGAAACCATCCTGCATAATTCAGTGATTTTTATTCTCCTTGCCACTAGGATTGTGAAATGGATGAGTTTCTGTGTCTATGGAAACTTGCTACTAAACCTGAAGTAATTCCACAAGTGCAGCTTCCCTGGAGACTGCAGGGTTGTGTGAAGATGATGGCAGGAGGAATATGGATATCAGTGGGAATTGGCAGGGTTTGCACAGTCCTTACTGCTGATCTCATGAAAAATGGAGAAGGGATGTGGCTTGCTTTTCAGATTTCTAGCCTTTCATAGCCTTCTCTACACAGTGTGGGCTTTTTGTTTGCTTCTAGCACTTGCTAAGTTAAAGAGGCAAAACTTTGGGGCACTTAAAACAAGAATGTTTGTGTCTAAATGCTATTAACGTTGAGCAAAATCATCCTGAGAGAATGTGCCCCTCCAGGCAAGATTGCAGAAGCAAGCCCATCACAAACCAAACAAGCATGGTATCCCATAGCAAGGGCTGCAGCAATACATCAGTTTTGAAGCCACACTTCCATCATTTCCCAGTTCACCTTTTTGCAATGTAAGAGAGAGATTTTCCACCTAGTTAGTTCATTTGATCCTTCACTAGTTACCTAAGAGGCCATAAACACATAATGGCAAAGTACCTCTGAGATTGCCACTCTTAAAGCAAACACATGTCCTGATTTGAGAGCCACCAGCTGTTCATGAGTCTAATGTTTAACATGCCATGCAAATAGAGGAAGGGTTTCCATGCAAAATCAAATCATATCGTGTTACTGAAGACAGTTGTGATCCTGTGGGTTTTCGACCTGGTTTTCCAGGGAATTTAGGAGGATAATTTTAATCTAAGAACTTACTGAGAGAATAAGTAGAGAAGAAGCAGTCAGGATGCCAAGCCCTGGTTTGTGTTCCTGCATGTACAACATCTCCTTGCAAAGGATGACATGAACACCTATCCTTGCATCCCACTGAACTGCTCCAGCCCCTTTTATCTCTGCTGGTTTGGGGTTGGGTTGATTGGTTTGGTGGTTTTTTGGCAGATAACTAAATCAGGAGTTGAGAAGTTATGATGTCAGTGAGTGAAATCCTTTGTGCCCTGATTTTGTGGCTGCTTTTCACAAGGAATATTGGCAGGCTACAAAGTGTGTGAGAAGGACAGTGACAGTTCAAGTCTTGTACTGAGTGCTTTCTAGTAGGTAACTCTCTACAAGAGGATATGCAGAGCAATCATCAGGTGCATGGCTACAGTGTAAACTGTGTGCTAGCTTGTCTTCAGAGCCAGGTAGAGCAACAAGCATGTCAAGGTGGAGTTCATCTCATCCTGATGTAAACAGCTAAGATAGCATAAATCCCTCTTTCAGGCAGAAAATTCAAGCTGTGCCAGGGGAGGTTCAGATTAGATATTAGGAAGAATTCCTTTCCCCAGAGGGTTCTCAGGCACTGGCCCAGGGAGGAGGTGGAATCAGCATCCCTGGAGAGGTTTCAAAGCCATGGAGCTGTGGTGCTTGGGGCCATGGTTAGTGTTGGGTGGATGTTGGGCTGGATGAGCTCAGAGGGCTTTTCCAACCAGAAGGATTCTAAATCTCCTGCTTGCAACCCTTGCCTCTCAGACACATGGGCCCAAAAGCTGGCTGCCTTTATACCTTTTTCTGCTTGCACTGGCACAAGCAGACTCCTCTCACTGCACTTCTTGTCTGTGGCCCCAAAGCCTGGGCAGGGCAGCTGTGAAGCTGCTGGCACACTGAGTTCCCTGGGGGTAAGGGAAGTGAAGAGGCTAGCACAGGTTCTTTATAGCAAGGCAGCATCTCAATTAGAGAAGGAAATCAAACTCCCAAATGCAGGAGTTGCCCAGCAGTCAAGTAACTGTGTTTCACAGAGCCCCTCTGCAATGCTCTGTGCTGACAGAATTCAGTTACAAACCTGTTTCAGCCAGGACAACTCTCCCCACCCTTTTCCCTATCTTAGGTACAGTGCTCTGAACTGATTACCTTGGATCTTGTCCTATCTCCTGTGTTACTTCTGGAATCATCTTGAATTCCCTTCCCCTGCCTTTAACCTGCCCACAGGCAGCATATCAAGTGCTTCATGTGTCAGAACTCAGTTCCAGGGAGTGTCTGAGCACAGAGCAAGTGAGTTGTGCCAGTGTTGGTGTGAGTTTGGGGTGAGCCTGACACTGCTCAGGGTCACAAACTCTGGAGAAAACAAGCCTTGTGCTTTTGGGTCATGAATCCACCCGAAATGGTTCAGCTGAGATGTAACTAAAGCCTTGGCTTCAGGAGTCATAGGCAGAGGGAGGAGAGTTATCTAAAGAAAATAAAATGGTAAGAAGTCATTTCTGATTTAAAATGCTTTCAGTTGGAGATCTGGCTTTCTGGCTTCTGGCCCAGGAAAATGAGGACCTGAGTATGTTCTAGCTGGTTCCTGGTTTGAGCTAGAAGAGAACTAATTCTGTTCAGTGATTTGACTTTTCAGCTGAGTCTCTAGCAGTGAGAAAGCAGGTAACAGTAACATTTCCTCTTAAAACTAAAGGGAAAATGATCAGATAGGGTGGGACAGTATTGCAGCTCCTGCTTGAAACCCTTGGAGCTGCTTCTGCTAGACTTGTATTCAGCTTTACTCAGGATTTTATACAGTAGAGGCTTCAGTGGTTTTCTTCCCATTTATTGCAAATAGTCTGTGCTGCATAAAGGGAATTGCAAGGTGCATTCAGTGGCAGCTTCCCTAAAGCACAGAGAGAAGGCAGGCAGCAAACCAGGGAGGATTGTGGCAGGTGAGCAGGAGGTAGCAATGTGATTGGGAGGATTTTCTGGGAACTGTGAAAATAACCATTGGGAATGGTAATGGCACAAAGGATGTCTTCTCCTTGGGTGTGCAGCTTCAGATTGGTTATAATCACCCAGCAAAGTAATTAATGCCTGTGGGACCTCTGTGGGAGTGGGGAGGGCTTTCTTCTCAGAGCAGTTGCCAATAGGTTACTCAATTTAATAATTCAGAAATAAATATGTTAAAGAAAACCCAGTGGCTGCTTCATTAACATGCTGAGGTTTGTGCTGTTCAGCATCATTAATTAGGTTTGTCCCTGGCTTGATTTCACTTCCTGCATAAAATGACAGCAAGGATGTATTTGGACCAGCCCTGTGTCCTTTTGTACAATAGGTAATGCATGTTCCAACAAACTGCATTGTGTCTCCACTGGACTGCAGCACTCTGTTTACACCTTTGAAAGAAATCACTAAACATGTCTTTAATTATTGTAATAACAGCCTGAAAAGTTCTTTGTCTCTTCCATCCCACATATTATCATGAGGTGAAGGGTGGAAGAGAGCAGAAGGGGAACTCATTAGAGGGCTGATGAGCATTCCATGTTGACACACGTGCAGGGAGATCTAGCTGATGAAATCCCACCACCACCTGAAACAATGGGACCCCTGGAATTAAATCCAGGAGCACTAGGAGAGAACATGCTGGGCCCAGTGCTTCACCTGGGCTTTTTGTGGAAGGAGTAGTAAGGTGGGGCTCAGTCTCTGCTCCCAGGTAACATGTGATGGGACAAGAGGAAATGGCTTCAAGTTGCTCCAGGGAGGTTCAGATTGGATATCAGGAAGAATTTCATCCCCCAGAGGGATCTCAGCATTGGCCCAGGCTGCCCAGGGAGGAGGTGGAATGAGCATCCTTGGAGCTGTGGTGCTTGGGGCCATGGTTAGTGGTGAGCATGGCAGTGCTGGGTGGATGTTGCACTGGATGAGCTCAGAGGGCTTTTCCAAGCAGAATGGTTCTGGGATTCCATATCTAGATACTGACCCATGCCAATCCCAATGTTCAGGTGAATATATTGGGTAAATATCAAAGTTACAGATGAATGCCATGAATCTGTGCACAGTGGTACCTCAGGTGATCTGAGTAGCTCATCTCCAACGAGTGCCAGAAAAGCTTTCATGGCAGAATTTCACATGTTCTACTTCATGAGCTGCAGGAAGATGATTTTGTCTCATTCAGAAAATCTCCCTTTAAGAAATGTTGCTGACAGAGTTTTTCTCCTCTCTCTCTCTGCACATACCTGAGCTGATCTGTCAGTAGCAGAGATTTGCTTGGGCTCTCCTTTGACAGGAGGGAAATAACTAGTTAACAGGAGCAGAATTTACAAATCACCTGCAATAGATTTTCCATACCTAAGAGCATCTTGATTTTTAAGGTCAGGATCCTCTCAGTCAGGAAGTCAATGCTATTATCAAATTAAAGAGTTGGGAGAATCTCCCATTTCCTGCCAGCCCAGGCAGTCAATTGCTAGTCCTTGAGTGGCTGGGCCTTTCATCTGTCACTGATCCAGGGCTGAAGAGCATTGTTCACTCTGTTCCTGAGGTCAGGGCAATTTGCAGGGGAGGAAGAAGGAAACATTCATCTGGAAGCATTTTTATTTATTTATTTATTCTGCAAAAACCTCAGGGACTTGGAATGCCAAAGGACTGCCCAACAGAGAGAGTGTTTAACCAGCAAAGTCACGGCAGGGTGATCAAAATTGGTTTATATCTGACTTTGTATGAAATGCAAAACTTCTAGAGAGCAGCTCCACTTAGAATCCCAGGGCACATTGCCCTGGAAGTGCTTCACATGCCTCCCAGGCTTTTCCTCAGAAGCTAACAGGGTCTCTGTGGCTGCTGCAGTGTGTGCACACAGCTGAGTTCCTGCCTGTCCCTTGGCTCCCTGTTCCAGAGCTCTGCCTAAAGCCTGCTCCCAGAAGCTCACTCTCTTGAGAGATTTTCCATGCCACTTATCCTCCCCCAGCAGAAGCTGCACTAAGAGGAAAGTCTTTGTAAGGTATGAGAACACTGGAGCTGGTTTTGTCTGGTATCAGATGCCTCAGTCACCCTCCTGATCCCTGCCTTGGGAGCAGGAGCAAGAGCATCAGTCCTGTGCTGCTGACTAGGGAGCACAGGCATTGGGAGCTTCTGGGACCCTTGGAGCTTCCAGCTCTGCCTGTGGCATGCCTTGGAGTTCTACCCACTGGAAACCTAGAGCCCTGGGGCACAAAGAGGTCATCCTTCCTGTGTTTCTGGGAGAAGTCTCCTGAAACTATCCCCCCCACAGTGACAGTGGTGTCACTGTATTGGCTAAAGAACTGAAGGCAGAACTGATCCTTCTGATCTGAGCAACTTGTGTCTACCCTGTCTGTACACTGCTGTACACTGCTCTCTAGCTTGAGTTCCTTGGATATGGAACACAGATGTCTGATTCTTCACAAAACACCTGTTCCTAGGATATCTCCAAGTTCCCAGACAAGGATTACACCGTGCTGGGGGAAGGTGGAATCATTCTGAGCGGAGGCCAGCGAGCACGGATCTCACTAGCAAGGTGAGCCATTTACTCCTTAAGCAGTGTTTCATCTGTAAGCAAAGTATTATGACTCAACACTTAAATACATGTGGACCAAGTCCTGCTAAATAAATATCCACCAAATATATCAGGAACTTCCTTTTTCCATGTCTGATGTCATATGCATGCTGTGGCTTAGCTGGAAAGGAATCTCTCCTTCCCTGATGCGAGATGCTGTTTGGAGAGTCACACCTTCAGTAAGTACCAAAGAAACCCATACAAAGATACACATAAGAAATATTCCAGTGTCTGTGATACTTTATATATTGATAAATGACACAGTCCCTGTCTGCAGGTAACAAAAGTGAAAAAAAAAAAGAAGCCATATTTCCAGGAATGTTGCTAGTAATTTTGGTCTTTTTCTGGTGTAAGAAGAGAAAGTGGAAAGCAGTGGCTAGTCAGTACCTGTGATTAATGTCTGGCCTTGTCTGTTTGACTTTCCAAGTAATTTTGAAGGTCTACAGAACAATCATAGAGATGTTTGCCTTACAAATTAGCTCTGTGTTTCAGCAGAACCTCTTAGCTAGCACCAGAAATCCAGCAATGACAGCTCTGATGTGTAAATGGCCTCATTTATTTCTGTGCCAAGTGCAAACTGTGCTGGTTCCCATGCTCAGAAACACTGGGCAGAAGAAAATCACCCTGGCATCCTATGGAAGATGTAGACATGTCTGTGTGAGGCTAAGAGGTGGGCTCATGAAAACAGCATGGGTCTTTGCAGCAGGTTGGTGAGAGGGAAGAGACATGTGGATGGTTCTGCTTTATCTTGTCTGTCAGATAAGGGAGGGCAGGAGCAGGCAGAGGGTTTGAATTAGGTTTATGTGAATGTATAAGGCTTGTGAAAGTTCATGTCATTTCTCTTTTCTCTCTGCAGAGCAGTCTACAAAGATGCTGATTTGTATCTCCTGGATTCTCCTTTTGGACATTTGGATATTTTCACAGAAAAAGAGATATTTGAGAGGTACTGTATGTTTTGATAGATTGTAGGTAAGAATCCCACCAAGCAGCACAAGGTGAAACCAAGAACTGAATCAAGCTAATACTTTGAAGTTTGGTAGCAAAATATCTAAGTAACCCTCAGATGAAAAAGAATGTTTCATTTTCATGTTGAACTGTGCAATTTTCCTCCTTTTTTGGTTCCTGAGGTACTGACTCTTCACACACCTGAGCCTTACCATCCCCTTTGTAGTTTGAGGGAGCACCCAAGACTGGGAGGGGGGGCAGGTAAAAGCAAAGAGATTGAAAGTGCAAGGGCTAAAAGCAACACTGAATCATGAAGCCAAAGAATGCTGATTTTTCCCACTTGGATCTTTTCTAGCTGTGTGTGCAAGTTGATGACTAATAAAACCAGGATCTTGGTTACTTCCAAACTGGAACATCTAAAGATTGCTGACAAAATCCTCATTTTACATGAGGGGAGCTGCTATTTCTATGGCACCTTTTCTGAACTCCAAGGCCAAAGGCCAGACTTCAGCTCAGAGCTGATGGGATTTGACTCCTTTGATCAGTTCAGTGCAGAGAGAAGGAACTCCATTCTCACCGAGACTCTCCGGCGCTTCTCCATCGAAGGGGAAGGCGTGGGGGCCAGGAATGAAATCAAGAAGCAATCTTTCAAGCAGACCTCAGATTTCAATGACAAAAGGAAGAACTCCATCATTATCAACCCCCTGAATGCGAGCAGGAAGTTCTCAGTGGTGCAGAAGAACGGGCTGCAGGTGGGTGGGCTGGAGGATGGCCACAGCGAGCCAGCGGACAGGAGACTCTCGCTGCTCCCGGAGCTGGAGCAGGGAGACGTGGGACTGCTGCGCAGCACCGTGCTCAGCACTGACCACGTGCTGCCAGGCAGGAGGAGGCAATCAGTGCTCAACCTGATGACAGGCACCTCTGTGACCTATGCACCAAACTGCCCCAAGAAGGGAAGCACAGCCTTCAGGAAGATGTCTGTGGTGCCTCAGACAAACCTCTCCTCTGAGCTGGATATCTACAGCCGGCGCCTGTCCCGGGACAGCGTGGTGGACATCACCGATGAGATCAGTGAGGAGGACTTGAAGGTGTGTCCTTGCCATTGCTCTGCAACATCTGTGTGCAGCTGAGAGGGCAAACCTTAAGGCTCATGGGAAAAAGAACGTGGGTGTGAAGTATTAGTGTGGTTTTTAAAAGTGGAATTGGATCAGCTTTGTCAGACTCTTAGTTCTTGTGTTCTGATACAGTTAATGAGCTGAGGAGTGAGCTGGAGATTACTCTGTTGTTGGTTTTTTTGGTTGGTTGGTTTTTTGTTTGTGGTTTGGTTTTTTTTGGTTGGACTCGGTGATCTGAGAGGTCATTTCCAGCCATGAATGTTCTGTGATTCTGTGATATGCTGGAAAAGATGCAGCTAAGGTTGAGTTGTATACCAGGAACTGGGCCAAAACTCCATTTTTCTAACAGCTATGAACTACCTTCATCTGCAAAACTGACAGCTGATTTTCACCAGATAGGAAAATTCTGTGAGGGAGTTTCCTAGGTGGAAAAAAGCCTACAAGAAATAGTTAAATTCTTAACTTGCTGAAGCACTGCTCAATTTTTCTTTTGCCTTATTGATCAGCAGGAAAAAACCCAGAGCATTTACAGATTCACTCTGACAGCACAGTCATAATTTCCAATGAAAGAAAATAGCTATTGATTAACCATTTTGGGCTTCTAGTAGTGCTGGACAGAACTTGGTTGTTTCTTTTAAGTGTTATCTGACAATGCAAATCATCTCTAAGCTGTGTTGTTGTATCAACAACTCAAGCAGTCAGTACCTCTCTCTCCAGCCATTATCAGCCAATGATTTGGAGTCAGTCAGCAGAAAGGATGACAGCATTCCTGTGTCAGAAAGTCTCCTAGATAGATACTGTTATCCTTCTTACTATGACCTTATCAATTCTTTGACAGGAATGCTTCACAGATGATGCTGAGAGCATGGGTACTGTTACCACATGGAATACCTACTTCAGATATGTTACTATCCACAAAAACTTGATTTTTGTTCTAATTTTGTGTGTGACTGTCTTCTTAATTGAGGTAAGAAGATCTGCCCTTGATGTCATGTTTCTAGAAGTTGTGTTTGACATTCATATGTGAGTAGCTGCCTGGGAAGAGACTGAGAAACTCTTCTAGGGTCACCAAGAAATAATCATCTTTAAAACCTGAACTCTGTTAAAGCCTAGAGGGAACATTCCTTGTCCTTAGGAATGCACTAGTGAGCCTCTGTTCATAGCACAGTAAAAAGGCAATAAAAGAGTGTTTAGGCACTTGAGAGCCTGATTGTAATACAAGTCTAAATGTAGCTTTCCTGGTGGGATGCACTGAATGCTTTCTGTGGAAAGAGGAGCAGATATGACAAGGATTTTGCTCAGAGGAGTTTGGCTTCCATTTATAATGCTCTCTCTAAAAGCAATAACAAACTCAGTGAAAGGAGATGAGTGAGAAAAACTCCATGGTGTGACAAGACATAACTCTGCTCTCTTTGCTCACAGGTAGCTGCTTCTCTGGCTGGGTTATGGTTCATTAAAAAGTAAGTAGTGGTGAGCATGTATATTTGCTTTTTCTATAAATAATGACTATATTCTGGCAGAACTCTGGGTGGGCACTAGCTTACCTTCACAGAATGGGTCACTGGTGGATGATCAGGAGGTTCTGGAAGTGCTGGCAATCCAAGGGCTTGTGCCTTGGCATTGAGCAGCACTCACACAAGGCTTGCCCTGGCTCACTCTGGGGATGCATGGCCTTGATTATCTTGAATATACTCTGCTTTCTTGCTCTCTTTCAGACATGCCAGCTGAGACATTTGCTTAGCAACATTTTAAGACTCCATTTGTAGAATTCCCTCTGCTAGCCTATAAAAACTTCCCAGCAGTGACAGGGCCAAGCAGCTGAAGGTCAGAACGTGCTAAGCAGTGACATGGCTTCAGCTGGGTTAGTGCTGGTGATCCCTCCTCTTGCCCTGCAGATTAACTCTGTGTCTGTATGAGTCTAGAAAGCATATGGTGCAGTGCTGGTGATCCCTGCTCTTGTCCTGCAGATTAACTCTGTGTCTGTATGAGTCTAGAAAGCATATGGTGCCTTAGGGCTGATCTAGAGGAGGATTTATGTTGATGCCCCCTTATAATAGGTCACTAGGGCCTTGGATTTTTATAGTAGCATTTTATTTCCGTCGTAATCCACTTTTTTCAACACTTTGACTATTTTTTCTGGTTGAAAGAAGGGGAAGTGTTGGCACTAAAGACTGTCAGCAGAGGTATCTGAGGAGGTGAGTAAGCCATGTATTGCCTTGACTCCTGAACAGCCCCAGAGGAACATGACTTACAGTTCATGCATACAGGGCAATAGTGTAAGAATGACTGGAAATGGACAGAACTAACAGAATTGAAAACAAATCAACATTGCAGTACTGTTGGTTTGGTAGAGAAAAGAAAAGAGAAGAGAACTCCCCTCAATTTCCAGTAATGCATTTCTCCTCCATTCCCCTCACCCAGGACAGCTTTGAAAGCCAATGCAAGCCAGTCAGAAAACAGCACCTCTGGCAAGCCTGCTGTGATTGTCACTGACACCAGCAGCTACTACATCATCTACATCTACGTGGGGGTGGCAGACACCCTGCTGGCCATGGGCATCCTGAGGGGCCTGCCCCTGGTGCACACACTCATCACTGTCTCCAAGACCCTGCACCAGAAGATGGTGCATGCAGTTCTCCATGCTCCCATGTCAGCATTCAACTCCTGGAAAGCAGGTAACAGGGATGGCAACTGACTGACTCCTGGGGGGGGTTTCATGTCACTTTAGCAGTTTTCACTCTGGTCAAGCATCCTGTTGCTTTCCATTGCCATTCTCAGTCAAGCTGAATGGTCAAAGTTTCCCACATAGAGTAAGTTGTGTATCTTTTAATCAACCTTCATTGCTCTTGAAGTGTGACATATTTCAGTTGTCAGTTCTGATTCTGAAATATCACCTGTAAGTGGGAGAAAATGATCTGTTAACTGACTGAGGCAATACAGCTAGAATCACTTCTAGTGAATAGTCTTTGTGTAAAAGCTATAGTCACCTGTGTGGTGAGTGACACGAGTCAGGTGTGGATGATAAATAGTGCTTATTTCATGAGGAGTCCTACTAAAATGGCATGAACTATCAATCAGAGTGAATAATGGTATAAGTATTCCAGTTTGGCTCTGGAGTTCATTCCATAACTGGTGCAACAAGTTGCATATCCACTGTACAGGCAATTCCTATCCCATCCCCTTCTCAGTGGTGTGCACTAGATTACAGGAGACACTGGTAGATGACAATACAACATTTCTTTTTCCCATTATATTCCTTTCTGTTGTTTCCTGGTGATTAATGCACTAATTCTGCTCAGCAGCTAAAAAACTTGTGTATCCAAACCCATACAGATGCTGCTGTGCAAATCACCTGTGTATGAGCAGAGCCTGCTGCATGAGGAGTGCAGACCTTGTGCTTTGTGCCCCCATTCCTGCCCTCTTCATTTATGGCTCTCTGATTTTATTACATTTCCCTGGGTTTTCCTCTGAGATTCCAAGAGCTGAAACAGAAGCCAAATTCCTCCATGGGGAAAAAAGCTGTAGCTCCACTAAGCTGTTCTGGAATTGTTTCTACTAGAAAAAAAAATCTTGTACTTATTCTTCCCATTTTCTATTCAGGAAAAGTTGTACTTTTTGTTAAAGTAATAAATGGAGGATTTGGGGGGTGCTAGAATATCTGACTTTTCTTTCTTTCTTAATCCCCAGGTGGTATGCTTAACAGGTTCTCCAAAGATACAGCAGTGCTGGATGACTTACTGCCACTTACAGTGTTTGACTTCATTCAGGTTTGTGCCATAAAAGAACCAAATTTGACTGCCTTGTAGCACTGTCAAGTTTCACTCATGCATCATGCAACAGAAAAGATAGGAACAAGAAGAAAGAACAAGTGGAATGAAATCCCTCTTGCTTTGTTGTTTAGAGTGCACGTCTATTTACACAGCTGCTTGCCTTGTAAGTCATCTTCATTGCTGCTGTTTAGTTGGCTGCTTGTCTGTGTGTGTATCTCCACTGTCTGTGCAAACCACTTGCAGTAATCAGGCTCAGAAATCTGGAGTGTTGCTGCCCTGCCAGGCCCCTGCAGTGCAGGTACTCCTGCTGCTGCCCACATTCCCCCTCACAGGTGTCAAGGACATCCCTTAGTCTCTTTCAGTTATCTTGGCTCAAGATTGCTATCTTTTTCATGTTATCCTTTGATGGCATTCAGTCATTTTCATGCCTTCACTTCCTTACCCTCTTCTGCTCCCAGTTAGCTGGTATCACCCTTCATTGACCTCCTCTCTGCTGTTGAATATGCTCTTGGTTTTTCTCTTATCTCCTGTGGAGCTCTTCCAGGCTGCCCTCTTGTGCAGTGTGACCCATGCTGATGAGGCTGATGTGCTTTCAGCTCTCTGCTCTTTTCTCTTTTTATTTGTTGGGGTTTTTTTTCCTGTCACAATTTCCCTGCCTAATTTTGTCTTTTATGCTTCACATCTTTGTGTCTTCCCCTGAGTCTCTAGGATTTAATCTGAGTCCATCACTGGAGATAACTCTTTGTGATGGAGAAGGGCTTTAGATGCCTCTACTCCTTGGAGGGATTTTACACCTATCCCTGAGTTGTAGAACTGCACAATTTTGGGGTTTTGGGTGGAAAGGCTTGTTTCCAGCATACCTCCTGGGAAACATTGCAGAATCTTGAGTTTTGAGTGACCTTCCCATTCATTGCCACTGAAGAGAACCTTGAAGCAATAGAGAGGCAGTTGCAGTATTTCTCAAGAGGATGCCTTTGTTTGCTCCCCATCCTGTCTGTTGTGAGGCTTTGTGGATCCCAGCAGCCCTCCTTAGTGTCCCAGCACCCATGCTGCCCCATCAGCTTTTCCTCAGACACAGCTGCTTACCAGAACATTTGAGAAACAGAAGAAAATCTTCCCCCAGCCCTTGTGGTCCTCTCTAGCTTGCTTCAGGAGATCTGCAGGCCTGGCTTCATCAGCCTCAGCACTCTGCTGCACAGACAGGCTCTGTCTCCATCTCCAAACTCGCTGTCCCCATCAGGGAGTTTGCTCTGGTTTACAGTTGCCAGCAGCATGATGGTCTAGGATGCCCATAAAAGAAGTGGTATCAACCTTCACAGCAGTGACAAGAGCTAGCATCTCCCTTGTTTCTCTGACAGCTATCAGGCCTTCTTCCGTACATTCTGGGTGTGGATTGTAGCCAGTTAAGGACTACTTTTAACATCCATCCCAGTCTTCTCCCATTGCTTATAGTGGGGGCATAATTTCTTGGAGACCCTTCATCTGAGATGCTGCTAGCATATGTTGCTTGTCTCTAAGGTTTGCTGCAGTCATACTCAGAAGTCTTAGGGAATTCATTGGACATTTATAGCTGTGGTCAGGGGAGCTGCTGGTCCCACTCTGCTCTGGAGAGATACAGGATGTACAGCATTCTGCAGCTTGAAGCAGTGAGGAAACACAAATCCATTCCTGCATTGCTACAGACAGACCTGTGCTGCACAACCTGCACAGGCACAACCCAGCCCTGTCACCATTCCTGAAAGGGAAATGAGGAAAACCCTGCAATACCCTTACCTGTTTGTGACAGACCTCTGGCTTGGAGTACTGGAATTGAAATGGTTGGATTTATGTGGATGTAGTAGCGAAAGCACCAAGGGCAGGTTGCTTCTTAACATGGAATCAGTTTTCCTTTCCACCCCTCTCTCTGTTACTGGTCCTCTGCAGTGATGTCTCCATGTGATGTTGATCATTTTGTCCACATTGTCCATTTGCAGTGTCTTTAGGCTGCAGCAGTTGTGCAGTGTGAAAGGTAACACGAGACCCTGAGACAAAGCAGAGCTTTGCTACCCTGTGTACACTGACACACTTGATTGTCATTAGATTTAGGTATGAAACAGAACCAGGCCAAGTGCTTAACAGAGTAAAGATCAAGGCCTGATTTAGCTAAGTCTGTCTGGAGCTGCTGAGGATGAGGTCTTAGGAGAATGCTAGTAGTCTCTGGTGAGTTAAATACATTAACTCTGGAATGATTTTGGTCCTTTTGAGTCATCTGTCACCTTAAAACATCTCTTTTTTTCCTCTCCTGGCACTGGTAATCTTTCATATCACAAGTCTGTAACTTATTTCCTGCCTTTTAACCAGGAGGAGCAGTAGTGCTAGTTTCATATGGGGGTTACAGTCTCTTGACCAAGCGATACTGTGTGGGCTTTCCACCTTTTCTGAGCCTCAAAAAACCTGCTTGGTCTAGAACCTGCAGGAGTCTTGTCCCTCAGCTCCTGGTCCAGACAAGGCAGGGACAGCACAGCTAGCTCTGGGAGGTGGTTGCAGGTGTTACAAGTGCTGTTCTTCCCATTTTCCCTGGCTGCTGTTGGTTCTGTATGGCTTCATGATCTGGAAGCCTGCACTGCAGGCAACACTTCTTCCTTCTGTGAGGAGAGATGGCAGCTTACTCCTAGAGCTTGTGCATCTGGGCTCAGGCCCTCAGGATCTTCTCCTGGAGGTTTGTTCTCAGCTGCAAAGCCTGCTTAGGTTAGCACTGATGTTTGTTGAGAGTGTGTAGTGGCTGTGGGAAGGAGGTGCAGCACCAGGCTCTGCTCTGTGACATGACAAGTGTACTGTATCAATGGTATTTTTCTTTCATTCTACAGTTAATTCTGATTGTGATTGGCGCTATAACAGTAGTCTCAATATTACAACCCTACATCTTCCTGGCATCAGTGCCTGTGATAGCAGCCTTTATTGTGTTAAGGGCATACTTCCTCCACACTTCTCAGCAGCTGAAACAACTGGAATCTGAAGGTAGGAGCAGCAAAACTGGTAGGCTTCTAAATCCACAACCAATCAATTGAGAAGTGATTCACCCTTTCACTCTTCTTTGCCTTTCCTCTTACAAGGTGCCATTGTCTCTGGAAGCAGAGCACATACCTCCTCAAAGCCAGTGCTGTGGCTGATCCAGCCAGCACTGAGTGCTCTGCTGCCAGAGAGCAATGGAGATCTGTTTAAAGCTGGGCTTTGTCACCACTGCAGCTGGAGTCAAAGAAAGTCCTGGTGTACACTCTCCTTGAGAGTAAAAGTAACCTGAAAAATTGTCAGACTTGGTGTGTGCCCTGTGGGTTTGTTTCTGTATAAGAAAAATGTTAGAATGGCTATATCTTGATTGTAAAGAATGCTGAGTAAGGTCACTAAATATCCCATAAAGAGACTAACATGTTCCAGATAAAATGGGAAACCTCCTTGTGAATTGTGAGTTTGCAGATCAGGCACTGTGGGTGCAGATCCTCAGCAAATCAGTCCTGAACCTTAAACACTGGTGATCATCTTCCCTTTTACTTGAGTGCCATTCTGAGGTTCCTCAGGTCTGAATCTAAATGTCTTTGATGTTCCCAGGGCTCCAGCACTGGCTCACCACCTTTACTGGAATGCAAGAGCTGCTTGCCAGTAACCATGTCAGTACAGCTGAATCCAGACCATTAAAGTGCTCTGTGCCAATTGATGCAGTGATCAGAATGGCACGAGTTCATTTTGGCTAGGGAGCAGCCACCTTTCTCTTGTGGCATCTTCCAGCAGGCCAGGAGCTTCCCCATGTAGTGAAAGGATCCCTCCCTGGCAACAGCCTGCCTGGAATTCCAGCCCATGCATGCAGAGGCTGTTGGGGTATCTCCTGTGCTAGGATGACTTCAGTGCTCCACCACCATCTGTAAATGAATCCCTGACACTAGTGGCACTGCTGAGAGAGCTCAGGGCTGTTTGTATGAGAGCCAGGCTCTTCTCAATGGCATCCAGTGTTAGGACAAGAGGGAATGGGAGCAAGTTGGAGCACAGGAGGTTTAGTATTAACAGGAGGAGGAACTTGTTTGCAGTTCAGGTGCCAGAGCACTGGCCCAGGCTGCCCAGGAGGCTGTGGAGTCTCCTTGTCTGGAGCCATTGCAGAGCTGCCTGGACACATTGCTGTGTGAGCTGGTCTAGGTGCTCCTGCTC
The DNA here is from genome assembly GCA_013396975.1 of Bucco capensis. Classification (NCBI taxonomy): domain Eukaryota; kingdom Metazoa; phylum Chordata; class Aves; order Piciformes; family Bucconidae; genus Bucco; species Bucco capensis. Next base: position 21,853 of record VWZO01013379.1, read on the forward strand.
TGGCAGGGGGGTTGCACTAGATGATCTCTCTAGGGCCATTCCATGATTCTAGGAGAGCAGAGGGCTGTGCTGGGCTGTGTGTGACGTTTGGCCTGTGCTGCCCGCAGCTCGCAGCCCGCTCTTCGCGCACCTGGTGACGAGCCTGAAGGGGCTGTGGACACTGCGCGCCTTTGGCCGCCAGCCCTACTTCGAGACCTTGTTCCACAAAGCCCTCAACCTGCACACTGCCAGCTGGTTCCTCTACCTCTCAACCCTGCGCTGGTTCCAGATGAGGATAGAGATGATCTTTGTGGTCTTCTTTGTTGCTGTGGCTTTCATCTCTATCATCACTACAGGTATGGCTCTGCAATGGAAGGCTCCTAGTTTCTGCTCCTTCCAAGAGGAATAGTTTGGGCTTGTTGGTTACTTGTGTAGTTACTGAGATGTCTGTAGGCAAAAGAGGAGGAAGTGTGTTGAAAAAAGCCATAGAAGAGATGGAGAGATCATAAAAAGGCTTTTGGCTTGAGTTCCCAATCCCATTTACCATACGGTGAGATCAGAAATCAACAGTAGAGTTGTTAAAAGTTAATATTGTGTTGTATGAACTCATAAAGGAAAATCCCTGGAAAATCCCAGGCTTGTTACAGCAGACAATTAAAGCAAAGGAATTTCTATCTCCATCTTTGTGGAACAGAAAGGAGAACATGTCCTCTAGCTGTCCAGGAAATGAAAATGTAAATCAGCACCAAGTATTTTGAATTATAAAGGTGTTAGCTGTAGTGGTTTAGTTACATCAGAGTAATTTCAGATTCATAGATATTGGAAACAGGAAATTGAAATCAAGGTTGCAGAGGCCTGATCCTGGGTACAGCTTAAGTAGCAAGATTTAAGTTTCTGTCCTGCCTAAGCAAGATCAGGGTTTCTAGGGAATTCAGTACCTAACCCAGGTGTGAGTAACCTCTCAGTCCTTTGAATAGTTAACAAATCCAGGTTTTCTCCATGAAATAAGAGAGAATCTGAATATGTAATTTAAGGTGTACATGCCAAGGTTCTGATTCCTGTTAGCTTTTTATTTGCATATAGACTGAATGTGTTTTTCTCTGCACAGGTGATGGACCAGGTAGAGTTGGGATTATTCTTACTTTGGCAATGAACATCATGGGGACCTTGCAGTGGGCAGTGAACTCCAGCATAGATGTGGATAGTTTGGTAAGCACAGAGTACACCCTGCTGTGTTACAGAGGATTCAGAAGGTGCTGGGCACATGAGTGTGATGCTCAAGAGCTGCTCCTGTGCTCAGGCAGCTAAGAGTAGCTTCATAGTTTCCAGGTAATCAAACTGCATCCCTGGGTGATGCAGATAGATTATTTCTCACTCTCTGCATTCTGCACTTGCCTCTCTACAGTGTTTTACAATGATTTGGTTACAGATGCTCTGCAAAGGCTTGTGCCTGACTTAGTGGAATGCTTGGGTTTACTCTTTTTCTCTCAAGGGCTACCAGAAGAGATAATGAACAAACAGATGGGGAGGTGACAAAGCTGACTTTGTCCCACACAATCTCCTTCTTGGGCTCTCTTTGACACTGGCATGCATAGTGAAGAAATCTGGGTTTGTGGGCTGGATTTTGTTTTTACATCCACAGATATTCTCTTTGAAGCCATTTCTGTTTAACTGGTTTGGCTTCAACTAAAAAAACTCCCTATTGTCTTTTAATACTCCATAATGGTTTTGGCATTTCATTCTCTGCAGCCCTGCTACTTGATCTGCTCTGACAACTCTCCATTGTTTCATTTAAAGGAGCAGTTAGGCTCAAGTTATCTTTTCACTTTGATCCCTTTACCTGCTTTGCAGTCTTTTTCCTACCCCTCCAGGCAGCCTTGTAGCACTTTTATTCCTTCATAAAGAAAGAGCAAAGAAGTTCTGCAGTCAGTGCTGCCCTGCCAGAGAGGCACTGGCCAGCCCCAGGGGAGGCACCAAGGCTTGCAGCCTGGCTCTTGGATCTGTGTGGGTCTGGGTTGGAGAGGCCAAGCAGGGCCTGCTGACATTCAAGGGTCACTTGTGAAAGAATTACTTCTTCCACCTTCTGGAAATGTACATTACATAATTGTATTATGAATTCTCCTTCAACACAAAGAAGAGTTTAAGATCTTAACGAGAAAGTAAATGAAAGAATTGGCAGTGTCATTAAAATCTCAGTAAAATACAATTAGGCAAGGCTAAAAGTAGTGTCTCATGCTCTAGACATTTTTAGATGGGAGTAGTAAATATTCTAAAGCATTAGTTAAGCAGGCAGGCTGCTGATGGGAATAATGGATGTGAGAGTTGCTGTCATTCTGAATGACAGAAGATTCCTACCTGTGAAAGGAGGTGGAATGCTGCTGACATCTGTGCTGCATTCTGAGTCATCCTGGAGTGACAGAAGCAGGAGAGCAGCTCTTTGGATTGAGGCAAGGGATTCAGCTGTCTAAAATCTCTGCACTGGGGTGTGACTGACAGCTCTGTCAGGGGAGCTGGGACACACAGATGGGCTTGGCAGGGCCAGGGGAAGCTCTTTGTCCAGCTGGCTTCAGAGCAGAGTTTAGCTGCTGTGGAGGGGCAGGGTCTGCCTGTACCACAGTTCACAGCTCTTGAGGAGGCCAAGAGACACTTCCATTTCTGAAGTGGCAATATTGCTGTAAATAGCAGGTTTCTGAGACTAACCTGATAACTGTGGGATGATTTATTTTCCAGACAAGAGTAACCTAGTAGATCTGATTTCTCTTCAGGAGAGCATTGGCTGTGGCTCTGTTTCAGAAACTAGATAAATGAAGGAGCTCAGGATTATGGAGAGAACAGTAAACTAGTTAAGGAGTTGGACAGAGAGGAAATGGCATTAAGCTGTAAGCATTAAGCTGTAGGGAGGCTACTCAACAAAGGCTGGATTTGTGACTGAGCTCATTTTAATCTCTTTTTAATGCTCTCAACAAAGAAAAAACAGGAATCCTATTGAAGAAAACTGCCAAGGGCACAAAGCTGAAAGGCAGTGTTGGCATGAAGGGTGCTGGGAGCTGAAAGGTGTTAGGTGATCTCAAATGGCAGAGAGAAAACCCATTTCAGGCTTGAATTTAGGGAGTGCTAAAAATAACCTGTGTGGTAAGTGAGGATCTCCTCAGTTAGCCATGGCTAAGGCAGGAAAGCTTGGCTGGCCACTGCTCAGGCTAGGCCACTGCAAGGTGTGAGTGTGGAGAGGAGAGCAGATGAGCCCAGGATGTGCTGGCTCAGACATTGCTAACAGAGACAGGGGTGCCAGTGCCTCTGTGCAGTGTCCTTGTGGGCCAGCAGCCCAAAGGCTGGCAGGCTGCTGCTCACACAGGAAAGGTGTTTGGAGAACATCTGTTTAGAAAGAGGCTTACAGCTGGATTTGCTTCAGTCTTGGAGAACACAGAACTATTTGGGACTTAAAACTAATAAATCCACAAGAACAAACTGGCTCAGCTATAAAAATATGCTTCCTGACCACCTGAGCAATGAAGTTTTAGTGAAGGAGATGAATTAGCTATTTATTTATTAACTATTTGAGTCTTTATCAAATGTTGTAGAGGATCCCTTCTAGTCCCATTCTCCCTTGGAAATTCACCCAGGCTGCTGCTGGCTTCTTGTGTCTGCAGTGCATGAGCTGCAGGATTGGTTATTTCACCTAGGGTACAGAGTTACAGGTGAAAAGTTAGTTCTCATGGAACTTCCTACTAGTTTTTTTGGTTAAAGCTAGAGATAATGTCTCCTAAATCCTCAGCTGTTGGTTGTTCCTCTTTGTCTGCTGCTACTGCTTTGCATCTTTCCAGTTCCACACTCTGCTCATCATTAGCCAAGGAATTGGATTGGGCAACCCCCTACAGGAGGGGAGGGCTTGAAGACACCAAGATTGCTTTCATGGTCATGCTTTGTTTTCTTCAATGCAGGTCATCTGCAGCTCTCAAAATACACTTTAAAGGCAGAAAAAGCTCTTTTATCTCCCTTTAAAAAGGCAGCAAGTGGATGCACAGGCTGGACCGATGTCAGTAGTCCAAGAGCAATAGAATGTAGAGCTCTGGACAAGAGGTGGCCATGGTATAGGTTACCCAGCAGAGAGAAGTGTTGTGGCTAGGGCCTAGGAGGGTTTGATTGGAGCTGTAGGAGGTGCTAAGTCTCTGCTCTCTCTGCTCTCCAGATGAGGTCTGTCGGCCGAATCTTCAAATTCATTGACATGCCCACAGAGGAGACCAAGCCTGGGAGAGCCCAGAGGAACAACCAGCTTCCAGATGCCCTTGTGATTGCAAACAGGCATGTGAAGGGGGAGAAGAACTGGCCTTCTGGGGGCCAAATGACTGTCAAGGGCCTGACAGCCAAATATGGTGAAGGAGCAGCTGCTGTGTTAGAAAACATTTCCTTCTCAATAACTTCAGGGCAGAGGGTGAGACACTGTTCTGGTGTGTTTGATCTGACTGTGCAAGTGTCATCAGGAACCTGCTCACTGGCTGCAGAGTGGGCTGAGTTCAGACAGGCTTTGTACAGGGCATTGTCACAGAACACAAGAACCATCTAAAGCACTTGAAGAACAGAAGTGTCTTATACTTGGCTACACACACAGATAAAATCCATCTGCAGCAGTTGCCCAGGTTGTCTTGGTGTGTCTGAAGCTCTCCCCCTGGGCAGAGGGAAGCTTGCTGCTGAGTGCAGGTGCTGGGGGCAGCCTGACCCAGTGGAGCAGGGCATGAAAGAATAGAATACCTGCTGCTGTGCCAAGGGTGAGTGCTGCTGGCTCTGGCTGCACCAGGTGCCACCTCAGCCCCTCCAGGAGAGCACCACACCACCTGCATTACAGCTAACAGCCCACAAACAGCTCTAAGTTATCTTCATGCATGTGTTCATGGAAGAGCTTTGGTGTCAGGCCAGGAGTTAGGCAGAGCTTTAGCACTTTGCTTTAAGTGCATGCTGAAGATTGGTGGGAAGAAAGGCTCTGGTCATTTCCTGAGCCTAAGCCCCATGGATGAAAAGGAAATTCTAGCTCTCCTAGATGGATGAGAGAAGAGGTTCAGTGACAGCTTCCTGGCCTTGCCACCAGGCAGCTCTGCACTCCCAGCCTGGGTAGAATCATGGAATGGGGCACAGTGTTTGTGCCTTGCTCTGTGGTTAGGATGTGAGCAGTGCTGAGCATTTCCTCTTGTGGTTTGCCTTGCAGGTGGGCCTTTTAGGAAGAACTGGCTCAGGAAAAAGCACTCTGCTCTTTGCCTTTTTAAGACTGCTGAACACAGAAGGGGATATCCAGATTGATGGAGTCTCCTGGAACACAGTCAGTGTGCAGCAGTGGAGAAAGGCATTTGGAGTCATCCCTCAGGTAAGGAGATGACTGGGTATGTGTGCCTTTAGTCTCACTGGTTCTGTATCCAGATGTGCAGGTTTATTTTCAAGCTGGAAGTTAGGTGTCTTGTGCTGAGAAACAAAAGCAAAGCACAAGGGTTTGGGGAAAAGGGGAGTGGGATGGATGCATGGATGGATGGAATGAGTCACAGCAAACTCCTCTGTGAGAGTCTTTATGGTACTCCCAAGAAGTCTCCTGGAAATGGGCAGGCACAGCACACTCAACCAGAAGAGTTCTTAGCCTGCTTCTCCTTGCACCTCTGAACCAGTTTGCTTGTTGAGGCCAAATAAGCTAGTGCCACGTGGAGGAGCAGTCTGAGCAGCATTTATTTAAAGCAGGCACACAAAGGAGGCTCAGCTCTTCTCTGTGTATTGCTCTGAAATCTCCTCAAAGGCAGTAGTTTTTTAGCACTTTGCCCTTGCCAGAACAGACATTTTCTTCATTGCCAACTTCAGCCAAAAAGAAGCAGGAGAGCAGTGCTGAGTGCACTGCTTGGATTCCTTTCTTGCCTGAGCTCTGCTTGCTGCCATGCTGCCTGCTGCCCTGAGGCTTACTTGGCAAGCTGCCCTTTGACTGCTGCCCTGTCCTCACCCTTTCTGCCCTCCCTTCAGCATGTTCACACTGTCTTTTCCTGCAAGCTTTTATTTCTTTGTTGTTGCTGGGTCAGTTCTGCAGCATGACTGCTGCTTGCAGGTAGGAAAGAGTGGGTGGAGGGAACTGCCAATGCAGTTTGGAGCAGAGGGATGGGGTAGTGCTGTGCTCCAAAGGATGGCTGCAGAGCAGGAAGCATGTTACCAGTGTAACTTGTGTTTCCATTGCAGAACCTGCCTGTACAGCCAGCTCTCAATTCCCCTGCTGCAGGGGATTCTCTGTCTCTGCCAGAGTCATCTTGCTCCCAGCCCTTTCTCACACTGGGATGTGGTTGCCCAGCAGGGTTTCTGCTTTCCATCTCCAGCTGTCCTTGGGAGCACATGGACTGAGGAGAACACCAAATGCTTGTTACCAAGTAGGCTCCTTGTCCCAGTGAAAGAGAGGATTAATACTCCTCATAGCTGAGGCCTCACTACAGAGTCACCACTGCTATGGAGAACACCATTCTGCTGCCAGCAGCAAAGAGCAGGAGATTTATCACATGAGCACTGTCACTTGCCCTTCTGCATTGGCAGTTCTTTGTGAGAATTACACATCTAGCTCAGTTTGGAAGTCCCTGATCCATGGATCAGTGCCAAAAAATCCCAGCCCTCCATTCTCTGGAAGGTCATGAGAGTTGCCAGCCTGTTTGCATGCTTCAGTTTGCAGCTCCTGTCCCAGAGCCTTGCCAAAGAACTGCACATTATGCCTCCAGAGTTCTCACATTCAGAGTGAAATCAAGTTTTCACCAGCACTTTCCCAGCAGGGAAGAGAAATTACATCTCCCACCCTGCCTTTCCCAGCAGAACAGAGAGAGCCTTTTGTTCTTTGTCATTCACCTAGGGCTTCACAAAGTTCTATTTGCTTTCCTGGAAGGCTGGATAGCCACCTGCTCCAGGAAGGGGCTCCACTAACAGAAGGAGAATGGATCTCTACCTGAGGCATGCTTCCTTGGGAACACTTTACCACACTCTCCTTATCTTCCTTCTCCTCTCCCAGCTTGGAAGGCAAGAAGTGCCATCCCTCTGTGGGAGCCTCATGGACACACAGGCAGCATCCTCCCACACTGCTGCTGGACAGTGCTGGGAGGATAGGCTGGGAGCTGGGATTGGTCAGCCTGGAGAGGAGAAGGCTGCTCTAGAGCTCCCTTCCAACTCCAACCACTCTCTGATTCTCTGGAGGGCCTGCAGGGTGCTCAGGGAGATGCTGAGCCAGGGCAAAAGCAAAAAGCTGTGTCTCAAACCCATCTGCCAGTGCAGTGCAGTGGGCTGAAGGGGTAAATCAGAGCCAACATGTTTCCTGGAGCACCCACAAGGAAGTTCCTTCCTGTAGCTCCTCAGAGCCCTGTGCAGAGCCTGACCACAGCCCTGCTCCTGCAGGATGTTTGTCCTTCCCATGGAAGGCAATGCCTGCAGTGATAAGAGGCTGTTTGAAGTACAATCACAGCCCATCATTCCTTCTGCCTGGTCAGGCCCTTTGAGGCTTCTTCTGCAGGGCTCTCCCCACCACATTCCCAAGGTCAGGGGAGGCAGCTGCAGCTGCTTTCACACACTGAGGCTCTTTTGCATGCAGGTCCTGTGCACATTGCATCCTGAGGTGCTTAATGGAGTCACACTGGGGAAATGGCTTTGGAAATGTGGGGCTGAATGCAGAGCAGGAGCCTGCAGCCAGTTTTCCTTCCAAATAGATGAGGAGAAACTTGAGGCCCATAAGGTGCTGCTAGCTCAGAGGAAGGGCATGACTGGTGTCTTCTTGAGTGTTCTCCCACTGCATCCTGGTGGATCTCACACTGCTTTCTGTGTGTAAATATAGAGCTCAAATCAAGCCCAACATGGAGATCTTCTGTGTGCATTTGCTCAGGTCCTGCACAGCCTTGGTTCTACCCAGAGCAATCACTGAGGAGGCTGGCTCTACCCCACATCCATCTGCAGAGGCTCTAGCTGCTGAGGGGGGTTAATGCCCTTCAGAGGGCTTGATCTCTGCAAGGCTTGGGGTGGTCAGAATCTAAACATCACCATGCTGATAGTGGGCAGTGTTGTGCTTGTGGGTGGGGGTCTGGTCTGAGCAAGTGTTGCTTGTGTGAGCACACCCATTGTTATCCTGGGTCAATTTGAACAAGTGACTGAGAAGGCAAGGGTGCCAGCTTTGCTGCCAGTGTGCCAGCCCTCCCCTCCCCTCCCAGTGCTCTCCTTGTTTCTGCTTCTCCCAGATTTATGCACACAAGTCCCTGGGCTTCACTTCTGATCTATTTTCACTTCAGACTTGTAGCTTTGGTGAGTCTTGGGGCTGAGGTGCTCTGCTCTTCTGCAAGTGGACTCTAAACTGCCCTTGTGACTCACAGGGTGTTTACTCAGTGAATCCTCTGGGGTTTCTAACAAGCTGGGAAGGAGCTGTTGAAGTGGAGAGACAAGGACCAGAATTCAGGACAATGAAATGCTTACCTTGTGGAAAGAAATGAATGTGCTTTTGGGAATAGCTTGTCTTTAGTGCCCTGCTTCTTGAAAGCAGAGTTAGCAGGAACAGCAGCAGTTTGTGAAGAGAAGAGCTCCCTTGCTTTTTGCTGCCTGCTGCACTGCAGCAGGGATGTCATTCAGCCCTGTCTTCTTTCAAACAGGTTTGTTCAGTTAACTGTTCCTCAGCACTGAGAAATGACAATAGCTATTCCATCAGTTAGATGTCTGATGCCCAAAGGCTGGGCAAGTCCCTTTTGCTGTTCCCACACCATTATTATTTCCCACCACCACTTGGAAAAACCTAATTCTGCTGCAAATATGCCTCCCCACTCCTGCCACCTAAGCAGTGCAGGGCACAGGAAAAGGGCTGTGCTCTGCCTCACCACAGCATTCCTTGTTATTATCATGGTTCTAAAGGAAAGAGTCTGCTTCTGCCCCAGTCTCTGCCACAAGAGCTCCACTGCCTGAGCCATGGCAGTGCAGGGGAGGTCCCAGCACACTCCCTGGGCTCTTCCTCAGCTGCTTCCTTCTCTCTTACACCAAGGAAGTTCTTGGCAATAGCTTACACAGCTTAATTAAGCAAATGAGTTTGCTTTCTCCTGCCACATTCAAGTTCTAATCAATCCTAGTGAAATGATGACTATAAATGCATGTGTGTAAATCCCTTCTGTGAAATCTGATGAGCAATTGCTGAGTGTCCAGGATGAGGCAGGTGGAAGTTGTGGCAGGTCTGGGAAATGACTGAGTCCTGCACTGCTCTCAGCAGGCTCCCAGCAGTGATGTGGCTCTCAACCACTGGCATTTCAACACACTTTTGTCTAGATAAATATTTGCTTTAGGAAGACAAAAGAGAAGAAAATGATTGTCTGGAATTGTTCCTCTTGGTATTTGCTCTGTGTGCACAAGGAAAGAGCAAGCAAATGGCACCATTTCTCACCAGGGCACTCTCTTGCATTCTTGGAGAGCAAGTTCTCCCTGCCACAAGCAGCAGAAAGCAACTCCTTGGCTTCAGCTCCCAAGAGCTGTTGTGCAACCTCAGTGTCCCTTGAAGAACCTCCCTTCCACCAGCAGCTGGCACACCCACCCGTGTCAAAAGACATTAAACAAATATTGAATTCTGCCTGACTCACTGCTTCTTGAGCTGCAAAATGTGTGTCTAAGGGATGTTCCCTTCCCTCTGCCTGAACTGGTGAGAAAGGCAGAGCAGGGAGACAAGCTGGACCACAGGAAGCCAGGGAGGAGGGCAGCTGGTGAATCAGTGAGGTGACAGGGAGAGAGAGGAAAACCTCAGCACTGGGACACTGAAATGTCAGCTCCCAGAATGATGCTAACATGTGTTTGGCTGCAACTGATTAGAAAAGGAAAAGTCATTGATGGAAAGCAACTTGGACCACTGTCCCTGAGTCCCAACAGACACCCAGCAGGGGTTTTGTGCCAAGAGAGTACACATTTTGGGTCAGTGGCCTTTTGTTTGTTTATGTTTCACATCATAAAGAATCAAACCCAGATTTTTAAAGGCTTGTTCCAAAATGGAAGGACAGAGAATCTTTTATCCTGACAACTGCTGAAATGTGATTTTTTTACTGTTTTTCAGACAAGTTTGGCCAGGCTTTTATTAAGAAAATTGCCCAAAGCTGAATGTGAGGGCTTTCAAAGAGGTTGCTCAGGAACAATGTTTTCCAGCCTGGTTAGGAATCCCTGCCTGGCCATGGCAGCAGGTTGTTCTTGCTCTGGGTGCTTTGCCATCTGCATGCCTTACAGGGTGTTCTCTGTCTGAGCTGTGCCTCTCTTTCTCTCACAGAAGGTGTTCATCTTCTCGGGCACTTTCCGGATGAATCTGGATCCTTATGGGCACTGGAGTGATGAGGAGATCTGGAAAGTTGCAGAGGAGGTAAAGCTGCTCAGGGTGTCCCTGTGTGTGTCTCAGGGTGCAGCTCAGGTCAAATGCTTGTCATTTGTCACATTAATATAGACTCTTGGGGGGAAAAATGTGCTGAGGGCAGATAAAGGCAGGCTGTAAAGTGTGTTTCCTTATTACCTGATACAAGGCACCTTTGTCAGAGGGGAAACAAGATAAACTTCCATGAAGCCCAGTCTGGGTTCCTGGAGCAGGGATTCAGCATAGGTGAGGCTTGCTTTCTCTTTGGCTCTCCTGAGAGGAAACTGAGACAGCCAAATGGCCTTTAAGCTTTCTCATTGTAATGCTGTGGCAAACACAGGAGATCATTTTCGTAATCAAAATGTGCAAAAATGACTGCTAAACGTTTTGGAGGTGAGTGAAGTGCCTGTGGCCTGTCCTAGAAGTCAGCCTGGTGTTACTGCAGTAGGATATATTTATAGGCAGCTTACAGAAAGCTTTCTTCAGAGTGTTTTCTGGTTTTTGCCACTGACACCACATCAGGCTTCCCTGCTCTTCTGGCACAGGCACCTGCCTCTTCCAGGGCACATGAGGATCAAGGAATATATATGAACCTGAAGCTTTTCTTCTGCATTTATGTGCAGGTTTTAGCAGCCTGTGTTGTTTTCCAAGATAGGTGCTAGATGATCAGGGTTGTGTTTGCATGTGGAACTGATCCCCATCGTGCATGATGGTTGTCAACTGCCACCTGTTGGCTCTGGGAGAGCTTCCCAGGCTGCACAGGTGTGGGTCATGCTGCACAGGAGGCAGGGCAAGCAGCTGCAGCCTGCACAGCACATTGCTCTTTCCAAGGTAGGGCTGACCTGATTATTGAAGACTCAATAACGAATTGGTGCCATTTTTGTTGCTCAGAGCAAGTCTCAAGTATCAGGAAATGCTTGCAAGTGTGGGCCTTAGTCTGAAAGCTTCCTCCTCTTCCATCCAGGAGCAGGTGGGAATGGTCTCAGAGCTATGGAGACAATGGCCATGGTGACCTGGGTTATTTTCTCTGTTGCTGTGTTGTAGCCTGTGAATGTTGTTTGTTTCTTTTTACCCTCCTAGTAACCAAAGTGGCCTGGTTTTCCCTCAAAAATCAAACTCCTTACCATTTCCAGTGACTACATCACTGCTGGATGAAGAGTTTCAAATCTCTTGCTTTCTGCAGCCTGCTAACCCAGAATGGTTTGGTCAAAATGCCAGAAGTCATTGTTTGTGACAAACAAACCAAGCCCTGGCTCTCAGCTTCCCACCATCAATCCTAGCATGTTGTAAGAGTCAGACATGTTTTGCTTTTCACATCAGCCAGCTAGGAGCTTGTGGCTCTTTAGGACACATTCTCCTTTTCATCCCTTTCTGTTTTCCCTTTGGTGTCAGGAATGAGGGCAATTACAGGCACTAGCTGATGTACCTACAGCCAGCAGTACCTGTAGCTCACTGATTCTTTCCTGCCCTTTCTTTTCCCTGGCAGGTTGGGCTGAAGTCTGTGATTGAGCAATTCCCAGGCCAGCTTGATTTCGTGCTGGTGGATGGAGGCTGTGTGCTGAGCCATGGCCACAAGCAGCTGATCTGCCTGGCCCGCTCCGTGCTCAGCAAGGCCAAGATCCTGCTGCTGGATGAACCCAGTGCTCACCTGGACCCTGTGTACGTCCTGAGCCTTTGGGCTGCCTGCTGATAGCAAAGAACTTACCTTCTGTAACTTGTCTGGGCCATTCCTGAACCTAGTTCCAGTAGTATGTGTTGATAATTCCCTGGGGAATCAGGGAACTAGTTAGAACCTGAGCTTTGTGGCTGATACACAGCTGGAGAGCAGAAATGCAGCTGCCACACTGCAGGGTGCTGGTGTCCCTGCACCTGAGCTTCACAACACACAGCTAGCCTACTGAATACCAGCACTGTAGATTTGGGCTGTGCTGCTATACCCACTGCAGGCTGAGCACTGATGCTTTCTTGCCTTTCAGAACTTCCCAGGTGATCAGGAAGACCCTGAAGCATGCCTTTGCCAACTGCACAGTGATACTGTCTGAGCACAGGCTGGAGGCCATGCTGGAGTGCCAGAGGTTCTTGGTGAGTTCCTCAGTCTCACGTGCTCTTGTCTATGATGTGTGTCCAGCACTCACTAAGCAGAGCTGCTGGAGCTGGCTGGATTGAGGGGAGTCACTCAGCTGAGCAACCCAGTCATCTGCAAAGAGCAGCAGGCTCCTGTTTGCTCTTTCCTCTGAGCTGGCTCACATTGTGGAAGAGCTGGAGTCCTTTCAAGCAGAAGGACAGTTGTGTAGGATACCCTGCTGCTGATCCTTATATTGCCCAGGAGCTTAGGAGCTCCAGGAAAATGCCAGCATCTCACAGAGCTTTGCCACTGCTGATGCAGGAAGAGCTGCACTTGCCCTTGAGCACTGGGAGGCACCATGGGGCAGAGAGGCTTCCTGAGAAATCAGCTGATGGGCAGCATCACTCATGTCTTCCATTAAGCTACTGGAACATTCCTTTCTTGCTTAATCAAGGTGACAAAGCATTGAAGTCCTGGGGTATTTCCTTTGTAGCATAAAAAGGGTTAGCAAAGGAAATAAAAGGCAAGTTATGTAATTGTTCTGAAAAGATGAGGTTCCTTCCTCTGCATTTGCTTGACTCTTCCCCAAGGGAAGACCTTCATGTTCTTAGCAGAGTGAAACACCATTTCCCATGTGTGTTGCTTGGGTGTATGAGCACAGCAGGAGGAGTACAGCCTGGAGCTGGAGGAGGTCAGGCAGTGGGCAGTTTCTAAGCCCTTCTGGACATGCTGCACTCAGCAGTCTTGGCAGAGCCCTGGCAGCCACTCAGCCTCAGCCCACAGCAGCTTTCCCACCCTCCAAACAACACTGTAGCCACAGAGCTGCTGAAAGCTTTCTCCTGTCAGCCCTGTGGCCTCACCCCAGGCCTGCTGGCATTGCACTGCCAGCCAAAGAACAGGAGTTTTTCCCTGTCTGCTGCCTGACAGGGGAGCCTGGCACAGCCATACAGGGCAAACCTGTTGTCTCCTTCAAACAGAGGCCAGCACTGCTGCTTTGTTTGGGGAGAGGAAAGCAAAGAAGGCCTGGCACCTTGCTGGCACCCTGCAGCTCACTGTCTTCTGCAGTTAACACTTTCCTAACCTGGCAGGTTAGCAGTGCTGGGGAAATGCTCTGGTGCCTGGAGACCTCCACAATCTCAGAAGGCGAAACCAGCAGGGCCAGTGGCATTTGGTGACCTCAGCAATAGGCACCTTTGTCATTAGAAAGTGCAGACTGACCTTCTCCTATTAGGAGAAGGTCTGTTAGGTCTTCAGCTCTCTTCCCTGCTCTGCTAGTTGCCAGCAGCACCATTGCCCCTCCAACAATGCTGTGTGTCTGCAGGTGATTGAGGACACTAAGCTGAGGCAGTACGAGTCCATCCAGAAGCTGCTGAGCGAGAAGAGCTCCCTGAGGCAAGCCATCAGCCCTGGCGAGCGCCTGCGGCTGCTGCCGGCACAGCAGCGCGGCTCCAGCAAGCGCAAACCCAAGATCTCTGCCCTGCAGGAGGAGACAGAGGAGGAGGTGCAGGAGACCAGGCTGTGAGGCTTGCTGTGGGCACCCTGCAGGAGGGGCAGCAGCAGCCCTGCTGAACCCCTGCGAGCTGGGCACAAAGGGAACCTTGCATGAGGTGTGCACATGTGCAGCTGGGAATTGCTTCCCTGCCGTGGCTATGTGTACAAGGCAGTACAGCCTTGGGACTTCCTTGGGAAAGCTGCTCCCGTTGGGTACACAGGAGATGGCAAACAGAAGTAACCTGCTGTGCCTGACAGAATCATCTCCGAAACCTTTGAGGACTGCTTGTGCTGGGCTGAGAGGCCTAGGCAGCAGGAAGAGTGTGAGAAAATCAGACTGTAAAAAGCTTTGGATTCACTTCCTGCAAACCAATTCAGGGACAGCATCAGCAAGGAGCACAGAAAACTTCCTCCTCTTTGTTTTCCATGCAGCAACTGTCACTTCAGTTTAGCAGAAAAGGCCAAGTGCCCTTTGGTAACAGCTCCATGGGAGGAGGTGAGCAGCAAGAGAGGATCTGCACTGGCAAGGCACTCAGCAGCTGTCACTTCTCCACGGGGAAGAGAGAACTGCTATTGCCTCCTCTGAGCTGGGAGACTGACCCTGAGCCTGCACACCCTCCCAGCAAAGGTAGCACTGGTGGCAGTGGAACTGGAATAGTCTGCACAGGTCTGGCACCTTGCTCTGCTTTGCACTCTGGCCTAGCCCAACAGGAAAGGCAAAGAGCTCTCAAGCAGACTTTTAATAATGAAATGAATTTTTATACTCCTCTGGATTGCAGTTTTATGATGAAACTGAACTTTCTCTAGGATATTTTATTTATTTTATTATTATTGCAAACATTTACTAAGGAAATGATGTATTTTAAGAGTGATTATGTACCATAAAGAAAAAAATATATTTGTACAAAAAGTTTTCCATTTGGCTCGTTGGGGTTTGTTTGCTACTAGCCTTTGAGGTCCTGTTCTGCTGGAGCTGTTAGAAACGAAGGCAGCTACTGCCAATGCTGTCCTGGTGCACTCCCGAGAGAGACTTTCTGTTATTCTTTAAATAAAACCCGAATGCAAAGCAACTGCCTGCTGCCCCTTGCCGCCCCCTCCCCAGCCCCTGCTGTGCCCGCGGGCGGCACGAGAGGGCGCTGCGGAGCCTGGCTGCGGGAGCCTTGCCTCCTGCGTGCCCTGGGCCAGAGTCTAGCGAGAGCAGGGCTCTGCCGAGAGAGTAAACAAGAGAAGGATCAGCACGACACAACCACTGTGTCAGCACCAGCCGAGAGCACTTCAGAGCTTGCACAATTAGCAGAGGTCATTTAAGGGGGTCAGTGTTACTCCAACTTGCCTCCTCCTACCTCTAAGTGAACAAGGAGACGTTTCCAGAGAGGGAAAGGTAAGTACAGCAGGAGCATGTAGTAGACAGGACTTACCTGTGTGAAAGCTGCTGGCAGAAGCACTCAGAGCAAGCACTTTGAAAGGGAAATTGTCAGCCAACTGACTGCCCCCCACCCTGCAGCATCACCACTCACCAGGAGAGCTTCTCTGCCCTCAGTGTCCAGCTGTGCCTGGCTCAGAGCCCAGGCAAGATGCTGCAGAAAAGGGAAAAGGCTGGAGAATAGTAGGATGATTGAGGCTGGAACAGGAGGTCAGTCAGTCCCAGCCTCCATCATGGGGAGGAGGAGGAGGACAGCATCTGCTTCCCAACAAAGGCCAAGAGGAGCACTTTACCTTCTACAAGAAAGGTTCTGTTACTTGCTGTCAGTGGGCTAAGGGCTCCCAGGGCTTTGCCTGAATCTAAGCTATAACCCAAGTTGGGTTATGAGGCTATAACCCAAGTGCAGTGGAAGAAAAGAACAAATGACCTTCATAACCACAGCCTGAGCATTAGGGGAGAGTTTTCTCTTTTCATGTGCTTCACTTTGCCTGCATTTGATAAAAACAGATTTAGAGAACAAAATACTTTGCCCAAAGCACTTTAAAGATACAAACTTGCACTATTAAAGGAGTTGGAAAGAGTGAAACTGCTGTGCAGAGGCTCTGTAGCTCTCCCTAAGTAGAGAGGAGATGGGAGAGAAGTGGTCAAACTGCTAACCCAGCACTAAGAAGCTCTTAGGACAGCAACAATAGCCTCAACAAACTCAAACTGCACCCATTTAGCCTTCTTTGTCCATTTCCTACCCAAAACAACTGCAGCAAGCAGCTGGAGCTCCTCAGTGCCTCACTGGGGTCAAACAAGCCTGCTAGGCCAAAAACTATTTGGCTTTTACTGTTGCTTATCTGGTGCCTTCCCAGCTTTAGGGTGCTGTTGCTGAGTCCCACTGCTCTGAGCTGCCTCACCCTGCTAAGGACCAGCATCCCATTTACCAGCACCAACAGCACTGCAAAGAAACCCAAAATCTGCAGCATTCACTTCAAAGTTCCTAGCCCCCAAGAAACTGAAGCTTTAATAGAACTGATTACTGAAAGCCATAGTAATGTCTTAGTGTGGAAAATATGCTTCTAGTGTTCTGTAGCTGCAGAGATAACACACACACACACACACACAAAGAGACAGACATTGTGCAGTACAAAAAATTTATTGACATAAGTTTGGGCTGACTTCTCCATACAAAGGTGCAGTGTTAGGAACAGGGGATCCTTCCCTCCTCCAGGCCTAGCCTCAGGAAAACACTGCTGTGGCAACTCTAGGCATGAGCACCTCACTGCTGATGGCTCAAGGCTCATCTGGAGCCAACTTTGCACTGCCTGTGCCTACCAGAGGAGCTTCCCCAGGGACCTGGAGCAGAAACACTCCCTCTGCAGCCACTCTCCCTCAGGGAACATGCTCTGCCTCTGTCCTGGGGGAAAGGAAGAAGACTTCATTTGAACGGCAAGTCAAGCATCCTTCCAGCAATTCCAGCTTCACCACAGAAAGGGAGGATTCCCTAGTAACCCTGCTTCTCTCTGGCACGCCTGCACTTCAGTGTGTGCTCACATTCCTTATCTGCAAATCTTGCTTCTGCCACACACTAGGAGTAGTTCTTACATACTTTTAAAACACTACTGAAGGATATAAAAGTTGTTCTAGTACACAAGTTAATAAATGATCACATTTGCTTCCAGTCTATCAAAGAATAAGAGTCTGAGAAAAATAACTTTTATTGCATTTTAATTTCTCAATTGCATTTTAATTTCTCAATCTCCTTTTAAATGATGTAAGCTGTAACAGAAATGGATGACAGTTTAGATGAAGAGAAGCTGGGGAGGAAAATAAATCACAATTGAGCAGGCAGGTGGTGGGGAAATCAAAGTATTGACTATGGCTTGTTGCTGAATAACTGATCTGCATTTCCAGTCAGTGCAGTTATTGCCACATTCCATTTGTTTTTCATTCAGTGAGGATAAAATCTTTCAAATGCATCTAGAAGAGCTTGGAGCCATTGCTGTACAGACTGTGCAACTCACCTGAATGCAGTGGAACACAGCAAGTTCATAGAACAGATCTATGTACAGTATCTACACAGAATCCTCTGCTAGTGCCCCTGAAAATCATCTCTGAAACCAGGAACTGTCATCAAAGACAAAAAAAGAGAGAAATCTAGGAAGGTGGCAAAGTGCCTGTTTCTGGAGCTGAACTCACTCCCCTTTCCAGCTGATTTACACAGAAATAAAGCTGTGGTCCTGTACAAACTTTACATTACAGGGAAACTGTTTGTTTTAAAAACTATTTACATGTCTGAGTCTTGGTTCTGTGCCCTGGAGATGATCTGAACACAGACATATGTGTGCTAGGAGGTTTAGTGATGAGATTGTTCTCTTTTGTGCAAATTCCCAATCTCTCTCGGGGTGTTGTTCCCTGTCTCTATTTGCCTTGTATTGCTGCTGCTGCTTTTTCGAGGAGGCTGAGGAGGATGGGTGGCTTTGCTTCTAGGAACAGGAAGAAAGGATTTAACCCTTGAAACACCCAACTCTGGCTTGGATTTGCTGTTGCTGCTTTCCACAGTTCGAGTGCTGCTGACAGGATGCATCCCACCCTAGAAATGAAATAAAGTCATTTAAAAAGCATGTTCTGGATAAATAACCCTTGCTGTTCGACCTGAGAAACAACCAACCACCCCCCAGCCCCACAGAACCCTGCTGCAGTGAATATGACAGCTGCTTGCTGCTTTGTGAGCACTCCATGGCTCTCTTTGGCTGCTTGATTCTCTGTGTCTGCCACTGAGAGCTTGGCCACCAGAGCAGCTCAGCTCTAGCCCCACTGAGGAAAAGAGTGGTTTGCAATCATACAGATCTGAGTAATCACTACCAAAAGAAAGGGCAGAAACAGAAAGCATGAGCCAGCCATTTGACAGCAAGCATTTAACCTTCTGTGCTTTTGCAGACTTGCTGAGTAACACTGATTGGGGGACCCAAGGAAGCCAGGGCTCGTGTCTCTCTGATAGCTGAATGTCAGCACTGCTTGCCCTAGGGACATGGCTTTGTGTAAACAAATACATCCAGTGTTTACTAAAGCTTTGGCTTCCATTCTGACACAGGGAAGACACTTGGCAAGTTTGCTACCATCCTGACAGTTTACTCTTGTACTGAACAGGGCACTGGAACACTAACTCTTTGGATCCAGTGAGGCCTTCACCTCCAGTACTGCATCCAGTTTNCATTAGGGAGAAACTCAAGACACCTTCCCTGTCTTTGCACAAAGCTTCCTTCACCTACCTTTTGTGCTGTACTTTTGTTTGGCTTGGTACCACCTGCTGAAGGCACAGGCTTCTTCTGAGAGGTACTGAAGGTCAGGAGCTCCTCCTTAGAATCTGCTATCTGCAACGAGACAAAATGGTGATTTTTAGTCATTCACAGCAGAGATGATGGTTCCTTTTGACAAACCTGCAGAAGTACTCCATCCCAACAGAACAGAGGCAGCAAACACACTTGAGTGAAAGAGCACAACAGAGACTACAAGGACTTGTCTTGGTGGCAGCCTGAAATCCCATCACACACACAAAACATGCAACAGCATCCTTGCTTCTGTAAGGCTAGGCTATTCCCAACAGAAATGCCACTCATGGTGAGGGGACTGAGGAGAACAGTGACTTCTGTCTCCTTCCTTAGCTGGCTCCTCTTTCCTGGGGCTGTCAGCAAGCAGCCCCTGTGTTGGAGAGCTTATGAAGCACCTTGTAGGCTGGCTGCCATGCCTTTAAGCACATGCCACTCTTGCAAGAATAGCTCTGGCCAATTCCTTGCCAGCTTAGTGCAGGTGACTCATGCAACCAAAAACACCTCCTGAAGCATTAAGAAAGGATTTCATTCCCAAACAGCATTTCTTTTTTTAATAAGAACTTGGTTGCTTGCAGGAGCAAAGAGAATCCTTGCTAAAGCCAAGATGATGGAGCTGCTGGTCAGGGAGAGCCTAGAGCAGGCAGTGCCCAGCCCAGCTGGACAAGAGCCTGCCACTGACTCTAGCCAGGGCTCAGCTGCTCCAGTGTGAGCACAGTGAAGACTAAAGAGCTACAGGGAGAGCTGGGTGCTTTTGGTGTAGTAGAAAACAGGAGAGAGATCCTCCACAGGCCTGCCACCACCCCTTCCAGCACACAACTCAGCCCCAAACCCATCAGCCTGCAAGCATCCTTCCTACTCTTCTGCACTGCTAAAGAAAGAAGGATGAGGCCAATCCCTTTCTTCCCTGCTTGGGGCTGCCCAAGTGCTTTTTGCCTGCAGAGCAGAGGAGCTTTGAGGCAGTTTTCTGGTGGCTAAGGGGATTACATTAAACAAATCAAATGTGCAGTGCATATTAGGAAAAACCTTCTATGTCTTGAAGGGTACAAACCAGTTTCCCAGTGGAAGCAACAACAGCATGAAAAATAGATGGGGAACAATAAAGCAGAGAAGGTTATTGTCACTAGCATTTATGAACTTATAAATTCCAGACTCCACTGCAGGAATCTCTAGATGAAAAAACACTCTAATTTAAAATTATATATTTATATATCTAAAACTAGCACACTCACCCTCAAATGTATAATTTATGAGTTGACTTTGGCTTACTCCCAAAGAAGTGAATCATTTTGTGCAGTTGAAGCAGTGCTTGTGGATGAACAATTGATCTGAAGCACCTAAGTGTGGCAGTGAGGTGAGGAGAGGCTGCTGCTTACCTTGCTTATGTCAGGCTCAGATTTGCTGGAACACATACTTTGAAGTTCCTGCACAAGATCCACTTCATCATCAGAGCCAAGGGACAGCCTCTGCTCCAGCTGCAGTGTTCTCAGCTGATCCTTCTCTGAAGAGCTGCTTACAAAAGCAAGAAACACCAAACCAAGACAACAATGACACTTAAGCTATGGAACAGAATTAACAAAGAAATACTCTCCACACCTGAAAAGGAGTTATTGCTTCCCAAATGACTTTGACTGCCAGAAACAGAAGATAATAACATGTAATTAAGTGGCAGCAGAAGCTGTCACCAGTTGCTCTATCATAAGATAATGTTATCCCCTTTGTTCACTAAGTGTTACAGACACCAGGAGTTAAAGCTTACCTTGTGGTGAGAGGAGGTCTCTTCTTGCAGTTTGGCTGCAACACAGTCTTGGATTTCATACCTGCACAAAAAAAGAGATTGATTTATTAGTCTGTTATCCTGGGTGGTGATTTCTTTGTTCTACAATCTGGGATAAAGAAGGGAAAATGCATTCCCATTGACTGGATAATTGTATCAGAGTCTGTCCAAGGCCAGAGCACATCCCTGGAACTGCTCAAATGGCAAAGGAGACCTGAGGTGCCCAAGCTCTGGTGGCAGACAGAACATGAGGTGTGTGAGGTACCTGCTCAACCCTCACTGCTTCTAAGAGAAATCACTTGTCAGCAGGAAAAGAGTTCAGTTTGCTTCATTTAAGCAAAATCAAACATTGTGCCAGCTACACACACATAGAACCAGTCATAAACCCTCCTTTACCAACAGAACACTGAAAATGATGTGCAAAGGCTTGGAAACTTTACACTATCCTCAAACCAAAGATCTCTTCCTTCCAGCACAGGGCTGTAGAAGAGTTAGATTCATGATCTCTGCAGCTTGTTTCAGCTTTGAAAGTAGCCAGCTTTACCTTCAGTGCTGCTCTCCTGCTGGCTCCATGCCTGGGAGGACACCTGGCCTGACTTCTTGCGAGGACTCGTGCTCACTCTTCTCCAAGAAGCAGTCTCACCTCTTTTCTTACTACCATTTTTGTAGCTTGAAACCACAGATAAAGGAAAATTTCCTCCCTTAAAATCTGCTAGGTAATTCTCTAGCTCTGAAAGAAAAAGCAGAACAGTGTTTAGAACTGACAGTGCAAATGGCTCCTGCTTGACTCCCTTGTACAACTACCTGAGTGACTCTAAGTGCTTTTAACCACACTCCTCCCATCATGAACACAGCTATGCTTTGTGCATCTTTGAGAAAAGGAATCCAGCAGTTAGAAGCCTCACTTGCCCTCCAGACTGCTCCCTCTCACCTGTTCTGGGCAGAGGACAGCCATGCAGAACAGCTTTATTGAGCAGGATGCTGAGAGCAGCTTTAACCACAGCCTGTTGCCCCTGACTAGGGTTCTTCTTGGCTGCTGCCTGTCCTGCTGCTGTTGGTCTTCTGACAGAGGCTCTGGAGAGTATTGCTTCTTGAACTCTGGGAGCTATCACAGCATTCCATAGCTTGGACATCCACCTGTAGGCACACAGACAATCCCTTAGGCTCAGAGACAATGATCAAACACAGGATTTGATACTTTGGGAACATGTAAGAAGTTACCCCTTCAGGAAGCACACATATTTGGACTTCCTTTTGTAGCTCATTTCAGAGAGGAACAGATTTGAGTAAAGGCTTTGTTCTGTATTAAATTATTTGACTTAATTTTCTTCAGGTTGCTTTGGCAAATGATTTACCATCTGATGCTCTTCCTCTTTCAGATAGGGACTATAAATCATCCTTTTAGTTTTAAGGCTAGAAGAAAGCATGCCCCAGAAGGATGTGTGCTGCTGCATACCCAACAAAAGCTCCTTTCACCTCTGCCAGTGCACAGGGAAGTTTCCATGCTTGCAGGTGTTCATTCCTAGCCTATCTGCTGCCAGGGTGGTAAAAGGAGGTATTCAGCTATGCCTGCAGCCTTGCCATGGCTCTTCCATCTCCAAACATGTCCAGTTCACAAGAGTTTTCTATTCCTACAGCTGCCTTGCTCTCACTCCCCTTCTGTTTGTTTGATCTAGGCTGAGCTGGCTTTCCAGGATGCTGTGGGTTTTCCAGATTGCCTGGCTTACAAAAACTGGATTGAAAGGGGACATGGTTCTTCTAGGACTGTTGCTTTTCCAGGAGAGAAATAGGATGTTGTTCTAGCACACAAGTGAAACATTTGTATTAGCAAACAAATAAATGCTATTTCTTCCTGCTTAGAGTTGTGCAGGGGTAAAGACTTGGAGTGTCAGCCTTAGGGCTCAGCTCACATCTCTAGCAGACACTGGGACTGTGCTAAGCATCTCAGTGGCAGGGAACAGAATTCTTACTTCACTGTTGCTTGGCCATGCCCTGGCACCACAGGGCAGGAGAAGAAAGGTTTTGGCCCCATGAGTGCCTCAGGTGCTCCGAGGCGTGCCAAGCAGGAGTTCAGCTGGTGCCACACAGCCAGGATCCAGTCGATCATCTTGCACACAGGGTCACAGGCAGGAGGCATTTTGCCTCTGAACTGCAGAGAGGAAACAAGGTTTGAGATGCCATGAGAACTCTGCTGCAAACAGAATGTAAAGGAAGTGGAGATGTGGTGCTCAGGGACGTGGCTCAGTGCTGTTAGGCTGATGGTTGCACTTGATGATGTTAAAGGTCTTTTCTCACCTAAAGGATTCTCTGAGTCTCTGAAATAACTAAGCACC
Source organism: Bucco capensis (assembly GCA_013396975.1). Taxonomy (NCBI): domain Eukaryota; kingdom Metazoa; phylum Chordata; class Aves; order Piciformes; family Bucconidae; genus Bucco; species Bucco capensis. Next base: position 44,574 of record VWZO01013379.1, read on the forward strand.
TGACAAAAGCAACCCACAGAAAGTGATCTGTTACAAGTTTCACTGATCTACTGCACATGATTCCATTCCATACTCTGTATTCCTGGTCTTGACACTAAAATCCTTAGGCCTGTTTCTGAATTTCCCCCTCATAACTGAAAGGTTCAGTTTCCACACACTTCCTCTGCAGGATCCCTGAATCAGAGAGCCTTTGTAGAGCAGAAGTGTGGCACAGGCCATGACATCCCCAAGGTCACCCAAGAGCCATGCAGCTGAACACTCAGAACTCACAGCAGCTCTGTTGTCCCAGACCAGGACTATTGACTCCTGACAGTTCTTTTTCTATCCTTAGAACAATCTCCCTTTTTAAGCCTGGTCACAACTCTGCTGCCAAGATGATTTTCCTCTGCAGATGTTTCAGTTAAGCTCCCTCTGCCCTAGTCCAACCCTGCCTGCCTCTCAGATAGCTCCTATCACACTGCAATGGTTCTCTTCCAAATACCTTTCAGAATGCCACAATTCTGCTTTGCCCACATCCTTCTTTGCATTTCCCATCCTCCATTTGTTTATTCATCTTAAACCAGACTTCCCATCTTTATTCTCATTTGGATTTCTGTGCCAGCTTCAGCATGCCTATTGGCTGAAAACAACTTCCCTACTGATACATTTTCACCTCTCTTTGCTCTTTGATTTGAAAATCATGAAAACCCCTGCTGCTGCTTCGAGCTTAGCACACACAGGACACAGAACTATCTTATTTTAGATACAATCCATCCCTGGAGAAAGGGATGCTGCTGAACAGATATGGACTGCCATGTCACACAGAAGATGAACAGACTTCCTGGAGGATGTTTTCACTCAGTGGCTGAGCTAAGTGGTATCATTATTTGCAGCCAAGCAGTGTGTTTGTGCCATGCATCCATGGGCAGACAGCTCCCTAGAGGGGCTGCAGACACAGCCTCTCTCTTCCCAGCACTGAGTGCTTTGTTCCTGACCCATCCCATGGATCTGCTCAGCTTTGGACAGGACCTGCTGATGAACACCAATTACTGAAGCTGATTCAGGTTCTTACCTTGTTGATCACTTTCCTCCTCAAGAACCTCTGGAGCAAGCCATGCATTGGTTCTGCATCCCAGCGCAGCTGGACCCAGCGGAAGTGCTGCTGCACCAGCAGGTCACAGCCATGCAGGTGACACTTGGAGATTGTCCCCAGCACAAAGCAGTTCTCATGGAAGTAGAAAGCACCAGAAACTCCATTTGCTAAGAATGAACCATACAACATTTTACTGAAACACCCAAGGCTTTGATATGATTTCAGATAAAGGCAAGAAGCAGTGACATCATTAGCAAGAACAGAGATCCACCCCAAATTAGCTTTACAACATGTTGTATTTGGTTAGGAACAACTGTTTGTAATAAAATAGAAACCCTGGACAAATGACATTTTTCTCCTGTTCCCTGTTTGTCATGTATGCAGTAAAACTGTGCTCTAGTAAAACCATCTCTTCATCCCAAATTCTTCACATACCTCTCTGAACAGTGCAAGGATTTTCCGCACTCCGATTCTCCAGAGGTGCCAGGAAATCTCCAAGCAGCTCAGACAAGGAAGCTCTCTCCAGATTTTCCAGAATCACAATGGTTGTCTTGCTCCCAGGAGGCTCTTTAACTGGGACCAGGCAAGCTGCAATAGAGAAATGCCTTTGCTCTCTGCTTACAGAAGCTGATTTATGTGCACAGCTTTTACTGCTACTCGTGCAACCAAGGCACTCTTAGCTTCATTTTTTTGCCTTTTCACTTCTCCACAGCAGCAGACAGACTGCAGTATATGCTCCAAACTGGAAGCATAAAAAGCAAACAATGGAAAGAATTTCATACTGTGCAAGATGGGGAAAAAAAAAAACCAACCAAAAACGAAAGCTACTATTAAAAGCAATTCCTGAAATGGCTACAATGGGATCTTCACAGACTTCACATAAATACAGCAAAGGCAGCTGAAAACAGGTATTTCATTGATCAAAATTTGCTGCATCTTAAAAGTTAAAGATGCAATCTTTAGCCAGTGTAGTGAGAACAGGATTCAGAATATTTCATCTTTATAGGAAATGGAATCATTCTAGAGATTGCCACTATCAGTCACTCTGTGAGATTGCCTCTTTGTTTGCCACTACCCTCTCTCCCAAACTTCCTCCAGTATCTTTAAGAAACAAACAATCACAGGTAGTTTGAGGCACCTGAACCTCACAGGCATTAAAATCAGCAGCACAATGCTGAAGGGTGAGCACAGACTGTTAGGAAGAGCGTGTTGCTGAGGCACAGTACAGCACCCCAAAGCAGCAGCTTTCCTACCTCAGTTTAGACTCCTACATTTTAACATTATTCCATGTTAAAACATGCCACCCACTGTGCAAAACCTTTTCATCTATTTCCTTGCTTTGTACCATTCAAATGCTGCCTACAAATTAACCAAACCAGCCTGCTGGAAGAACCTCACCACTGCTGATGAAGAGTTCTGCAAGCTGCTCCTTGGAGAAACCAGCATCCACCTCCACTTGCACGATTTCACACGTGGATCCTGCAGCCACTTGCTTTTGCTGTGTTGAAAATGCACAGACTGGGTGAAATAGGGAAAACTCTGTGATTTAGGAACTGATTGCTATGTTTGTGTCCTTACCTTCATGCAGGCTGCTATCTGATATGCTATGTAGTCCTGCAAACTTCCCTCTGGACCATGGAAAATGACATTGCGGTATTGTTCCACCTGCAGACAGACAAAGTGCACAGGCCTAGCAGACAAAATGATTTGTTTTGCACTACTGGAGCTGACAATCCTTACTATATTAGTTTCAAAGTAGGCAATATTTGCATACCACATCCTGAAAAGAGACTGATAAATGTATATCTTCATTTGTAAAACTGCACACACAGGTATTTTGGCCTTGTAACAGTCATTAAAATTCACGTCAGAAGGAGGAGTTTAGGAGTCACTAGAGTTTTCTTGATTTTGAATTGAGAGAGGTAACCAGAATGATGTTAAAATAATCAAGTAGTAGTTTAAATCACTGCTAAAGTAAAGACTTTTTCCAGATGACATGGGATCATGTTATCAGTGTGGCAGAATAAAAACGACTTCATCTGTCTTAGCTGCAAAGTGACCTCTAAAAGTCAGTAAGGGAACACACTCCTATTGTGCAATCTTGTTGAACTCCTTATCCAATGATCCTTCTATTTGTAGTATTGAATCAATGGTGAGAGTTAGAGATGTGTGTGTAGCTTTTGCACACCTCAGGAGCATGCAGAGAGGAGGCAGCTCAGTGCTTACCAGGCGGAGGTAGTTCTGCAGGCTCTGCAGGTGGATCAGAGATGCGTAAGTCACACTGCTGAGGCAGCCCTCTTGAGGCCCTTCCAAAGACACACACAAACAACTCTTCTAACTCTTTCCTGTCTCCAAGCAGGTAGGATGGATACATATGCTGCTCGTGCAGTATTCTAGTGAGCTCCTAAAATTGCAGGCTAAGCAAACTAAACCAGTGAAGAAATGAGCAGCATTTAGGTAGCAACAGAGAGTCAAGGGTAAAATGGATTCTACCATCTAACTCAAAAGCTATTATGGATTTTATGTGCTAGCACATGTCTAAATGTTGTAGACTCTTCCCAATCTAGTAAAACAGCTAATTGGGTATGATATTGCTGAGGATCAAGCAACACCAAAGAACAAAACCAGCAGCAAACGATTCTCAAATTACTTATTTCATGTGGAGTGTTCAAAACTGGAGAATAAGAAGTGAAAATTACCCAACAGGAACACTGTGATATGCTCAGCTCTGCTCTTCTTCAGAAAGTCCCATGGTGGCTGGGAAAGTATCTGACCTGTTGCCCATGAAGTGTTTCCTGTTTAGAAAGAGAGAAGAGCTCTTGCCTGTGTCTGTGTGCAGTGCCCTGCACACTGCCACACACCCAGACATCTACTGAGCCATGGCTGAGGATAAGCAGGCTTCCTGCCACCTGAGCTCCACCATAGCCACAGCTACAGCTCAAGAATGCTTCCATGCCAGCACTGTTCCAAGCTGCATAGCTAGTCCTGCTCTTAGTCTAAGCTTTAAAAGGCCCAGAAATCTAAAGCTCTTTTTATCTTACAAGATTCCAGACAAACCCCAGTTTTTGCTGTTCTGACACCAATACTGATACCTAGTTTGACAGCTAATATACTGCTTGCACTGAGGCCAATGCTGGATTCTGCAGCACTGTTACAGGAGAGCTCTTCCAGGCTCCTCCATCCATCTGCAGTGATTGCTTGGAAGTGGTTTGTCACTGCCTGCCTCACAGCTCTGGAGAAGTCCTCCCAGGAGGTTTGTCTGCGGATAGTCAGAGCACAGATTGTGCTCTCTGTGTCAAACTCCTCTGGAGCACAGTGGGCTGGTTCACTGCCACTGACTGAGATCCTGACAGGGACACTCAGAGCATCTGGGCAAAAACACGAAAACAAGAGTCAGAAACACTGTCAAACTCCATGAAAAAAACAATTCCTATTATTAAAGACCAAGAACATCTATTATTGCAAAAGTAACTCCTGCTGCAGAAAAGCAAATGCTAATGAGCAGCAGAGATCACCACCACAAAAGCAGAGCAGGGAGGAAAAAAAACAGCTATCCAGGTCTCTGTCTTTTTACATTACAAAAAATCAGTACTAGTATGATGAAATAACAGCAAGCAAGACAAAACTCCATCTTTTATTTCCTCTTTACAGACTAATTTCTTCTAAATTAAGACAGATAGCAGCTAGTCTGAATGCTTCACTTCAGTGTGGTTGCGGACATTTTATTATCAATACAGAGAGGAACTTTCTGGCACTGGTGCCCAAGTGGAAAATTAGCTGAGCCAAAAGTCTTTAAATAAAAAGCGAAGTGCTAAGACAGAAAATTCACTTCCAAGAGTATATCTGATTTGCTAAAGAATAAATAAACAAAATAGTTTAAAAAGTAGGGAATTGACATGCACATTCTAGAAACAAAATTAATGTAACGAAGTTATTTTAAATCCTGCTCTTCAAAACTGGAACAGAAGCAGCAGCCTGTATGGATCATTTACAGGAATAAAGGTCAGAATGAAGCTATCTTCTAACTTGAATGCCAAAACAATACTTTTCAGAAACTGTCCCTGAAATGAAAAGTAAGTGCACCACAAAAAAAGAATGTATACATGTTATGAAACCATGCAGCTTGGCTTTGAGTTCAGAAGCCACATCTTCAGTTGATACAAACCAATTTAAACCCACTAGCCTACCACAGGGAGAAGATTACTCAGAGGCATCCTTCAGATGTGGCAGTGTCACAAGTGTCCCCAGGGCTGCTCTTCCTGCTGGCTGGCCCTCTGGGTCACAGATGAGTGAGGGCTGGAAGGAATACAGAGAGCTAGCTACAAGGAAACAGGCTCCTAGGACAGAGGGACAGTGGTTGCCTAAATTCCAGTGCATAGCTGACACTCCTGGCCCCTGGCCTTTCAGACCTGTCACAGCACAGCCTCCTGCCCCACATCCATGTCATTCCTCAGTGGAAATGAGGAATTTCCCACTGGGCTGTGGGGAGGGGGGAGCATGGCACATTCCCAGCCTCCCCAAAAGGCAGTCCTGGCTTGTTGGGGTCTATATCCAGATGAGATTGGTGTTTCTAAGCTAACTTGGATTGCACTGTCGTCATCCACAGGCTTAACAAACTAAAGAGAAGAGAAATGAAGCCCAAAGGTTCTGAGCTGATAAAAGCAGTTGGGTTCATAAACCTGACAGAGAAACAAGGCACTAGGCCTGAGGAGAATAACAAAAGCACCAATTTAACAGGCTACACAGGGCAACAGAAAACACAGAACCTGTGAGTGGATGGACTAAGCTCTAACTCAAGCAATACACAGGTCAGCCTACTCTACTGAACTGTGAGAACTCAGAGAAGGAAGAGAAAAGCTTCCAACAGGAGAACGACCTCCTGACACAAGTTTGATGTTGTTGCCAAGACTTTTTTGAAGAATAAAACAATCAATAAACATGTGAGAAACAATTATGCTCTAAAAAGAGATTCAGATCAGAGTAGATGGTTGTCTTAGCCCGAGGAAGTGTGACAGCTATCCATCACTAAGTGATTTTTATGCCAGAATTTGAAGAGATGGTAAGAGGAGAATAGCACCTTTGGAAAAAGTAACTACTGTTATTAAAAAATCCAGAAATTCTGAGAGAATATGGTTGCTTGCACATGTACAATATACACCATCTTCTCAAATGGCTTAAAAACAAAGACATGAATCATTTCATCATCTCCAGCAACATTTTATCATATAGTTTTGCAAAGAAACTTGCTAGGTTAAGAAAAGTTAACTTTGTGATGCCAAAGAGGTGACAGCTCCCCTCCTAACATTGCTGAGTGTTGACCCCCAAGCTCTTTGCTCTAGGCACAGGTATGCAGTGCAGGCAGGATGTACTTACTGAGGTTTTCTAGGAGATGTTTGCAATCATCAGTAGCTACATCATGCAAGGTGCGATTGCACTCATCTCTCTGCTCAGCCTCTAGTCCACCATGGCTACAGAGCACTTCTAGACACTTCTGCAAAGGCAAGAACTGCATTACTGACTTGTCCAGCTCCTCCAGCCCACAGGCAGGCCCCAAACTGAAATCCTTACACCTGCTGCAGCTGCACACATGCCTTCCAAGGACCTCTCATCAACATTAACACTTACTCAAGCTCTATTTGCCCTGAGAGATGAAATTTGACCAGATTGTGATTCCAGTGCTTGTAAGAACTGTTTAAAACATAAATTAGCTCACTAACTTTGCAAGAAGAAAATGAACCAGAAAAAAAAAGTAGTGTATTTTCTTGTCAGGTTAGTAATTAGCTTTGTCTCCCAGATGGGTGCAAAGACAGCAGAAGGCAGAGGACTGAACAGTGAGGCTGAAAGTGGGAAGTAAAAAGGCAAGAAAGAGGTGGGAGAGAACAAAGGAATGAGGCTTCTTTCAGTTTGTTGGATCTGTTGCCTGTGCAGTATCAACTACCATGCTGCAGCATAACTCAGCACCTACCAAGCTCCAAAGGAAAGGCTGCAAGTGCCAGCACTCTATATGCAACAATCATGCAGTGCCATCAGTGACAGAGTGCAGACCAAGGAGAAGGAAGTCCAAGTGTTAACAGTGCTTGAAGATGGCTGTTAAGCTTCCTTTAGCTGCTTAATACCCCAAACATCTCTTGAGTCAATAAATGCATTTAAACATAAAGTCTCTGCAGTGTCAAAAGCAGTAATCTGACTACCTGCTCTAGATTGCTTTCATCACCTCAGAGAACAGCCTCTACCCTCCATGGAGATCTTCTTAAACAGGTGACTTGGAGTGTGCTCAGCAACTCCAAACCATGAGTTATTCATGAAGACATATGTGAATACTTCCAGTGTCAGAGCCAAGGGCTCCTTCAGACAGTAAATAAACCCCAGCTTCCAAGGTCCTGAGGATTATATTCTTGCAGACAGAGGGAACATACTGCACACTCTTTAGGTGTTTGTAGATCACAACAAGTGCCTTAGACTCCATTTAAATTCAGGAGTGGAAAATAGCGTGACAATAAACTACATAACAAACCTAGATTTGTCACCCAAGTTTAGTACTTCAGAGGCAAAAAAGAAGGCTCTCCCTTGCCTGAATTCCATCAGGTTACTGTAACTTGTTGACACAGACTGACCTTAAAGCCTTTGGATGCTGCGATGTGAGCAGCAGTCCAGCCCTCTCTGTCAGCATGGTTGATGAGATCTGCAGATACAACAGGTTTTACTCCACTGCTCCAGTTGCCATCTCTCTTCTCCAAAGCACAGTAGTCTAAAGGAGGCTCTGCAGCAGTCCAGGAGCTGCCATGGCTTGGCTCTCCATAGTACATGAGGAGCTTGAGCGCATCCACGTTGCCAGCATCCACTGCCGCGTGGAGCGGGGACCAGCCAGCCTGGAACACAGCACACAGCCCCAGGAAACCTCTGCCCAGCTCACAGCAGGGAGCTGAGGGCAAGGCTCTGGCTGCAAACTAACAAGAGAAGCAAGACTGACAAGCCTGTGGGCTAACAGAGTTGCTTGTATGTGTTTGAGGTGGAAGAGAGAGAGGGAAGAAAATGTAGGAGAAAGGAAATGTTAGAGCCTTCTCCAAGGACAGCCCAACAGATGGAGATGCCAAATCTTTCAGAGAGTCTGAGTCATACAGGACTTACATGCTGTTAATAAATGTTTTCCTTATCATATATGCAACTAACATGATTCTAATGATCAATAGTCTGCTTCATGTTGTTACTCAATTTAGCTTCAGAAGCTGCTTGCACTTACAGTGGTTTTGAGTGTTCTATCTGCTCCACCTTCCAACAACAGCTTAATGCAGTCGTTGTTTCCCTTCTGACAGGCCAGGTACAAAGGTGTCTGTCCTCCTTCAGCAGCATGGTTAATATCAGCCTGGTACAGAATCAACAATTCTGCACACCTACAGCAAGCAATGAGGAGGTAAAATTAGATTTGACAACCAAAACCTCTTCACAGCTTACATTAAAGACAGAAAATCAGGTTACTTTACATCCATGGATCTTAAACTACTGTATTTAGAAACTGTGAAGGTAAACATTTGATTTCACAAGGCTAACAAAAACTTGACTCATGGGTATCTTTTACTGGAGGTTCTCTAGGAACTCGCAAGGATCTCTGATGATCCTGATGTACTCATGGAAGTCTGTGAGGAGGACAAGGATCCCACTCTTCCTCATTGCTGGGTCAGAGCCTAGCACAGCACAACAACACTCAAAAGACTCTGACCTTTATATGTAACTGTATCAGAGTAAAATCCATAACAACAGTGAAACACAACATTAAAAGAATCAAAACCTTAAAGATAAGCAAACCCAAAGAAACATAAAACAAAAGTCTGCAATAAAGATTCCTTGTTGTCCTGTTTAGGACTTTTTGTGTTTGTAAAGTTCTATCTGGGTGATAAGCTCTGGAAGAGGATATCTAGTGGCTCTTCCAGCTTCCAGTTCTGTTTGCTAGGATTCCATGACACACAGTGAAGCTGCTGTGAGGAAACACAACAGCAGCCTTCAGCTCCTCTGGTGGAGGGAGGGAAAGGGAAGAAGCAAGCAATCATCTGGAGGAGTTGTTGTCTACTGCTTCTCAGTGTAAAGAGAAGACAGAATTCTCCAATCATGTTGTCCTAAAGCACCAATCTTTTTGTAATTAGGAGCTTCAAAAACACAAGGAAATGGCTATAGCTACATTTTGAGGAATGTGCTTACAAATACTCTTTGACTCATAGATAGTTTCTTGTTTTTCAAAGTTACTCTGACAAAAAAAAAACCTTAAACCTTGAAAAAAATCTGTTTTGTTGCTTCTAGTATCTGATTCAGTATCACTGAGGAGAATACTCAGGTAAATGTTCTTTTGCCTCTGAATATGATAATCATAGCTCTCTATGCTTCAAAAAATCATTGCAACAATACTTTCTTTCCTCCTTCCTCTGTTAATCCTGTCCTCTGGCTGCTTGACTCCAGGAAAGTGAAGAGAGACATGAGAGCCATGCAGAGCAGGAGCACAGTGTGGTTACTGAGAACCTTAAGAGCTCTTAAGCAACCTTAAGAGCTGCAACTGGAAACAAGACAGAGAATATCCAAACCAGAATGGCCTGGGAATATGAGTTTCAGTAGATGTTTGCAGTACATGAAAGTTAATGCATTGATACCTGAGAATGTAACAGCAATGTAATGAGACAAGTGTTTAACAGAATATAAAGAGGATATAAAACTGAGTGATAGCTGACAGGCAAAACCTTGAGGCTTCACTTACTTGAGATGTCCCTGAGCAACTGCTGAACACAAGGGTGTGAAGCCATTTTTATCAGCAGCATCAACTTGTGCTTCTGCAGTCAGCAGCAATCTCACACAGTCTATAAATGGAGCACAGACAGAGTGATGCAAAGAAACAAAGCCTTCCAACTGCTCCAGCTTGAGACTTGCTCAAGGGCCACCAGCACCTGCATTCCACACAACTCAAGGAGAAGCTCAGGAAGCAGTTTGTGGGAATTGCCTCCCAGAGGGACATCCCCACTCCTGCACAGAGAGCTTCTACTGGCCACTCTTCCTTTAGGACACTTTGCCTTGGGATTGCAATGACAAACTCAAACCTCCCCAAAGCATTCATCCCCATTCAAAGATTTCCAACATGGCATGCTAAAAATAGCTCCAGCCTGGCTCCAGCACCCTACAGTTAAATGAAGATAATTAATGACACAGTAATTAGAGAGCTTTTCATCCAGAACTTGCAATATCATTTGAAGCAATTAAGTTTGAAGAAAATACTTCATCTGCTCTATATTCTTGCAATTGGTTCTACACCAAAATAAAACAAGTCTCTTGTAGCTGAAACTACCACTTGGAAAATAAGCTCAGACACAACTCCAATTACAGACTCCTGACCTGATTTCTGAGCAAGCTGACTGCACTCTGTTCCAACACTGGCTAAGATCCTGAGCCAAGCTTTGCTAGTCAAGCTTATCTCTAGCTAGCAGAGAGAGAGATGTGGAACTGCTCAGGAATCTGACTAATCTAAACCATTCCTGAATGGATTCACTCTGGTTACAGTTATTTATATATTAATACAGAGCTTGTGGAGTTGAAATAATTTAACATTCATAATTCAGACTTCAAAACATTGTACATTATTATATTGTAAATTAAGATTCTTCAATTTTTCAATAATCTACCACTCTCGAGCTAGCTACACATCCCAAATGTATTCATTCCCTGAAAACCTGTGGAGAGCATACACTTTCCACTCTTCCCACACTCTCTGCACCATGGTGTTTGTTTCTGAAGGGAGGTACCCACTCTGCTGGCTCCTAACAAATCTGTTCTTTCTAACTGCTCAGTTAAAACTATTAAAAAAGACTTTTTAAATAAGAGATTTCTTCCTATATTTCCTTTCTTAAGCCTATTCATTTTCACATGAATGTGCTTTTAAGTCTCCACTTTGAAGAGCTGCCTCTATCCATGCACTTGGGAACAAACTGCAAGTAACAAAGAGAGGATTATATATTCAAGTTAAGCACAGAAACCTTTCTCCAACAATACAATAAATCTCCTCTCAATTTTCATATCATGTATTAAGGAGACAAATACTGCTGCTGTGTGATCCTCTCATTCACAATTCATACAACCCACTTGGATGCTAAAATGCTATCATTTGTGGAACAAAGTGCTTTTCCACATCCTGTTAACTATAAATAGAAGAGCAACACTAGAACCTTTGTACCACAGTTTATCTTAAAAAATGAAAGATAAAAAACAGTTACAGAATGCATATGCATTTGTTTTTATTACTGTGCTTTCACACTTGTGTCAAGTGCCTGTCATATTTGGAATTTTGACAACAAAACAAGAAACCAAATTGCCTTTGCTGCCAATACTGAGAATCAGCTTCAAAACCTCTCAGGAGATTTTTACATAAGTAGAAAAAAGTAGAGTAAAGCATATTGGACCTTCTAAGCAAGCTGCTGTTTGAGAGCCTTATGCTAACAGTCTGGAAATTATTGCTTGGAGTTTGTATCCAGGAAATCTCTATCTGTTGCTGACATATTTGCCTCACTTCATAAATATATTCATAAAATAGGAAGATTGACTGTTGAAAGGCTCAGAGATGCCACCTCCTTGGGATTGAGGGCTGGGGTAGTTAGGAAAAGAAAAAGTGTTAACTGTCTCAGTAGAGCCTAGAGAAGAAACTAAGGCTCACTGACCTAGCTGGAAAATAAAGACTTTGTTTTATTTCTCCAGTAACACACTACTCCAAACCCATCTCCCATCATTTCCAGTGCTGCTGCAGAGGATCAAAACACTGCTGATGACCTCTTCCTTCCTGCTTACTCCCTGCAGACCAAAGTTTGTTCTTTCAAGTTGCCTTTGCTCCAAAAGATCTGTAGTTTGTCAAAGAACATGGGGTGATGCTATCTGGAGTCTTTTGATAGGAAGGGAGCAGAGAATTGGAATGGATGCTTGTTAACAATTACCACAAGCAAGAATAGCTTCTGTGTCCCAGAGTTGTGCCTCCAGAAGCACTGCCTATAGATATGCTATACTGTAATGGTCTAGATAGGTTTCAGTTTCACATCAAAAACATGCACTTGACCTGAATCTGAAGAGCTTGCAGAAGCAGCTCTGCCTCTTTCCCACACATGCCAGAGTAGAAGTTGCTGTCCCCTACCTGTATGTCCGTTGGTAGCAGCAGAATACAAGGCAGAATAGCCATCTTCACAAGAGTAATTAATGTCCAGTCCTTCTTCATTAAGCAGCATTGATAATAAAGTGACATTTCCCTGGGCAGCAGCTTGGTGAAGAAGGGTGGGCCTGCCACCCAGGGGGACAGGACCACCACTTGTTAACAAAGGGGTTAGGGAGGAAGACCAGCCTGTGAGTTAAAGCAGCACAAGTTAGATGGAAGACACAGAAATAAAGCTCTGCAGTTTCTGTGCTCTTCTACACCTTACAGAGGACCTGCCAAGTGACAGGATTGGTTAGTTTAGCATCAGTTTGATGATGAAAACAAGTTAAAAAATAACAGTCTTTGAACAAGCTCTATTGTACTTATCTGGGGGAATTTGAGGTGTCTGACACTAAGCTTTCAGCATGAAGTTCACTTCACCCAGTATCTTGTCCTATCAATAGCACTGCTGGCTTCCCTTCCCTACTGAAAAGAGTGCCAGGTTTGATTTTGATTTTAAAACATCATTAACAGAAATGTCAAACGAAAAGGAAAATTTTGTGTGCTGTATGTGGTATCTTAGCTTTCATTTCAACTCCTTGAAATGAAAAATGTGTTGCTGCAATTCAGTGATGAAGTCACTGCACTAGCTTATCATTAGATGAAAACCTCCTACTGGAAAAGATACAAAAAACAGGTAATAACAAAAATGTAACTTTAGCTTCTATCATCAATGTAAAGAAACAGGATAAAGCTGAATCCATCCAAGAGAATCCAGCAGATTAGCAAATACCAGTAAATAAGGCACACCACTGCAAATGCAAACAGTTAGGCAACGTGCAGCATCTGTGCAAGCTTCAGAGCATGCAGTGCTGAAGGGCAGAGGGACAGACAAAAACAGCTTCTGGCATCAGCTTCAGAGGGTGAGATGGTTAATTTCAGAGCCCAGATCAGTCCCTCACCTCCCCCACTTTTCTCTTGGAAGCCAATTGTACAGAGAGAAGAAACCAATCATTACAGGAAAGAGCAAAATAAAAGCCACACTTGATTGAAGAGTGACACGGAAAGCGCAAACCCCAGAGGAGAGTGACAGCAGAGATCCAGGGGTATGGCAATCCAACTGCCTACATCCACTTCCACTTTGGGGCCTTACAGCAATCCAAAGAGAGCAGCAGCACTCTGGCCCCTGTTCATGAATCAGGCAATGCTCACAGCCACTCCTCTAGGTGCAGGCTGCCCAGCATGAATGACAAGAGCTGCAGTCTCCCCAGAGAGGAGAGGAGCAGTGTGCAGGACAATGCCCCAGCTCCAGCAGGAGCAACCACCACACAATGGGCAATGCAACAGGCAGGGCTCTGCTTCTCTTTGCTCTCCACAGTTGCTCTTTCCAGAACCAAGAAGCTCCCTTACTGAAAATCACGCTGTTGATAGGTTCCTAAAGCAATCTGAACTAACTGGGGAACTGTTCTAGAATTAGTAAATAGAATACTTTAGTCGTTAGGCTATTAGCAATTCTTCTGACTGCACAGGAAGAAGAAACAAACATGAATTTATTGACAAAAATTAGAAAATGGAGGATTCTTTCAATGTTAAATCTGTTTGGTACTGTGGTTTAAAAATACTAACAAAGTCTGACTGAAGCTCACTACTCACTATCCAATAAAAATGAGTAAGATTTCACCATGCTCTGCTTTAACTGAAAGAAAAATTGAAATTCTAAACATTATCTGAAAAAGAAGTAAATAAAATAGATTAAAATCAACCAGAACATTAATAAAACTGAATCTGTGCCCAGAGGGCATGGAAGTGCAGATAAGGAAAGGAGGTTTCAGTGGTATTTGCTTAATAAGGTGAACTCTGGAATTCAGGTCCAAGTTTGGCATCCACTGCTTCTGGAAGAGTTTCCCCAAGGCTGGGGAGTGAGTGCAGCAGCCTGAGCAGACAGGGCTGCAGCTACCCACAGCCAGGGGTTGGTTGTGTGACAGAAGCAGAGCAGCTGTGCAGGGGACAACATGGAAAAAACCAAAAACAACAAAAAAAAGGAGTTTCTTTAAGATCCTATAATATGCAGCCCATTTACTCTAAACATTAATCTTCTTTACCTTTTAAAAAAATCCTTCAATTTCAAGACCTCCTCAAGGAAGCAAACTCATTTGTAACATGACTAAATCAGCAAAAGAATTCCCATACCCCTGGAATGTGGGAAAAATAGAAATGAAAAGTTCACCTTTTAGAAAGTGAGGAAAAAAAAAAAAGGAAAGGTAAGAAGATAAATCAAGCAAATGAGAGATGTACAGGAAAACCAAAACATTCTTTTAGAGGGAGACACTTGGTAGCATATCAATCCCTTTACCTGATGCTGTTACCAGGAGGCTGTCTGAATCACATGGTCTACAGGATGAAGCACTAACAGGGTTTATGGAGGAGCTACAGGCAATGGTGGTGGGAATGACAAAGGAATTTTCTGAACATGCAGGTTGGTTCAGTCCAGGGAAGTGGGAAGGCCAGGCACCCACCTGAGATGAGGCTATGGCTGGTATGGCACAGCCTGCAGGTGCCACAGATAAATCTATAGCAGGTTTTGGTGGCAGCTGAGGTGAGGACTTAGAAATAATTTCCTCATTTATTACCCTGATTCCTTGAGGTGAACTTGGCAGAGGTGAGGTCACGGCTTTGCTGTCAGTCTTTGCACTGGCACTGGGCGATCGACCGCCGTCCATTAACACTTTAAGCTGTGGGTGTGGTGGAGAAGGAGTCTGAGACAGGCCTGGCTTCTTAGGAGGAATAGGGGGAGGATTTCCTCTGTCAATTCTTGATACTGTGGGAGTCTTTACATTCGTTCTCCCAACGGGGGGGTAAGTGCCAACTTCCATGGAGTGGGAGGCTCCCAGGCGCGAGGGAGCACTGCTCGGAGGGCTGGTGAACCTGGACAGGGCTTGGGTGACCGTGTTCCGGGCCACCTGCTTGGCTACCAGGTTGTCACGGCTAGTAGGGGACACGTCCCTCGAGGGAGGGCTGTGGGTGGTGTTTCCATTTTGGTCTTGATCATTAGCATTCACTTGAAAGCGAAATCTAGCAGCTTGGACTCGTGGATTGAGGCCTGGATGGCCAGCAGTGTTGGCAGAGGGTGAATGCAAACTGTGCATAGAGGAATTCTGAGCTGCAGCAGGGCTGCAAGGGGAGCTGCTATTTGGAAAAGGGGAAGTGCTACTGGGTAAATCAGGGGATAAGCCTGGACTTGGTCCATTCTCCTCAGTTCTGTTCTGATTCTGGGTAAGAACAGGAGTTGCAGGAGGGACAAGTTCACTAGAGGAAGACTGCCTATCAATGACAGGCTTCACAAATGCTGCATTGGTGCACACATTCATTTTTGTATTGCCAGACACGACTTGGCTCACTGTAGAAGGCTTCACAGAGGCTGTCAAAGGCACCTTCTTCACACTCTCTGTGTTACTGTCCACCACTACACTCTCTGTTTGGCAGGCAACAGTTCTTGAACTCGGTTCTTCCGTTTCAACAGAAACGGAAACAAGACTGCTATCTTTATTTGGAAGGGGAAGATTAGCTTTACTTTCACTCTCCTTTCTTAATTGCTCTATCATTTTGATCATTTTCTCTCTCTCTTCTCTGAGGTCACTGGTGTGTGCTTCCTCTCGATGAAGCTTGGCACGCAACTGCTCCCTCTCCGTGTCAAACTCAGACAGCTGCTTCTCCATTTGAGCTTCCATTTGAGTACTCCTTTGTTTCTCAGCTGCAAGAGACTCCTCCAACTCAGTAGCCTTTTTCTTTTCCTCTTCAAGTTTTGACATAACCTCTTCCAGTTTCTGGGCTTCCTCTACGATTCGGCCAGACAACTGCTTGCACTCTTTGACCAGCATCAGCACCACGTGCTTGTTCTTCCCACGCTCCTCCTCGAGGCGAGCTGACAGCTTCTTGTGCTCCAGTTCAAGACTCTGCAACTGAGACTTCTCCAGTTCCAACTGTGAGAAAGCACAGAGAAAAACTCTCATTAACAAGATGGAGACTTTCAGCATTACTAATATTAACCTGACACTGGTATTTTAACCTTTGAGAGGATGCCCAAAACAAAGCTGTCCAGCTCAGGGAAGGGATTTGTGGTATCTAACACAAGTGCCTAGGAAACTTTTCCACAAGTCACACAATAACAAAAGAAGAACTGCTTGCTTTCTTGCTCCTCCCTTCACATACTGAGGCAGTAGCTCTCTACATGGCTTATCTGAATGACTGACAAAACCCCAACCAAACAAAACCTCAGGAAACTGCTGAGCACTCATTCAAGAACTGTCATTTTGATTAGCTGCTTTGGAGTCCCCAGGAAAACTTAAAATTCATTTTGGTAGCAGCTCCATCAAAAGCATTCAACGAGATGAAGGGGATGGAGACTTGACACAAAGCAGATGACATCTGAGGATTAGGTGGTTGCTATATGCTAAGCCTAGGAGCGACAGCCATTTGTGCACCTCTTTCATTTTCCTACATTCTGGCATGTTGTCAGGACTTGCTTTTGATGATTAAATACAAATTTTACTCAGAACACTTGAGCTGATTTTGGCTGGGATAGAGTTAATTTCCTTCACAGTAGCTGGTCTAGGGCTCTGTTTGGATTTGTGCTGGAAACAGTGCTGATAACACTGGGATGTTGTGTTACTGCTGAGCAGTGCTCACACACAGTCCAGGCCTTTTCTGCCTCTCATCCCACTCCACCAGTGAGCAGGCTGAGGGTGCAGGAGGAGCTGGGAGGGGACACAGCTGTGACAGCTGATCCCAGCTGACCAAAGGGATATTCCAGACCATAGGATGGCATGCTCAGCATATGAAGACGGGGGAAGGAAGACTTGGCCTTCCCAAGTCACCATGACATGTGAGGGAATGCTGCTGTCCTGGAGATGGCTGAACACCTGCCTGCCCATGGGAAGTGGTCAATGAATTCCTTATTTTGCTTTGCTCACACACAGCTCTTGCTTTACCTATCAAACTGTCTTTATCTCACTGTTACCCTTCCAGTTCTGTCCCTGACCCCAGACAGGGGCAGTGAGTGAGTGGCTGGTGGTTCTTAGTTGCCAGCTGGGCTTTTTTAACCATGACAATACTTTTAAGGTTACTATATCCAAATAGGTCTCCAGGAATAAGAGTTCATTCTAAGCCTGTTAAAGTCCAGTAATACCCAGAGAAAACAAACACAGCTGTACACAGATTCCATTCAGGGTGAGACAGGGAGGCAATTGCAAACATGAAGATAGAGACATCACACATTTAGAGAAGGAGCCACTCTGGAGGGAGGAGGTGCAGCTGGCTCTCTATTTAGGTCACATTTGGCTAGGCTTAGGGTTTTTTTCCCTCTTACGTTGGGTCATCAATGCTCAACACCATGCAGTTTGTTTTCATATCCTGTGCTATTTAAATGTCCTATTTGTTACAAGGAGTAAAAACAGTAGAACAAAAAGACACACTTTCAAAGCAACACAAGCTTTTCAAGTGTAGTGCTTTAAGTTTAGCTTGAAAGGTACAGACTTCAGAACTGAGTGCACTAGAGGTTTAGGGACTTCTCAAGGTAAGAGCAAAACTGCAAAATAAATCAAGATCAACCTACTTAAAATAAAGATTTAAGGAAAAAAAAAATCTCATGTATTCCTCTAGAAAACAAAAGACGGAGTATCCTCTCCTGTACATGCAGACTTAGCTAATAAATTTGGGCCAAAAAAAGGACAGAGATGGATCTTACATCCATCTAGCTGTCCACATACTAAAAGTCTGAGGTAGATGAAGAATTTAGGTACGAGGCATGACATTGTTTTAGCTTCAAAATGAGCCCTTTTTGCAACAGATTTGTTTCAAAATCATTTTCTCTTTACAGCAAATGCTCCAAATATCCCAAAAAGTCATTTAAGAGTTATAATTTACTTTCAGTGATTTATGAAGCAGACCCACTTAATATGAAGTGCAAATAAATTATTTATTTTATGCTATTTAGGTTAGAACAAAAATAACTGCAGCTCCTCCAGGCTTCAATGGTGTTGGTTTAAAAATATACTGTGATGATGCTTTCTGAGCTAGTACCAGTCCTATTTCATTTATTCCATAGTTGGACCTAAACTCATGGAACAAATGAGGTGTGCACACAAAGTAGCACCAGAAAACCAGCATATATGACTATATATGACAATTAGGTAATAACATTTTGATACTTGGAATGAAAACCAAGCCAGACAAAGATGCAAATTAAAAAAGTACCACGAGAGAGCAAATTAGGAGGAAGAAAGGAAAAACAGTTGGTAGCAGGATACCTTCTTCTGTCTGTTTTCAGCAGCAGCCAACTGAGCTGCCATTCTTTCTTGCATTTTCCTGCAGTGAGCCATAACAGCTTCTAAAATGGACAGAGGGTTCATGCACATTGGCTTCTTGTCTTTGTCAGCAGCAGCTGCCTCCAGGTCTCTCTGCAGAGCCAGGAATGGGTCGCTGAGGCTGAACCTGCCGTAGCGCTCCTGGATGAACACTTCCTTGCGCCGAGCCTAGGGACACACAGAGAGTGAGTGACAGCATCCTGTGCAGCACAGCACACCAAACCACAGGCAAGCAAGGCACTTGGGCTCTAATGATTTCCTTCAGCTGTCTGTTCACAATCTCCAGAAGAAATAGATCTGCTGCCCACAGATTTCATGATACAATTAGCTTCCCCTTCTCAATTCAACACAGAAACACCAACCTGGTGCTGCTTCAGAAGGAGATTTCCCAAACCAGACTGGGGAAGGCCATCAGCAACCTGATCCATGGCTGACATGAGTACTGCTTAGAGCAGCAGATGAGACTCAACCATCTCTCCAGGGGTCTTCCAACCTAAATTACTCAATGATTAGTGATTTCTTTTTTATCTGGTGGATGCTAGCAATCTTCTCAAGTAATGAATTACAGAAATAAGCTCTCAGAGGCAGGAGAAACAACCAAATACTTATTGGTGGAACAAGTCTTGCCTTGCTTCAGATCATGAAAATACTTTTTATGACTTAGAAGTTCTAGTCTGTGATGTTTTCAAAACCACCAGATCAGTACTGAACAATCCCAGGGGTTTTGCAGCTGTGCAACAAACACAAGGGAAAGTTCACTCTCCAGTATTCTCTCCTAGGTCTGGAGCATCAGGTTGGAGGATAAACTACCTGCTGCTTTTTTCCCTCTCTCAGGGAGCCTGTCTCCTACCACATACAGCAGACAGCTTGCTCACTCCTACAGCAACATTTTTTCACACTACTCAAGTGGATCTATCTGCCAGCTCCCTCCTTCCATCTCACACTCACTCACCCCATTTACCTATTGGCAGAGGAAGACTGGCAGTGGAGTGAACAAGGAGAGGGAGAAAAGGAGTGGAGCTCTCTGGATGAGAGACTGTGGGAAAAGCTGCACATCCAGTGTAAGAACTGGCTTTCCACTTCAGAACAAACAGCAAAATAAATCTATTTTCAGTGGTCAAACTGAGAATTAAGTCTAACTAAGAGTTCCCCCCCGCCCCGTTATTGAAGTAAGAATGTAAAGGGGCAGGGAGGCCTTCAAATAGTATCCATTTACTGTGGATCTGAAGCTGAAAGTATAAAAAGGTGAGGAAAGCCAAACAGGATTAGTTAATATTTAAATAAGAAATAAGCCAAATAACAAAACTCAAAAAATTAATCACATAATACAAGTTCTACTGTTAGATTTCTTTTGGTAATAATTCACAATGATATCAGTTGCACACAACTGCTGAAATGAGTTTTCATCCCCAGCAACAATACAGAAGCAACAGTATTTTTAAGGTTAATACAGCTTTTTTCCCCATAATGTATCTCAGTTGCCAAGTTAAGAGTTCAGCAAGTCCAAGTCTTCCATCAGCAATGGATGACAAACATCCAAATAGGACTGCATGTCCTACACTGCTGTGGAACAATGGAACTGAATTCAAGCTGCCCCAGAACCCTGAGACAAAGTTTCCTTCCCTTCAAGATTAATTTCCTTTTCCACATATGCTCAAATTGTTTCAACAGATGTTGATAGGTTCATCTTAATATTTCTCTTGACATATGTATTAGGGAGTGGTAAAAAGTTTTCTAAAGCTAACCAGCAGAGAAGAGGAGGCAGAAAAAGCTTATTTTATGTTTCTAACCACCCAGGCACTTCTGAAAATAATACAGATTTTCCTACTGATAATGAGTCTCAAAGGACAGAAGAGACTTGAGCTTTCTGGTTACTTTAAATAACCATTTGCCATCTAGACTTTTTTGCATGTTCAAATTTATAGCTCAAATTAATGCAAATCAATTCCCAAATCTCTGCATGGAAATCTGTCAGCCATTCTCCTGAAGTCCTGAAGAAAATCTGGCTTCCCCTCTAAGCAAAGAAGGGCATTCTAACATCCATGCTTAGCTGTTTAGAAGGTTTTTCAGGTCACTAACAGATCAGCAAAGCTAATCTGTCCAGGGACTGCTGCTGCTACATCCCCAGCATCTACTAGGAAAGGGGACACTTGGTTCCATTCATAATGTATGGAAGAAACTTTAAATAAACCACAAATAAATCATTCCACACTAAGCACTCACAAAAACATTTCATCTACTAACCTGTCTGAGGTTTATTCACATTTCATAGGTTCCTTGCAATCAATTTTCAATAGCTTGTAACAGTGAAAGAATACTTTCTGACAGCCATGTTCAGAAAATTACAATAAACTAGTATTAAGAAAGGAAAAGCTTTAATCATAACCAGAACCACTGGACAGGGAAAGAGAAACTGCATGTAAGAGCAGAGAAAATGCAACCATAACTCAAGTCAATAAATCAAAAGCAGTGATCAGATGAGCAAGGAAACAAACTGCAGATCATTACTTCCCCAAAATAGAGTCAAATTTAGATTTTTTTTTGCAATGAAATGTCAGCATGCAGAAATAGCAATGCAAACAAGGCATTATCTGACTTCTGTTTCATGGTTCACTTCTGTCACCAAAGCCAACAAGTGCCAGCATACTGTCCACAACAATAACCTTCTGTTACATCCAGTCCAACATCTTCTGCTCCTCCCTCTAGCTTATCACCATTTTCCAAAGACACCTGCTACCAAACAGGCTCTCTTACTGCCTGCCAGGAATCTCCACAGCCACCTTCTGTGTGCTCTCAGCTCCATTCTTAGGTACCAGAGAGCCATGGGATTCACAGGGATAGAAGTCCAGATCTGCACTTTGAATTCCCAACCTGCACAATGCCTGCAGCTAAGGGTCTTCATCATTTAGAGGTGGTAGAGCTTCCTTTGACAGATGACACTTAATATACACATAAGGTTTCTACCTACCAGGCAATTTGAGAGTAACAGAACTGTATGGAATCATTCCCTTTTTCCTTCCCCTCTAACTGTGATACACTCAGATTTTTGTGTGGTTTTTTCATATGCACTCAAAGAATTGCAGAAGTGGTATAGAAATATGGACATATAATCACAGGATATTCATGGCTGGAAATGACCTCTCAGATCACCAAGTCCAACCACAAATAATAGTTATCCTCAAAATAGTTCATCTTTTCAATGAGATTAAAATGAAACTGTATTGTTAAGTGCTTAATCATTGTTGGCTGAAATGGAAAGCCAAGTTTACTAATAATAGCTCCCACAATGCAGAGCTCAGGACTTGAAACCAAACCAGCTTGAACATCAGATGCATTGTGCCCTTTGGGGAGGAGGAGATGCCAGAAGAGCATTTTACAGTGACCCATCTGGCAGCTGCACAAGCAAGGTCCATCTGTCTGAATCCAAGAATGATCACAGCAGTAGAAAGCACCAGGGAACTTCTGGGTTCAGAAAGTGAACGTGCGGATACAAAGTTAATTTAATTTTAAATCTAGGCCAAACCAACTCCTATTTCCTCCTGTATTTATACAAATAATACTGGAAAGGGTATTTATGGGTATACAGTGGCTGTCAGCAGTAGCTGGTAGTACAGCACAATAGGAAGCAGTTTGTTTGGCTGTGAGGTATTACTGCATGATGCATTCATTTCTGTCTTCTGGCCTCCCTATTTAATTGCATCAATATCCATAGCTGCACTACAAAACTCAGCCACTGCTCTTCCAGAGCTCATATGCCTTGCTAGGGCAAGTCAGAGATTATATTATATGGATTTTCTACTCAGGCATAATACAGAAAGTGTGAGTCATTTCCAGCTCTATTGATTAGCCTGCAGGCTTGTCAAAACTTAAGATTCAGGGAGATGGATAGCCTGCACTTAACCTTTGAGCACAACTAACTCCCACAGCAAAGATCATCTTTTTCTCATCCTTTCCTAAGTGTAGTCTAACTTCAGTTCTGTGAGTAGCTAAATTAACAGTCTGATTTCCCCTAACTCCTACAGTTGATATTCAGTGATCAGTAACAGGCACCACAAATCTCTGCCCTTCCTGCAACTAAGGCCCTAATCCCAGAAGGACTTTTCTTACCCAGCTGCCTGGCTTTTGTTCACATTAATTAATGCATACTATAGGAGCAAGGATAACACAAACTTTCATTTTACCATTCACAACCCATTGAAATTTACTTAGGCAAACAAATTGATTTAAAAAGTAAACAAAAATCCCAACTAAATTGGCCTGTAAAATTTTAGATCATAAATAACCTCCTAATGATTTAACTTTGAGAGAATCACCACTAAACCCAGCATCTGGTATTTGTAATTGTGTGCTTGCCAGCTCACACTAGCACTGCATCATATGAGGCTCAATCTGCTAAAAAGCAGGCAGATAGAGCAACCACAAACAAAAACCACAACAAATGAATGCTCTACTGGAGATCAGAGTTGTGAGAGGCCAGATCTGAGCTTTATGTGGCCACAGGACCTCCACATTAGGAAGACATTATCCCTTATTAGAGGCAGAGAGTTTATTTGGATAATTGAGACAGATGTAAGCAGCAGCTAGAGTTAAACCTCCCTCTTTTTTAACTATATGCATTCCCAATAGCAATTAAACAGCATGTTACTTCTCATTAACAAAATAACTTTAATGATTTAAATGTTCATGTGAATTGAATTTTAATTGCAGCACAGCCATGATCATGGAGCTAGAAAAACAAAGACATGAGATTCAAAAAGAATCATCACGAGTCCTTTGGTGTAGTAGCTACACAAACCCAGAGTCCTAAGGAGAAGGATTCAGACAAAGACACCTTCTCTGAGGTGAATCCTGCTGCTGCTCTCCCCAGCAAATTAACGGCTCCCTTGGAGCACAAACCTGGAAACTTGACCCTAAATGTGCTGAAGGTCTCCCCTGCCTAGGCTGCTGATCCTCACAGGGCTCAGCTTGTGCAGCAGCTCCAGTTGCTCTGCTTGAGAATTACCACAACTTTTCCAAACCTGAATTTCCCTTGACTTCCAAACTCAGTGTTCCCCAAAGAAGAAACAGTGTTCAGACAGAGATTAATTCAGCAAAATGTTCTGTATTATACAAATCAGAGTATACTGTAACAAATTTATACATGCTAAGGGCAAAAAACTTCTCAGCTTTCTCTGTTTAAATCAAAGCAGCAAACTACTTTTCACAGCAACAGTGAATATGTATTAGAGAATATTTTCTGAGTATTCTGTTTGCATTCCTCCAAGGTGAGAAGAGTCCAAAGAAAGAGATTCTGGATGAAGTGTGCACATTGTTTCCCCTTTAACAAAACCTTAGCTGGCAGGCAGAGAAAATAAAGAGTCCTAGTTCAGGCACTGTGAAAGAGCTAGATGAAAAGGCAGTATATTTCAACAAACAGATATACCTGAAGGCCAAATACCAAATAACTTCAAAGGACTGTAATCCCCCAGAAACAAATTGCTTCCAGTGTCCAATTGTCAAACAAAATGAAAACTGTATTCTATAAGAAAGGTTTATACCTATAAAGTCTTTAGTTATTAATGCAGCTACATCAGTTACAGCTACTTTACAGATCCATTTGCATCGAGTGATCTGAAGCCACTGCAAAACAAATTAAAATGGAATTAAAATGCATTTACAATTGTGACTCTGATATCACAAGCGGAAAATGTTCCCACACTACTTGATAATCACTGCACATACTACTAGAAACTAGTATTAGATATATTTATTATATTGGGGGTTTGCTTAAAAAGACCTTGAAGGGCACAATTCCTCTCCATCCAACTATGATGCTGTTAAGTATTTTCAACCATATAAGGCTGTTTCCCCCTAAACCTGCAGTCTGTTTGGCAGCTCTGTTCAATTTTATTCTGTTTCAGATCAGTTTTAAAGTCGTTAAATAAAAATGTATCATCTTTTGGTTAAAAACCAGTTTTGTTTGTATATTTCCAGTCCACTTTCCAAGTTGCCTTTCTGAAGCAGAAAACCAACCTTCACACCTGCCTAGCACAGCAGAAGTCTAATCAAAGACTTGGAGTGCTCTTAAGAGTATAGATCCCTACTTCACCTTTTATTCAAAACAAAAAGCATAATTAAAAAAACTAAGCAAACCAAAATAAACCCCAAAAAGCTTTTCCCTAATTGGGTAAGACCATCCAAGCTTGTCCCTCTTTCCAACTCACAGAACATGACTGTGCTGAGACTAGATGTACAAATATATACAGCATTAGAACACAGGACAAATGCACTGCATTTTACTTTGAAGTTTTTCCTTCTTTTCAAAAATAACAGAGTCTGGGCTATAAAACAATTTAAAGAGGAAGGGACTTTTGAAGTTTTCACATGTATTTCACTGAAATTTTGTGGGGATTAGGCAGAATTACTGAATGGCAACAATTAAACAAGAACAGATTTTGTGATTACAACCTAAAACGTCAACAATCACAATAATAATAATAATAATATTCTATGTATAGCCAAAAGGAAGCAGCAAAGGACAATTACCAAGCAAAAGCAGAGCACAGCAGCCCAGTAACTCACCCGCAAGGCTTCAATGACAAGGTCTCGTGCTTCTAGTTCTCCTTCCATCACACTCAAAAGCATTCTCAGTTCTGGCTTGCTCAAGTTATCCACATCAAACTCTCTTTTCTGTAAGAAAAAAACACCCAAACATTGATGAACACACCAGCTGGCTGCAGTAGTTACTATAGATCTGAAACATGGAGAGATCAGCATCCTAATGACAGGTTCCTCAAACATCTCCAACTGCCAAGAGTTGAGGTGGCTTTGCTTGGAGTATATAAAGTTGAAATTAATAGCAAATTGATTCACTTTCTCTTTGAAGTGAAGAAATTAAAAGCCCTCCAGCATGAAACTGCTTCAAATCTTGTGCTGTTGAAAGGAAATGATCCTGCCAAATGTTGTGAATGACAAGAATGAAATGGTAAAGACACTGACTTTGTGACTAACAGTTCCTGTGTGCAGCCCCAGAGACAGGAACCATTCCGCAGAGCTGGAGTAGCACAGCAGGAGATGAAGGCAAGAGAGGGTGGAAGAACCTAAAGCACAGCACACATGCTCCAGTGGAACCTGTGCCTTGCTTGCACAAAGCTACCAAGTCACCACAGTACCCTGGGGTGATGGGGAAGTTCTGAAGCACAACCTGGGACAAGACATGAACTGTTATCTGCTGGCTTGATGCAGTCCCATTTGTTGGGCTAGATTTTGCCTAACAGGCTGCAGCAGATTTCACTCTCTGTACTCCTAGCTACTAAATTGAATTCAGTCAGATAGACAGCAGGATCCACTTATCCATCCTCCTCCTTCTATGAACCACTTTATAATATCTAATAGCTCAAGGACAGCAATTGATTTATTCATGTAACTTCCTTTATAACACAGAAAAACTGTCTCCATTTTTCAGATGCAGAGGGTTTTTTCCCCGCAAGTAACATATAAAGCAGATAAGAGACTGTTAGTGAATATTATGTTTTAACTGAGTCTCCATTCAGTGGTTTAACCACTACATTATCTTCCCTTTCTAAAACATGCTTTCCACCTCTGACAAAACAAAACAAATAAAAAAACCCAAAACAAATAAAAAAACCCAAAACAAATAAAAAAACCCAAAACAAATAAAAAAAAACCAAAACAAATAAAAAAAAACCAAAACAAATAAAAAAAAACCAAAACAAATAAAAAAAACCAAAACAAATAAAAAAAAAGGCACCCAAAGTTTCCGACAGACAGGGACAAAGTTGAGGAGCATCCCCAAAAAGTACAGCTCAAGATGTCAGTCATGGCAGGCTTGCCTGAAGTTCTTGTTCCAAAGGACAGAGTTTGCCTAAATCACAGAGAAAACTGTTGTTTCGATCTAGAAAAAGTGATCCTCCTAACCTCTTCCAGTGGAGCAATAAATCTTAGGTCTCCAGAAAATAAAGCCTGCACTAGTAGCTCATGGTTTATGTGTCACCTGGGGTTTAGCTGCACTACCTCTGGTGAAGTGCCAAGCTGTAACAATTTACCCAGCAATTTAACAGCTATGCAAGTGAGACATCCATTATATTGGGTTTATAACAGAGAGACATGAATATGCTGCCTTAGGGTGATATTTGGCATAGACAACCAAAACGCATGAGAAATGTTTTTTCTCTACCTCTTTTGGATTTTAAAATGTCTGGTTTATTTGATTTATAAGAACAAAGTACCCCAAAAAGCCTACAACTTCCCCTGTGTCTCTCAAACTCCACACATTCTGTTTCAGACCAGTTCTGGGAGGTGGGGGGGTGTTCCCTGGCAGCAAGTGCCCTGACAATAAAGCACACAGCTGATTAGCTAATAACTCAGCTACCTGTGTCTGCATCACAAGAAGCACAGGCACAATTATTACTAAAGATGATAGGAAGCTCTACCACAAAGCAAAGAGAAGACAAAAGCATATCTTCTAAACATGAGAAGGATAATCCTGGACAACAGCGACCAGACTGGACAGGCATTTTCCCCACCTCTGTTGTCTCTGGAAAAGAGGGAGAGAGGATGAAATTGGAAGTTCACCGAGCGGCATAGCAACAGAAGAGACTCTTTCCTGCACGCATGGCTATTTAGAGTAGAGGTGTTTAGGGTTAAATTTATCCCAGCACTCTCCCTCAAAACCCAAAAAACTCTTGTGAAGGCTTGGCAGTGCCAATAATTTGGTTCTACAGTGCATTAGCTCAATGACTTTTACTGGCTTGTTCACCACATGCAGTTACCTCCTGATGGTGCCCTCCTCTTGCCCAAGCACAGCTCCCCTGCCTTCTGGGTTCTTCAAAGCTTTGCTTTAAAAGGCACAGGGGGAAGTTTTGTTTAGTTGCTGTGGATTTTTTTTACTGGCTTGAGCTAACTGCAAAACTTTTAACAGCTTCAACATTAACTACAAATATACCTCAAAACTGGGAAATTTATTTTGGAAACAAAAAAACCAAGCCTCCAAACTCTCCAAAATTAGTAAGACACTGACCTTTACATACACACAGAATTGTCATAGCTGTTACAACAGATCTGCAATCTATTAACAGCCACAAAGGTACTTAGTCATATTTTATTTCAGTGCAAGTTAGGTAACCAGGTCTCTTTATGGATCTAGGCCCACAACCCTTCAATAGCCATACTTAAACTCTTATTGAAATTTCACAGGTAATTTCCATTCAGAAAGTTGCTCTCAGATGTCACTCCTAAGGCAAACAGTATATGATTAGATCCAGATGCCAGTACACATTGTTGAAGCTATCTTTAGAAGCCTCCTTGAAGCTAGCTTTAAGTTCTCTAGAGTTTTACACCTCACCCTGTGCTACAATAGACCCAAAGATCAATGCCCAAGAAAGCTTTCATTCCCACACCAGGGAGGCAGTGCCTCTTTCCTAAGCCTACCTGACACCTTCCCATCTACATACTCAAGGATTACCCAGGCATTGTAAATCAACTGGTCCCTTTCTTGGGTAACAGTGGGTGCAAAGGCACACCTCAGACTCTTGTCTTCCTGAGCTCTTTCCTTCCTACCCCAATTTCCATCTCTATTCCCATCCAACTATGCCATGTCTGAGGGTAAAGCAGTGCTCAGACAAACAAAGGGGTTGGGAAGACAGCAGGAGGTACTGCATCCTACAGATTTGCACCTCCATGCCACTTTCACACATGCAGCTCACAGCACTGCCCCTCTGCACCTCACCTTTACAGGACAGTGTGACAGGTCCACACCTGGAAGAGAAAGGAACGTTAACCCCCAGAGCCCCTCTTGACTCATCCCCCTGCACCCTCCCAAGAAGGGAAGGGAGGCTCTGCTGCAGCTCGTGGAGCAGAAGGCACAGAGAAGGCAATGCTGCAGTTTGGAGTAGGGGGAAGACAGCCACAAAGCAGGTTTGAAGTGTATCACTGCAAGATGGATCAAGCCCAATCTCTCATTACAGAGGAGCAGCAGGACTAACCCAGACAGAACTGTGCTCTCTCTGCATCTCACCTACATGCTGGAACTATATCCTATATATATCCTGCATCTGACTAGAGGAAAACAACTTCTCTGAACAACATGACTGAGAACTTGTATTCAGATGAGGGCAATGGTAGTTCATCAAAGTCCTTTTGCAAGTGACCATTTTCCAGGATGTTCATTTTCTGCTACTTGCATTTTTTTCCCAGACAGGAATCTTTCCACCAGATCTCAATCAGCATGTACAATGGAGCTGTTATGTGACCCAAAGCAACCCAGAGTGATCCTTTCAGGTCTGCACACATCACTCTCAATGAAATCTTGTCTGATGAAGGCAGCAGCAAACCCCCTGCTCACTTTGGAGGAGTCAAGATTCCACCTTACTAATATCCTCTATAGGTACAGCATTGCAGACAGCAGAAGGTACTGTCTTTCAGAGAAAAACAACCTTTATGCTTTTGGTCACTGGTCAAGCAACATCAGAGCCAGAATTTTTAGTGAATAATTTAAACCTCTGTTTGCCAAAAGAGGCTTTTCATACGCTGAAGCTCTAACGTGTGACAAGCCAGCCCTCTACATGCAGCAGGCTGATGTTCAATCTTTCAACTAAAAGGCTGTCAAACTGGATCATTTCTTCCTATTGTATAATCATTACTGGTAGATATAATGCAGATGGAAGGCATTCAGTCATGTTTTAAAACACACACACGTTTTCTCTCAAGTCCAAATTGCACCAAATTGCTTTGGGGTAATCAACCTGTGCAGGTATGACAAAGGAGCAGAACCATTTTCCCCTTGTTTTCCTTACCACAAGAAAAGACCAATATTTGGTGGGGAAGAAGTGGTAGGTTTGTTAAATGCTGTGATCCACCCAAAGAAACTCAGGAGGAGAAGATTATCACCTTTGCTCCACTCTAGAATAGTCTAGGCTTTTTCAGTCCAGTTCTCTGGTGAAGAATGTAAGGAAAGGAGGGATGGGAAACTTCTTTTCTACAATGCCTCTGAAAACAGCTACAGTGATGTTAGTGTACCAAGATTCAATAACTGCATTTAGTGTCAGGAGATCCTACATGTTGTCCTGTGCTATACATCTCCTGCTTGCAGTAGAACACTTTCATGTGAACATTTTATTATTACAAATCCTGTTCTTACAATATTTTACTGCACCATTTGTACCCTCAAATATTCTGAGAGCTAAAACTGTACTGAGAACAGTATTTGGTAATAAGCTGAAGTTTAGTGTGACTGACAAGACAGCCACCTGGATGCTGAATGTCATCCTAAATGCAAGCAAGATGATCCAATGCATCATTCTGTATTTTGAGTTTAAAGACAGAAAATAAGCTACTCATCCTAACTCTTCTAAAGGAATATTGAAGCATTGTATAATGATTTTTTTTTAATATCTCTTCATTGCACAGATTTCTTTTTACTTTCCTATACAAGAGATAAAATGAAATCAACAATATGTTTAGACTAGCAAGGAGGAAAAAAAAGATGAAAAGGAATATTAAATACTTAATGAATAAAGGTAAATTAAAAATAAAAGTAGTAATTTAAAAAATATTTTGTTCTTGCTCAAGCATAGCTATCAGTTTTGCTAGAGAGCAACACACAGGATATTTCCTAGCATCTCTTCAGTGCTAAAAAAATGTTATAAACATTCACTGGGTGAGGTTTACTGCAAAACTTCATTTCCACAGCACTGCAGGAGTTAAAACACACAAGGAAGATTAAGTGCAGTGAGAACAGGCTTTCAGATGAGAATTAGTGTCTGTTTGAAAGAAAATAAAATGCCAGCAATAACCTCAATTTCACAGACACTAGTGTTGCCTCCCTCCCGAGGGCTATCACCTAAACTTTGGACATGGTGATGAGGCAGCCTGATTTTGGACCTGTCCATCCCTCTTCTTAACCTGGCAATTAACACAGGCTCATTAGCCCAGGCAGTCCCCAGGCAGGTTTTAACTCTCCCTGGAGGAGACTCGGAGACCTTCTCAGTACAGCTTCCTGGAAGGAGGTGGTAGTGAGGTGGGGTTCAGTCACTTTGCCAGGCACCTGAGGACTAGAGGAAATGGCTTCAAGTTGCTCCAGGGGAGGTTCAGATGGGTTATTAGGGAGGATTTCGTCCCCAGGAGGATTCTCAGGCACTGGCCCAGGCTGGAGGTGGAATCACCATTCATGGAGCTGTGGTACTTGGGGCCATGTAACGGTTAGTGGTGAGCATGGCAGCGTTGGGTGGGTGGTTGGAGTCCATCATCTCTGAGGTCTTTTCCTACCAGAATGATTCTATGACCACTCCAGGTCTAGGCGGGGGGCTGAGAGGAGTCTGCCAGCACTCGGGTGGGGATAAGGGGGTGTCCACCAAAGGAAGCGCCGAGGGGATGAAGCCCTCAGGAGCAGGAGAGAGGAGCTCACCTCTCGCCAAGGGCAACGCAGCCTCCACCCCACACCTTTTTAACGCCTGATACAGCCTAACCCAGCACCAAAGGGGCCACAGGGGGAGGGAAAAGGAGCAAGCTCCTGGCAAAAGAGCTGGAAGATCCACATTTCCCCATGCCCCTGAGAGGTTCTACCACCCTGTCCCGCTGTCACCCCCCGGGTAAAGCAGAGCTAAAGCACCCTCGGGCGTGGGAAGAGGCGGGCAATGGAGGGTGGGTGTGAGAGAGGCGAGACCCCGGAGCGGACACACACACACACACACACACTCCCTTCACCGTGATGGGCGCCGCGGGGAGGAACAATGGAGGGGAAGACGATGAGGGGAAGAGGGAGGCAGGCAGGCAAGGACAGAGACCTCGCTCTCCTCTCTGTTCTCCCGCGCAGGGCGGGACGGGACGGGACTCGCCTGCAGCGGGGATCGGAGCCTCAGCCGAGCCCCGTCCCGCCCCGGGGACAGAACAGCGAGGGGCGGAGGCAGGTGTCGAAGCGCCTCTCCGTCCCATCCCCACAGGGATACCACCCGCCCTCCCTTTTCTTCTCCCGCCAAGCCGTTTACCGCTGCCGTGGCCGCCGAGTCGTCCCGTCCTGCGGAGCCCGGCTCGCCGCTCGCCGCTTCCGTCGCCATCTTCTCAGTGTGGAGCGGGGAGAGGCGCGGAGCCGAGTGGCGGCAGCCGCTCACCGCCGCCGCCGCCAAAGCGCTTAACCCCCTCCCCGCCGGCAGCGAGCCCACCCCGCAGCCGCTTAACTCCTCCGCTGCCGAGCTGCCCTACCCTCAGCCTGCCTGCCCCACGGGGATAAAGCCAGCAGGCTGCCGCCGGCGACAGCTTGGGGCCATCCCCACCCACCTTTACCTCCCCCGCTCTCCCCGTCCGCCATGAGGCAGCTCCGAGGAGGGGGAGCGGGAGGGACCCTGGCACGCAATGGTGCCTGAGGGGAGCTGCCGCTGCCCGGGCCCCACGTTCTTCTTTTCCGTGCTGCCTCGGGAGCGGGAGAGGAAAAGGAGAGGACGTGTGTGGGAAGATCCTCTCTTTAAAGGATCTCACCTGATGGGTGAGCTCCTCAAAGCAGCCGAAGCCTCGGAGGGAAGGGCATCTCTCTGCCTCTTCCCTTCAGGGAGTGCTGACAGAGGGAGTCACCTCTGCCCCTCGGTCCCCTCTCCCCTGCGGAGCACAGTGCTGCTGCCAGACCTTACTTGCTGCCTTGTTCTAAAGGCAGGGTGGCCTCAGAGCCTGTGTGAGAGTGAACCTTCCTAGAACCAGGGAGACATTCTGCTTGGAAAAGCCCTCTGTGCTGATCCAGTCCAAACATCCACCAGCACTGCCATGCTCACCACTAACCATGCCCTAAGCACCACAGCTCCATGGCTTTGGACACTTCCAGGGATGCTGATTCCACCTCCTCCCTGGGCCAGTGCCTGAGATCCCTCTGGGGAAGAAATTCCTCCTAATAACCAGTCTGAACCTCCCTGGAGCAACTTGAAGGCATTTCCTCTTGTCCCATCACTAGTCACCTGGCAGAGGAGATCAACCTCCACCTCTCCCCAGTCTCTATACACCAAACCCAAATCCAATCTAATCCTTTTCTGGAACCAACTTACATCCATTATAAGCTGAATTTGCAGCTTTGCCTTGCCAGTCTCCTCCTTTCCTAGGGCTCCTTCAGGTCTAGGTTCATGCTGAACAGACAGAAATGGGCCAATGCCTTCCCTTGATCAAGCAGAGCAAGTGTTCTTCTAAGCATGCTGTACCTAAAGATATAAATGAGAACATGAACTTTTCCCCCTCTGCATTAGCAGCAGGGCAACCAACAAGTGATCAGTAGCAGAAAGCCCAAGTGGCACGTGAACTGCTCCCTGGGCAGAGCAAGCAGAAGGCACTGCACAGGATCCATTGCAGGGCACACAAAATCCAGTCCAGCAGAAGCTTTCTGGCTTAGGGCTTGGTTTTTGCTTTCCTGCTACTCAAGCTGTACCCTTTCTAGAGCTCCAGAGAGTGCTTGCCTCCTTCCCACTGCTGAAGCAGAAAGCTCACTGATGACACAGAGCCTCCAGCCACTTGTTTTCCTCAGTTCCCAGAACTCTGATAATACTTAATGGATTTCAGGATACGTTGTTGTTGCTTGCTTACTTTATTGACAGGAAAGTGACATGGATTACTCAGAGTTGTTATTTATAGAAATGGTGAAGAGTATGTGTTGTTTTGTCATGGGGAAGCTCAGTAAAAAGTAATCCATTTCCTACGGACTTGGTCATGCCTACTCCTCTCCAAAAGGCTTCTAAACACTGATGTTTTTAAACTGGTTTGAGAATATCTTTGCTCTTGTTGATTCCTGTCTACCATCCTCATTGCCCTGTTGCCTTAGCATCATCTGCTGACCCTCACAGCTGCTTCTAACTGAGCTGCTACAAAGCATGCACACAATGTCCTGTGTAGGTACTGTTTTTTGGACCCTATCCACATCAACGATTAGCAAAGGCTGCACCATTTATCTCTTGCTCTGCTGAGATCATAAACTCTGGTTTAGCTGATATTTTATCAATTACCAAGGGTACATTTCTCAATAAATATTCGATTAGTCATAGCTTCCCATCTCATAGTGAGATGGAAACTGAGAGAACTGATCTCTCTTTCCCCCTCTGAGGACAAATTTAGGATGATTTCTGAGGCAGCAAAGAATGAACAGGATAGATGGACCAGCAGCAGTTCAGTGAAAAGCCCAACCTCAGACTACTGCTACCCAGCATCCGAGCACTGGAAGCTGTTTGAGCTGCTGCTGGGGTCAGAAAGAGGAGAGGCATGCTTCTGAAGGAGGAAAGGGCTAGATTTCACCTTTATGCTGTGAAATGAATCATGAGCCTATGCTGCAGGTTTGTGTCTCTTCTCTTTCCCCTACTGACAGCAGCAAAGCTTACTGTTGGCATGAGAGCACCAAGGTCTCTGTTAGCATCAGCTGCCAGTGTTGGGTTAGTGTGAGCACCAAGGTCTCTGTTAGCATCAGCTGCCAGTGTTGGGTTAGTGTGAGCTCAGAGGGAGG
This sequence comes from Bucco capensis, assembly GCA_013396975.1. Lineage (NCBI taxonomy): Eukaryota > Metazoa > Chordata > Aves > Piciformes > Bucconidae > Bucco > Bucco capensis. The sequence continues at coordinate 78,614 of VWZO01013379.1, forward strand.
GACAGCAGGACTTGGAGAGTGCTGCCCCAGTGCCCTGCCATTGCTGGCTCTGTATCACACAGGGGCAAACAGCTCTTCCATGCAGGATTAAGCCAGAACCCTTCTAGGAGAAGGAATCCCCTGTGCTGTTACAGGTAATGTTATCCCCACAGCAAGGCACAGGAGTTGCTTTTCTCAGAGGAAGGTGCTCACTGTTTTACTCCTAGCTGGCAGCTGGAAAGCAATTAACTCTTTTTCTGCTGTTCCAGTTTTATTTGGCTTGAGTGACACAGAGGGAAGGCCAAGCCTAGGAGCAGGCCTTACAAACGAGCTTGAAATGTGTTTTTTTCCTATGATTAGAGAGCTGGCAGGCAGCAGGGGAATGTCCACACCTGACAGGATGCAGCTGCAGGGCTGAACGTGCTCAATCCTTCCATGAACACACAACTGCTGTGACAGAAAATGCATCTCCTGCCTTTCCCTTGGCAGGGCAGCAAGCTGCTGTGGATCCAAAGCATACAGGGCACAGGAAAAAAATGTGTAAAGTGGTGTTTTATTCACCCTTCTCTAAACAATAAACCTGTGCCTGAATATAAAGCGAGGAAGAGATGTGGAATTCCCAAGCTGTATTGTTATAGAATATTGGATATCTGAGAAAAAAGTAATGAATTATTGTATCACCATCATCTTCTCCAAGGCATTTCTGCCATCACCCTCATCCAGGACTCATCTACTGCACTGATGAGTGCTCCTAAGCAAGCTTGGCTCTTGGAGACCTGTAAGCAATCCAGAGCACTCTGATAACCAAACCACTAGCCTGGCTCTTGTGGAGAAGGAGTTGCTTGCCCTGGAAGATGACACACCACAGTCTGGGTGAAATTCAATAGGAAAAGAATCAATATTCCAGAAGGCATGTTGGCTGCTTCTGAGGCTGTTAAACTAACAGCCAAAAGAAAGGTGAAAAGGAGCTCAGAATCAAAGCCTTGAGAACAACTTGGGATCTCCAGTGGGCATCAACAGAAGAGATGCTTTAATTGGCTCTGCACAAGGAGCACAGCTAACAAGTAAGAAGTGCTGGGATTGCTGATTTAGGAGCATCAATTCAACAGTGCTGCATGTTGCTATAAACTAGTGATGGGATTCACATGACTGGAATGTTGAACATGGCTATAATCTGCTTAGAAAGGCACAAATGGGCAAAAAGAAAGGAAAACACTATCAGAACAGAGTGTGTCAGCATTACTGACATCTCAGGAAAGGCTGTCTGAATGTTTATAAACTGTGTTTTAATATTGAAAACATGAAGTGTTAGTGCCTCCTGCAAGCCTCACATCACACTGAAGAACAAAAGGACCAAATCCTGACGTATCCTTCCCTTAGAAGGAGAAAACTGCCATCCCTGAGGCTTCACCTGGCAGGAGATCATTCTGCCAGCACTGGAACAACCTGGAAAAGTCTCACAATTCCAGGTGACAGTTCAAAAGTTAACCTGGAGCAAGGGAATGCTAAAGGAGACCTCAGGTCAACATGTGAGGAGGGAAAGCTAGCTTCAGCTGGATAGAGTAGCAATGTATTTCACATCTATGCTGGAATAGCTGAGAAAGCTGGGTATTTGCTTCTTTTGTATGTGTTTCCCTATGAGGAAGAAAATGAGAACTCATTTGCTGCCAGGGCAATAAAGTGTACAGCTTTTTACCTACCAGAAAGTTACTGTAGAGTTACAACTGTCAGACTGAAAAGGTATGAAAATAGCCAGCAAAGCTGATTTTCTTATGGGATACCAGCAAGGAATGGGAAGTGCATCCAGCAGAGAAACAAGAAAGGTGCAGGGACCAGGAATTCCCAGAGCAGGCATGATGACTGCTGTACTTCTCCAGGCCCTTCCAAGCAGAAAGCCACCTCTTGCTGTTTTCTGGNTTACTGTTGGCATGAGAGCACCAAGGTCTCTGTTAGCATCAGCTGCCAGTGTTGGGTTAGTGTGAGCACCAAGGTCTCTGTTAGCATCAGCTGCCAGTGTTGGGTTAGTGTGAGCTCAGAGGGAGGGACAGCAGGACTTGGAGAGTGCTGCCCCAGTGCCCTGCCATTGCTGGCTCTGTATCACACAGGGGCAAACAGCTCTTCCATGCAGGATTAAGCCAGAACCCTTCTAGGAGAAGGAATCCCCTGTGCTGTTACAGGCAATGTTATCCCCACAGCAAGGCACAGGAGTTGCTTTTCTCAGAGGAAGGTGCTCACTGTTTTACTCCTAGCTGGCAGCTGGAAAGCAATTAACTCTTTTTCTGCTGTTCCAGTTTTATTTGGCTTGAGTGACACAGAGGGAAGGCCAAGCCTAGGAGCAGGCCTTACAAACGAGCTTGAAATGTGTTTTTTTCCTATGATTAGAGAGCTGGCAGGCAGCAGGGGAATGTCCACACCTGACAGGATGCAGCTGCAGGGCTGAACGTGCTCAATCCTTCCATGAACACACAACTGCTGTGACAGAAAATGCATCTCCTGCCTTTCCCTTGGCAGGGCAGCAAGCTGCTGTGGATCCAAAGCATACAGGGCACAGGAAAAAAATGTGTAAAGTGGTGTTTTATTCACCCTTCTCTAAACAATAAACCTGTGCCTGAATATAAAGCGAGGAAGAGATGTGGAATTCCCAAGCTGTATTGTTATAGAATATTGGATATCTGAGAAAAAAGTAATGAATTATTGTATCACCATCATCTTCTCCAAGGCATTTCTGCCATCACCCTCATCCAGGACTCATCTACTGCACTGATGAGTGCTCCTAAGCAAGCTTGGCTCTTGGAGACCTGTAAGCAATCCAGAGCACTCTGATAACCAAACCACTAGCCTGGCTCTTGTGGAGAAGGAGTTGCTTGCCCTGGAAGATGACACACCACAGTCTGGGTGAAATTCAATAGGAAAAGAATCAATATTCCAGAAGGCATGTTGGCTGCTTCTGAGGCTGTTAAACTAACAGCCAAAAGAAAGGTGAAAAGGAGCTCAGAATCAAAGCCTTGAGAACAACTTGGGATCTCCAGTGGGCATCAACAGAAGAGATGCTTTAATTGGCTCTGCACAAGGAGCACAGCTAACAAGTAAGAAGTGCTGGGATTGCTGATTTAGGAGCATCAATTCAACAGTGCTGCATGTTGCTATAAACTAGTGATGGGATTCACATGACTGGAATGTTGAACATGGCTATAATCTGCTTAGAAAGGCACAAATGGGCAAAAAGAAAGGAAAACACTATCAGAACAGAGTGTGTCAGCATTACTGACATCTCAGGAAAGGCTGTCTGAATGTTTATAAACTGTGTTTTAATATTGAAAACATGAAGTGTTAGTGCCTCCTGCAAGCCTCACATCACACTGAAGAACAAAAGGACCAAATCCTGACGTATCCTTCCCTTAGAAGGAGAAAACTGCCATCCCTGAGGCTTCACCTGGCAGGAGATCATTCTGCCAGCACTGGAACAACCTGGAAAAGTCTCACAATTCCAGGTGACAGTTCAAAAGTTAACCTGGAGCAGGGGAATGCTAAAGGAGACCTCTGGTCAACATGTGAGGAGGGAAAGCTAGCTCCAACCAACTGGAAGCTTCTGCTGGAGTAGCAATGTATTTCATATCTATGCTGGAATAGCTGAGAAAGCTGGGTGTTTGCTTCTTTTGTATGTGTTTCCCTATGAGGAAGAAAATGAGAACTCATTTGCTGCCAGGGCAATAAAGTGTACAGCTTTTTACCTACCAGAAAGTTACTGTAGAGTTACAACTGTCAGACTGAAAAGGTATGAAAATAGCCAGCAAAGCTGATTTTCTTATGGGATACCAGCAAGGAATGGGAAGTGCATCCAGCAGAGAAACAAGAAAGGTGCAGGGACCAGGAATTCCCAGAGCAGGCATGATGACTGCTGTACTTCTCCAGGCCCTTCCAAGCAGAAAGCCACCTCTTGCTGTTTTCTGGAGCTAGGAGCAGTGCATCTGCTGGGATCACACTGCCTGCAGTGGCCAGGGGCACAGGAACTCATCCTGGAAGAGTTTGTCTCTTCCCTGGCAGCAGTCAGGCTGGGAAGCTCACTAGCTCACTCCGGATTTTCACTCTTAGCCCACAAAGCACCACACCATGACATTCATTTTTTCAGTGATTGTTATATCACTTTAGTGAGGAAACTTTCTGGTTTTTTGAGAAAGAATGCAGTGATTGCTCTACCCACTCTCCTGGCATTGCTCCCTCTGCAGCAAGCTAAAGGTTAACTCTGAGATTTTCTTATGCTGCTGGGACCCTAAGGAAGAGACCTGGAGTGCTGCATGCCCCTGTGCAGATGGAGCTGTGCCTCAGCTGGCAGGGGAATGCTGGTGCAGAGAGGAGGCTGTGCTCACTGTGCCAGTGCAGCACAGCAAGCACCTGCAGCAGCACCTCTGCTCTGCAAAGGCATCTCCCTCACTGTGCCAGTGCAGCACAGCAAGCACCTGCAGCAGCACCTCTGCTCTGCCACAGCATCTCCCTCACTGTGCCAGTGCAGCCCAGCAAGCACCTGCAGCAGCACCTCTGCTCTGCAAAGGCATCTCCCTCACTGTGCCAGTGCAGCACAGCAAGCACCTGCAGCAGCACCTCTGCTCTGCCACAGCATCTCCCTCACTGTGCCAGTGCAGCACAGCAAGCACCTGCAGCAGCACCTCTGCTCTGCAAAGGCATCTCCCTCACTGTGCCAGTGCAGCACAGCAAGCACCTGCAGCAGCACCTCTGCTCTGCAAAGGCATCTCCCTCACTGTGCCAGTGCAGCACAGCAAGCACCTGCAGCAGCACCTCTGTTCTCCAATGGCATGTCCAGGGAGGCTAATCAATGCCTTGCCGAGAGGGATCAGGCTGGGTGAAGTGCTAACTACCCCAGCACTTGGGCTGAGCTGCTGTGTGGGGACTTGGTAATGAAATGTTGTTTGTACTGGAACACTCCAGCAGGGAGAAATTCCCTTGCTAAGGAAAGAGAAGTGCTTCAGGAGGTTGTTAGCTGCAGCACTGGCACTGCAGAGCCACAGGCAGCCCAGGGGAATGAGCTCCTGTGCTGCTGACAGAAACCAGAGATCATTGTGCTGAGGAGTTAACTCCCTCCTGGAAAACTGGCGTTTAAGGGAAGAAAGCTGCTTGCCTGTAGGAAAGGGATGCACTCACTCACTGAGGCAATTCAGCTCTGGCAATGCAACTGTGTTTATGCTCTCCACATTCTGTGAAAAGCCAAGAGAACTGAGTGTGTGCTCCACAAGCTTAAGGATGTGCTCCTATTGACCTGGAGTGCAGCTCAGCTGGGCTGTGTGGCTGTGGCTCCAGCTCAGGGGGAGCACAAGTGCTGCTGAGTGCTTTCATCAGAGGGAAATGCACTAAGAGACTCTCCTTGTGAAAGCACAGTGGGAAAGGTGAGCTTAGACTTCATGTGGCATTCAGGATGTATGGAAAATTCAGTGATTGAGATGTAAATGTGGCAGAGAGAGGAAGAGCAAGGAGCAGGAGGGAGATAATCCTGTCTAGCCTTTCCTGTCGAGCACAAGCATCCTTCAATGCACAACTGCACTCAAATCTTTAAGTCAGGGATTAGAGAGTCTGCCATTGACATTCTGGGTAGCCACTAGATTATTTTTCAGCTCACCATGTCCCTGAAGATTGAGATGTTTTACACTGTTACTTAGACTGTATGGACTTCAGTCCCCAGCGTGTCATTTGCATGCCGTACAGGGAATGAAATCCAAAGAATGATGCAAAAATGGAAGTGCTTAGGCTGCTGAGTTCCATCAGGGAATGCTGAGGAGTCTCCTGCCTCCTGTGCCTTGGCAATTTCCTCGGAGATCTCAAGAGCAGGCATGAATACACAAGCAAAGCTCTACAGGAGATGTGCTGCAGCCAGAAATGACTTCCCAGAGCATCTCCAAAGGCTGCCACAGGACAAAGGCAGAACAAAAGGAGAGGCAGTGGATTGGAGTGAGGACTATTTATGGACTGCTTGATCTCTCTTATTTTCAAACAGCTACAAAATAGGATTCATAGGCACACAGGACTAGATTACTAATCAGTTACTCTAACCTGTTCCATAGCAAACACATTCCACAGTCCTGTCAATAAAGTGATCACTTTAAAGTCACAATTTTTGCTGTGCTTTTCCCCATTCAAATAGTGCTGAATGTGTTAGCTTAAAACTGTATCAATTCTGCATTATTTATGGCAAAATCAAATATCATGGAATAGGATATTGGGTTGGAAGGGACCTCTGGAGGTTATCTAGTCCAATCCCCCTGCAGTGGGCAGGGACATCCCCTGATATATGTCCTGATACTGGTGACTTTTCCTTAAGGGCTATCAAATAACAGAGTAATTAAGCACCACAATATTTCTGAGTCTGAAGGTATTTAAGCAGTTTGAATGTAAAAAGCAAGCTGAAGGAAAGCTCAGTGACTTGCTAAGGATCACAGCAAGGAAACCCTGCGATGCTGTTTTCCAGCCTCTTGCTCCTAGTGAAACAACCATCTGAATAAATATATGCATTTAATGAAATGAGGTTTAGATCTCCCTGAGCCAAGATAAAGAGGTTGCACTGGGAGTGAGCTGGTCCTTTAAGCATGGCAGTATCACAGAGGAATGCTTTCACAGCTGGGAAAGGCTGCACTTCAGGGGGGTTTGGCCTGCTCTGCACTCTGTGTACCATTGAGATACAAAAGCATTGGGAGAAAACCACTTCAGAGCCCAAGGCAGCTTTGAACTCTCATGTATGTTTGCTTAAAAAAACCCAACCTTCCATAGTCAGAAACTCAGCCCTGTCACAGAGGGGAAACTATTCCAATTAGAACTGAACCCCCTTTGGAAAGAAGGTTCAGCTCTTGCAGGCTGACAAGGTGATACTTGTCCTATTTCTGGTTGCCAGAGCTGCCCCAAAGTCGAACCCAAATCAGCATGTGCAGCACTTGGCATCTGCTGAGGCTCTGAAAAGGCTTTTCAGACATGCAGCCTCTCCAGGGATATTTGTTTGGCAGAGCTCACTCTAGGAACAAGCAGAGCAGAGCAGCAGCCTAGAACAGAAGTGGTAGCAAAGGATCCCTCTCCTGCTGGAGCTGAGCCCCTTCAGCAAGCCTAGGAGATGCTGGTTGCTAGGCAATGCCCAAGGCAGTGGGGTTTAGAGCATTAGGTGTTAATTATTGCCATGGGCCCATGCCATGCAAGAGCTGCACATATGCAATTAGACACCTCTGAGGATAAGTCACTCAGCTCTGTGATGGACAGGCACTATTCATCTGCAGAAAAGCCAGAGTCTGCCAGATTGTTCCAAGGTGATTGACTGTGCCAAGCCTAATATTTTCTCTTTGTCTTGCTGTTTTTTTGTGCAATTGCAGCAAGGGAATGTGAGCACCAATATGGTTACAGTAAGCTGCTCAAAGAGCCTGAACTGGAATATAACATTTATTTCTATAACATTTATTTCCCTCATTCAAGTGCCTGGCCCTAAACTGGCCTTCAGCAGTACTTGATCTGGAGGAGCTCAGGTCAGGAGCTGAGCAAAAGTCAAGCAGAATAAACCCAAACAAAGGAAGCCTTGGCATAGGAAAGCTATCCAATCAAAGATTTAACAGCAGCTGCATCTTGCAATACAGAAGTAGAAACAAACAACAAAATAAGTCTTGTGAGAGAGACAAGGTCTGGTCTGCTAGTGCTGTCCTTGGGATAAGATGCTGCATATCATCCATGACACTAGTTGTATTTATGGGAGAGGAGAGCTGCTTTTCCTTCCTTCTCTAGCGTTGCCTCACTAGCTAATCACTAGCATAATGGACATCTGCATGGTATCCTGCAGTATTCCAGGGGATACTTCTCCATGGCATGGGACAGGGTATGCCTCCTGAAAGGAACTGGGGCACTCAGTGCAGAGAAAGGTGGAATTCACTCTAAACAAGTCATTACCAGAGGTGGAAACACAGCCAGCAGTGTATTGGAAACTCCTCTGACCTGACAGAGACAAACTGGAAGCAGCAGCAGAGCAAATCAATTACTGTCTCAGCCCATGAGCTGAGTAATAAGAAAATTAGTGAAAGAAATGATGAGACTTCTATCAATTGCTGTGAGAGGAGAAGTGCTCATGGTTTTCTGGCTGAAGGAAGAGTTGAGGCTGTGGACAGGAGGGACTGTGGCTGAAGCCCTCTGCAGACACAAGGATGCCTTCTCCCACCTCTTGAATACACTAATATTTGTGCAGAGGAAGAGTGAAGTGCAGCCGAAGGGAAAAGCAAAGCAAGCCTTGCCCCTGGCTGAGGCACAGACAGAGGGTGAAGGTGCCATCGTGCTTCCCAAGTGCCATCTCTTTAGATGGCTGTGTGACAGAGCAGTGCCATGCATGCTGCTGGCTCATAGCTTGCCTCAGCAGCTGCAAGCCCAGGCAGGCTGGTGCTGTGCTGCTGCAGCTGCCCTGCAGCTTGCTAGCCAGCAAGAGGATCAGGCAGGCAACAGAAATGATCCCATCAGGGAAAGCCTGACCCTGTCTCTGAGCTTCTGAGTGCTTGTCTCAGGTTCAGATGAACTGAGGTGACACAAACCTGGCTGCTCTTCAGTCTCTAGCACTGTACACTCATTCCCATCAGCCTGTTTCCCCATGCATGTTACTGAGAAGCACAATGACTGTATTATCTACCCATCCTTGCCATAAAACTTCACATTTTTCTAGTTGTCCTCCACTGAAATAGAAGCATTTGCTCCTTGCTTTAATTTCCTTTGCAAAGGTTTACCTCATTAGAATCTAGAACTCCAGAACTTTCATTGAAAACATGAGTTAAAATCAGAGAAATTGAGCCATGCTTCAGTGAAGTGTCTGAACAACATCCCTGTCTCATCCCCAGTCTCAGCTAAGCAACTTCAGGACATTTTGTATTGCTTGTGCTGCAAGAACAATGCATCCTTTGCAGGGAAAGCTAGTCTTTACCTGCTAGCTGTTCCATTCAGCCAGAAGCTCTGCCTGCATTGCCTCCTCCATCAGAGCCTCAGCTCAGCCCAGAGAGCCCAAGGCCCTGCGAGTGACTGCAGCAGAGGAGCACACAGCCTGCTGCACACAGGGCTGAGGGATGCTCAGCAGGGACACTTGGATTCATGTGATTTACAGCTGCCTTCTCAGGGGGGAGAGCAGAGCAGCAGGTCTGCTCTGTGCTGGCTGCACCTTGTGGTAAACAATAGCCAGGACCTCAGCTAAGCACAAACAAGAACAATGGATTTTCTGAAGCCTTTCTTAACCTTCTGGGTTTTTTGTCCTTGCTAAGCTCCTGGTTGCGCTTACACTTCTCTCTCTGTAAAACCAGAATACTCTGACTTTTTAACTTCCAGGTCTTTCTCTCTGAGTGCTGTGCTGGAATTGTCTCTTTTCCCTACCTATTTCCCTAATGAGTGTTTACTTATGCTCTGTTTTCCCAACATAATGGCACATTAATGGGCAGGAACACAGTGCAGTTTGTCAGACTGCTCTAAATATTCTGGCAGTGTTAGACCCTTGCTGGTCTCCCTGGCTGCAGATAAATATAATGACCTAGATGGTGCAGGAGGCAGAGAAGCAGAGTTAAGGAGGATGCAGGAGGCAGAAAAGCAGAGTTGAGGAGGATGCACTCCTCGATGTCAGCAAAGCCTGGCTGAGAGCAGCTGAGCCCAGTCCAGGCATGCCAAAATCCCTACACAGTGCTCCTGTGGCCAAACTCCAAGTGCTGGCCAGCTGAGGAAAGGCACAAGGTCTGTGAGAGCAGCAGAGGGGAAGGGAAGCAGCTACCACTGCTCCTGTGCTAGGGCAGCAAGCAATGCCAGCCCTGGAGGTGCCAGAGCAGTGTTTAGGGTTCCTCTTGCTCCCCGTGGCTGGAACCAAAGGAGGTGACACTTGCTGGGGTGGAATGACAGTCACTCAGCCTGCTGTCCTTCTTCAGCTCTGCTGCCCCAGAGCAGCCATTCTAACCCTCAGCTGATCACCAGCAGAAGTCTGTGTGCTTCCTCTCTGTGAACACAGAACCATACTTCTGCTTTCATCTCATCCTTCCCTCCTCTGCTCATCCATGAGTGCTAGGTCTTTCCAGAGGGATCAAAGGGAGAGAAAAGTGACTTGCCTGCAGTGTTTGGAAGTGGCTGGAGCTTCCTAGCTGCTCAGCAGAGGTTCTCAGAGGTTTGAGCACACAACTGGAGAGTCAACTGCTCTGCTCTCCCTTCCCCATGCAATAGGGGTGGATCCTAGCCAAGCTCTACCTGAGTGTGGAGGGAGTGCAGGCAGAGGAAGAAGAATCCCTTTACATCACCCAATTGCATGGAATGACAGTGTTATGGAATTGCTAGGGCACTGCATGGAGAATTGTCAGTGAGGAGATCTCCTGGAGTTCTCTTCCAGGGGAGATAATCTCCAACACAGGGAGCCTGTACAATCAGCTTGCCTTTGATTCCCTAGTGCCTATATTTTGGCCTGATGGCCACTACCAAGCACAGGAGGTCACTCGTGGGCACCTTTCTCATCAACTCATTTGTCACTTTACTGTTCTCTTTGCTTTTTGGGTGAGTTGTTGGTGGACAAGTAGTGCTTGTTGAAAAGCAAAGAGTACAAATGCTTCCAGGATGCCATGCACCCACAGTGCTGAGAGCAAAATACTGCAATGTGGAGAAGAAATAATGATAAGTAGTAAGAGGACTTGACTTCAGCTGCCCCAGCATGAAGCTCTTCACTTGGGGTGCACCAGGGAAGATGCTGGCTGCCCACAGCATCCTGGGCTAAATCAAATGAGAGTAACTGCACCTCTAGGAATGCTTCCAAGTAAATTTGCTTCATGATCTTAAACTCTAAGGAAGAGATGTCCACCTCTTGTTTGCTCTGCTTAAGGAGATGTGCACCCTGCAGCAGCTGATCTGCCCAGCACTAGGAGCTCCACATCACAGGGCTACTCCTGCCCTCTTTCCTCTGATGGGTTTCAATAACTTAATTTCAGCCAGATGAGGTGTGGGGGAAGGCTGGGAAATAGCTTCCTGTTCTGCTCTTCTCTGTTCTCAGTTCAGAGCCATGGAAATGAAGCAGCAATGTGGTTACACAAATGAAGACAGCAGAGAATCGAGCCATGAAATGGAAGTGGAAAAGCAATGAGCCAGGTACAATTTAGTCCCACAAGATAGAAGATACACAATCTAGTCCCAAATTGCAGGGCAGATAAAGAAATCCCTGTTTTGTTTGAGGTTGCTGGGGTCCCTTTGACTCACTGCTCCTGAAGCTGTCAGTGGGCTTGTGGCAGTGGGAAACACATTGCAAACTCCACTGCCTGAGCCCTGCCAGGCTCTCCAAAGCATGGACTCCTCCACTCCTGAAGTGCTGCTGAGGTGACTAAGCCAAAGCAATTCATCCACAGGCAGTGGAACTGGGGAAGCTGGAACCCTCATATCCCATCTGAACCTCCCCTGGTGCAACCTGAAGCCATTTCCTCTTGTCCCATCACTTGCTGGTCTCACTGCTGAATAGCTGCATCTCCTTTTCCCTTTGGTTTTCTTTGTGTTCTTTGTCTGTTTTGTTTCCCACTGTCTACCCATGATCTGAGCAGCATGCCATGGGGATTTAAGCTAGGATCCCTCTGTTCCTTGTTCTTCTCTCTTCTTCTAGAGCTGAGGGACTCTACTGAGCCATCTGCATGCAGAAAGCAGAGCTTGCCTTGCCTGGGAAAGCACAGCACAAAGCTGGCACCCACAGCCAGCCTTGCTGTCACTGGGGCTGTGACCACTGAGACAATTTAGGCACTTACTGTGAACCTCATGGGTGTCAAGGGAAGTGTTCAGGGCTCCTGTGTGAAATGTCTTCTGTAGCAAGCAGAAATAGTCAATCAGTCAGCAAAATATTGCTCTCAGACTTATTGCAATAGCCAGACTAAGAACACAGCTCCCAAATAAAACTGATCCCTCCACTTGCAGAGGAACAGATGGGCATGAATTACACAGCTAGCTAGAATGAAACACAAACCCAAAGTGAATTAAATGCTGCTTGGATGAAGATGAACCATTATTTCTTTTTTTTTTTCTCTAAGTGAGGAAAGAGTCCTACTTGCAATGGAAAATGCTTCCCTGTCTCCTGGAGTGTAAGACACAACCCATCACCCTGCAAGGAGGTATTCCTAGCTGTAGCAATACAGCAGGAGGATGGATTGTCTCACTGACAGAACTACAAATATCTAAAATTCACTAGTTCTGGACAAAAAAAGAATGTTTTCAGCACTTACAGATTTAAAACTTTTGCTGAAGATGTAGAACAAACAAAGCAAATGCTTTTAAAATGTGCTAATGCTGCAGATCTTTTTTTCTCCTTTGTACTTGTAAGCTTGCTGGGAGATTTCCTCCCATTTCTGTGTCAGGAATCTTGCTGCACTTGTGTTCCCCCAGCACTGGTTCCTGCAGAACCTACCCCTCAGCTTCCAAAGGGCAAGTGCTGCAGCAGAGCTGAGGTTGCTGAACATCTCTTCATTGCCACAGTAATTATTGAAGTGTTAGTTATACCAGTGTAAGCCAGGCTGAGAAATGAGCTGAGAGGAAGCTTCCCATTCTGAAGCACATGCACTCAGCTCAGAGGAGAATGGCCAAGGCAGAGCCTCAGCTCTGCTGCAGTCAGCAGCCTCTTGCCAGGGCAATTTGTAGGGAATGCTCCAATGGCTCCAGGTGCTTGGGCAGCTGAGCTGCTCCAGCTTCCCAGGGAACAGGATGATTCTCTCTGGGCACCTGGAGCAGTGCTGCCTCACAAGGTGTGGGAGCAGCACTGGAGAGCTGAGCATGGCACAGGGGCACTGGTCATCCTCTGAGCAAGGCTCAGCTCTCTTCCTCTCCCCAGGACTGCTGCTTGGGCTGTCACATGCTGCTGTGCCTTGGCCTGGGGATCACAGGCTATTCCTGACAGGAATTTTACTCAAGGTCCAAAACCAGCAAGAGTCTTTGTCTCAAGGGATGACAGGCTAAAGAAACAACAGACAGATGGACTAGGAGAAGTGAGATATCTTCTTTATTCGCCAGGAACATGAAGATTAAGAATGAAAATCTCTCTCTGTGAGGTCAGTGGGAATATTGCCAGTGCCAGGAGCTATGTGAGGCCTTTAGCAACAAGGATGCTGCTGCAGTGGTACAGGCAGCACAGAGCAGAGACCATTCTGGAGCAGAAAAGGGATGATAGGAACACTTGTCTGGACTAGAGTTTGGTTGCATGTGACCTCTGGGCTGCAGAGAACTCCACCAGAATAATTCCATCTCTACAGCAGTGTGGTCAGCTCCAACCATTCCCATCCCAGCACTGACATCTGGGACTTGGAGCACACCATCCTCAGGGGATGTGTGCCTGCCTCAGAAGCACCAGCCTGCCATGTTCATCAGCACTGCAGCAAGCTCACCAGGGCAGCCCTGGCAAGGCATGTTTCCCATCTGCTCCTAATCAATCTTTGTGTGGCACCATGGCTGCCATGCACAGCTTCCCTGCTGCACAGTGAGCTGTGCCTGCATGGGGACTCCTGAGGGCTCCAGGCACTGTGTCCTCACAATGTCAGCAAGTGCCTGGGGGGTCTGAGAGCTCTGCCTGCTCTAGTGAGGAGCACAGGGGAAGGGAAGTGTTCCTGATGGACTTCACTTCATCACAGCTGCCTGCAGTGGCTTGAGGCCCCTTCCCCCTGTTTGAGCACTGCAGAGGACAGTTCTTAGCAGAGGAATGGCCACCCCCCTGCAGCAGACAGCTAAAGATGTGCAAGGAAGAGCAGCAGGTGCAGGGCTGAGTGGGGAAGGGATGCTGCTAGTGGGGTTACTTCTTACCATCACAGAATCCTATGGCTGCAAAAGACCTCTGAGATTTAAGCCCAATCATCACCTCTCACCCTCCCCAGGGGAAGCTCAGCCAGGCCTGGGTCTGGCTCAGCCCTGGTGAGATGCTGTGCAGCTAGGCACTCCAAGCCTTGCCTTACAGATGATGTGAGGTTTGGAGTTGCCTACATACATATATATGCTGAGTTCTGCATGTTATTTTGTTGTAGTATAGAGCTGCAATAGGTAACTCTATTTCCCTACATGCATCAAAAAAAATTACACAGGTTACAACATTTTAGTCTCAGAAAATTCTGAAATCTAACTAAATGATATTAAAAAACCCCTAATTTAAAGTTCTTTATTTCTGTCCAGACTCTCTAAGACATCATTTGAAAAGGGCCTAGGGTAAACTCCTTAAAGCAGACTGACAAGTGACCTGGGATTCTTTTTCTTCTGATCCAAGTCAAGCTGGACACAAGTGTTGTGCTGGACTTTGCTAAAGCAGGAGGTGGCATGGGTTGTGAATTCCTCAGCAACATCTGTTTGTGTGAACTGCTGCCCAGGCACTGTGAAGGACTGCTGCTGCAATCCCTGGCACAGCACTGGGCTGCTCCTGAGGAGCACATTACCCATCCCACCAAGGAGGGGAAACAAAGGGTCAGATGCTGCTTTCCCTTGCAGAGACACAAAGCCAAGGAGGCTAATGGCATTACTGCAGGTGTGTGCCCCGGGGAGTGCACGATTGCCTCTAGCAGCTCTCTGAACTCGCTAGTTTCCAGCACAGCTCCAGACACCAGCAGAGTCCTGGAGCCTCTGCTTCCTCTGAGAGCACAGGAGCTTCCTAGCTAGCTCCTTCTGGCTTTAGTGCAACATGCTATGTTCTTTCTTTCCCCATTCCTGCCAATGGTTTCTTCCTCACCAGCTGAATCACTGCATGAGCTGGACTGGATGTTACCTGATTAAGCTGAGGAGCCTGTAGCAGAGCTTGAGTTGCTGGGAGCTCCTGTGAAGAGAAGGAAGCAAAGGCACAAGGTCTGCAGTCAGCAGAAGGGAAGCAGGGCTTGTGGCAGCCAGGGGACTGCTAGCAAGGGAAGGTCTTTGGGAGCAAAGGTGAAACACAAGCTAGAATTGACATTCTTGAGTGTAGAGTGTAGCAATCATGATTCCTGTTGACAGGCACTGCCCCTGTGGAAGCACACAGCTGTAGAGATCCCCTCCATTCCAAATGCTGTTCCCTTTGGTGCAGGCACAGAGCCAGGCATGCACAACTGGCACGGCTCAAAGAAAGAGGATTTCTTTCCAACAGATGTTACTGCACAGGCACCTCAGGAGCACCTGATATTCCAGAGGTTCTCTGGGAAAGCCAAGACACCCTTCTCCAGGTAGCTTGTTAGTCTTAGCAAGGTCTTTGTCAGCTTGAGGAAGGCCTAGAAGCCTTAGGCTTGTTTGCAGACAGCTCTGCTGAGGTGGGCTGCTCTCTGCTGGTGCCAGCAGTGCAGGGGAGGGCAGAGGGATTGACAGGCCCTGAGAGTCAGGGGAGAGCTAGGCAGGGTTAGCCAATGCTCACTCACCCAAAGCCTTCGATCAGTCCAGCCTGATGTTTCCCAGGATAAACCATCTGATGGCTCTGAACAGCTGTGACCTTACTTTACCTTTAGGATAAATTTATCCTTCCTTTGTTTATCTTCTAAAGAAGCAATGCTCTTTGTAGAGTAACTACCACGGAGTAGCTGGCACAGATTTCCTCAGCACATTGGGGAAGGGACATGATGTTCTAGCAGAGACTGCTTTGGGTGACAAACACACACCCCAAAGGCATCATACCTTTTCCTCTCCCCCTCCCAAATTCCACTATGAATAAATGATGGAAATTCTTTCACACAAACCAAAAGAGGAGATATGCCACCTCCCCCCCAGTAATGCTGTGTGGTAGCAGAATTTAGTGACAGTTTGAATATGGAACAAATTACTCCTGTTTCTCAGGAGCCAGAGCTTGAAATGCTGTTCTCTCCATCAACAAACTTATCCAAGCCCCCAGGTGGTTTTTATATAAGACTCTGAGGGGGTTTTGTGGCTATGCCAATCGATTTTCCACCTGGAGAAAGTGCTCCCAACCAAGCAAAGGACAAAATAATAGAAAGCACATTTGGAAGTTCCTAGTGTCCTGAAAGTTACTCTTGCTCTGCTTATAAAATGTTCAGTCCCTGCACTGCTTTTGTTCAATGTCTCTGTAGTTAACCTCTGTCTCCATCAATCGTGGTCACATCAAGTAATTACAAAGAGTGCAATTGGCTAGTGTCTAATTAGGAGAGGACAAGACTCAGTGGTGCATGAAGCACAGGTTAATGCAGAGCAGTGCCCAGGGCTCAGCAGAGCATCTTGTGCTCCTCAGGCAAAGGCTTGGGAGAGCCTGTGTCACACAAGGAGATCAAACCACTGCCTCATTACACCCAGATTTGTAATTAATAGGACAAAACAAACATTCCCTGAGCAAACCAGTGCTGTGCTGCTAAAACAACACATGCCCAAGGCTTGGCAGCTTTGTACAGCATGCTGCAAAGTGAAGGTGCAAAAGAGCTGCAAACAGCAAAGGAACAACAGATTGCTAACTTTGATACCTCCCCTTGTGTTAGGGGAAGATAATGTGAGTTGCATAACAACTCCTGGGGAATTAGCTACTCATTAGCTCACCAATTAATGGAATCTTATCAAGGAAGAACTAAGTGCAGGTTGAAAGAAAGCAGCAAAGGTTGCAGAGGAAGATCTTGTCTGAAATGAGTGAAACACCTCTGCTTCCCTAAAGGGCCCAAACCAGAGCCCTGGCCATAATCTGGGGTGGAAATCCATACAAAACCTTTGCATTTCCTGGGATGCTGCTGCCAGTGGAGCCTGAGATGAGCTCAGGTAGGAGTGGATTTGTGCACCCAGCTGGCAGCCAGCTCAGGAGCTCGAGGCTTTGCTGCTGCTGCCAGCATTACCATGGTTGCTTTGCTTTTGTTTCATTCCAGGCCTTCCATATGGGTTTTTTTATTTGCTAAGGATCCTCCCCTTACAAATGAAGGAATTGCTTTGGTGCCTCAGTTTCCCTTTCTGTAATGCTTGTGTTCAGTCTGAGGTTTTCAGCCAGAGCTGAGCATTGTCAGCAAGGAGTCAGCTCCTGTGCCTGGGTTCAGGGCTGGGGCTTGCCCAGGGAGCTGAGAGCAGCTGGGAAAATCCCTGAGGAGCTGTGCAAAGAGCACTTGTTGGCCCTGGGAACTCCTCTCTTCACTCCCCCCTCTGTCAGAGTTGTGATACTGTCTGCTTTGCTACAGTTGTTGATGTTCTAATCATTTATTTGCCATGAAATGAATCCTTCTTCTGGTCTTGCTGTCAGGGATGAGTGGTGGGGATGAGTTGCACCAGGGCTTGTGGTGTCACTGACCCAGCTCTGAACCCTTCTCCTTCCTGTTTACATCTCTGCAGAGGCAAGCTGAGCACAGCATGCCAGCAAAGATTGATGTGCTCACTATTAGATTCCTTGCTGTTGTATTTCCTACTCTGATCCTGCAGCTCCGAGTGGATAGCAGGGACCCCACTGCTGTATCCTCTGTGGTGCCAAAGCTTGCTCTGATGCTGACACAATCCCTGGCATGTTTGGCCACACTGCATGGCCAGGGAAGAGTCTTTCTCTCAATCTGTGCTGCATTTCACTTCTTTTACAAGATATTACGGCTCCAAACTTTTTTTAATCCCTAATATTACCTAATTTTAAGACACAAGTTTTGGTACCTGAAGCAGCAAGTTGGTTAACCCTTGAAGCAGACTTCTCCTGGTGCCTCAGCCCCAGGGCAGTGCCCACATGGCTTATCTCAGGAGAGGACATGCATTTCCTCCTGCTGATCACCAACAGTTATCACTCTGTACACAGACAGTTCTGCTGGCTGAGGATGATGTGCTTTTCCAGCTCTTCCTCTGCAGGGCATTCCTAAAGCCAGCACTGAAAGATTATCACACACATTCCATATTTTGCAGCCTGAACTCTTTCATTCAGCCCAGCTCATCCCCAGCTCCTCTCTCAAGCTTTCTTTCAGATGTCTCCTACACCCCAAGGCTCCAGAGATGATTGAAGTCCCACAGTAGCTGATTCTGCTGGAAGTTCCACACTCATCTGCAATCCCTGGCACTGCTCCCAGTGGAGCTATGTTCACTTCCAGCAGCTAAAAATATGGCCCATGGTGCTGTTTGGCTGCATCCCCTCTCCTGCCCACAGCAAGCACAGCACTCCGAGCTCAGGGAACACATTTGTCACACACACAATGCTCTTTAATATCACCCTGACAGAGTGGGATGGCTAGAGTGCTGGCATGAGTGCCTTGAATCTCTCCCAAGAACAGCTTGCAGGCCACTGGAATACCTGTCTGATTGTACAGAAAGCATATCCACAGCAGTTCCTCAGCTGGGTTTAGTCCTGGCTTTTTAACTCGTGCTTCAGAGGCAGTAGGAGCAAGTGCCAGCTATGCCAAGCTATACCATCCCACCATATCCTCATCATCAGTCCTCCAATGCTGTTAATAAAGTGGAAAATAAAGTGCAAATCCTGGTCAGAAAGTTCCTCATGGTGGTGGGAGCAGGGCAGAGCAGCATCCCAGGCTGTTCCAAAGGAAGGACACCTGGATCAGGGAAGGAGCAGGGCTCAGTTCTCCACTCCCCATCTCCACAAGGCCAGCCCTCAGCTCTCTGAAGACTCACTCACAAATGGGGCCTGCCCAGGACTAAAATACATGTTTAAGAACCTCTGAAGCCATAGAAAAGTGTAAAACTCATGAGTAGAAATAATGTTAATGAGAAAAAATTGTTACTGAGAAGCAGGAAGAAAATTAAGACAAAGAACTTCACAGCTGAAAGCAATAGGCACACTTCTGCTTCTCTAAAAGAAGCAAGAAGAAGAAATGCCATGATTTTGGGGAATACCTCATTCCCAGGGGGCCTCATTCCTGTTCCTTAGCTAAACCTTTGTGTATTCTTCCCCTGGCTGGCTGTGTGATCCCAAGGGATGTCTGAGCTCCCTCCTGAGCAGGACTCTTCTGGAGCTGGGACTCAGTGTCACCTCTTGTGGAATGAGCAGAGTTCAGCTCAAAGATACTGAGCTCTGAGGAAGGATGGCTAGCTGTTCAGTATCAGAAGGTGCTTGAGCAAGGAAAAAGGGCACAGAAATACAGACAAATACACTCAGTGTGCATTGCTGCCACTTGACTCCAAAGTCATCCTGAAGGTCACTCTGCCCAGCTCTGGCTGGTGAGCACAGAAAATTCCCAAAGCTGAATAAAAAGCATAAGGCCTGGATGCCTTTGTGTGAGAGTTTAGCAGTTGGGAACAGCATCAAAGAACAGAATGAATCATTTGTCCTACATGGAGAGAGCAGCAGAGGTAAATTCAGGTCTCCAGGCTAAGAACTTCAGGCATCTGTGTCATTAGGAGTGGAGGAGGAAAATGCCTCCCAGGCTTCTATCTTGGTAGGAAATCTACATTAAAGGGCAGGAGAAGCTAATTCCTGCAGTGCTGGCTGCAGCATCAGTGCCTCAAGGACAAGGTCATGTCTCAATCCTGCCCTTGGGTCAGCCTGTGGAGCAGGGCAGTAGAAAGAGAGGTAGGTCTGTAGTGCTAGGGTTAGCTGGGAAGCTCTCTGCCTCTGAAGCCAGCTCTGCCAGGGCCAGCAGCAGAGCCCTGGCTCTTCCCCTTTCCAGTCTCCCACCCAGGAGTCTGCTGGCTTGGAGCTCTGAGCTAGCAGGAAGGCTTTTGGTCATGCACTGCTGGCTCTCCCTGCTTGCAGGCAAAGCCACTGGAACATCCAAGAGCTGGAACTGAAGATAAAGGTGCAAAAAACCCCCAGCTTTGAACCCTAAAATGAGGTGTGATTTCCTGGCTGGGAAGGTAGCTAAACATTGGACCAGGAGGTTCTAATTCCATCCCAACCTTAGGTCTGCCTGGAGGATATGCTTTAATCCAGCTTCTGGGGAAAAGCCTGTAGAGAGAGGTGGTTAGACCAACTGATCATCCTGGTCCCTGCTGGCCACCACCTCCATGGAGGAATCCTGTGAAGAACAGAGCTGACATGCAATTCATCACCCTCTGAAAGCCAAAGCCTTTTGTTCAGGTTGGGTTTGCCCCTTCCTTTTGGTCCTGAGAGTGATCACCAGCTCCTCAGAGAAGAGTTTACAGTAAATGGGAATAAGAGCTCAGCAAGAAGAGCTCAGAGCTGAAGTATCATTTTACCATAAATACTCAGTGAGGAGCCTGTGGTGGAATTATGTCATTTGGAACAAGCAATGCCTATAATCCACTTACTCCCCTCCTTTTTTGTTCCTGTTAGTATTAATTCAATTTCTAATAGTATTGGAAAAACACAGCTGCTTCTTGTTGGAAGGATAGTTATTTTCTGTGTATTTAGAGGAATAACTGATTCAGTTATTTTCTATGTATTTAGAGGAATAATTGATTCAGTGAGATGCAATCTATAAATCTGGCTTCTTCAAGATGAGATGATGGAGTGAATCATGTTTGTCCAAGCTGCTTCCAGGGAGGATGTGCCATTAACCCTTTTCCCCATCCTGGGGCTGGTTTTGTTGCCAGTGTGATTAAAAGGCTGCTGCCAGGCTTTAGACAGGAGTATTAATCTTGGTAGCAATTGCTTGGTTCCACAGGGGAAGCTTCTCCCCTTGTGCTCTGTGTGAGCTGGAGCAGAAGCTCTGCTGATTGATCTTCATGCAGGGACACTCAGGACTGGACTGCAGAGGAGACACATGCAGATGGATTTATACATCCTCTTTTTTCCCTAGGAAGTGATCAAGGGCTTTGTGGGTCAGCAGAAACCTCCCTGGAGTTCCCCACAGGAGGATGTGATGACACACAGAAGTAACATCAGCAGGATTTTGGCTAATTATCTACCTGAAGGTGGCAAACCCAGAAGCAGTTACACAGCTCATTCAAAACTTAGCTCTGCAGCATTCTCCTGCCCTGCAGAACAGAAGATGCTGGGAGAGGTCACATCTAGTACAAAGGAAGGAAAAGCACAATATTTTAGAAGTGCTACTGGACCTGCATTTCATGTCCTTCTCCTCATAAAATGAGATGATTTATCCGTAAAAAACCTGCATAAAATATCTGAAAACAGCCTGCTTTATGCCTCCTGAGTGCATTAGCTTGAGACCCAAGCAGACAACTAGCTCTGTGAGTTGTAAGCATTGGTAAGCTTCAAATTCCTTGTACTCAGAAGGATAAAGCTTCTGTTTCTGGGCCTGTAATGTCATGAGATATTACACTTCATTCATGGAAAAACTGGTGTGATTTTATGTAGAGAACACCTGCTACCAAGATGATGCTGTTGGCTGAGTGTCACTCTTTAGGTGTGTGTGTAGGGAGAAGGTTTTGCTCTGAAGGAGTTGTTGTTAGCTAATAGCAGACACACAGAGTGTGGCTTTGTGCCTGATCCTCACATTTACTGAGGGAGCAGGTGTGTTTTACACCTACAGGGAGCACTCCTTGCACTGACACCATGCAACACTTGTTCCCCATACACAGACTCAGCTACATCCTCCCTGAGCAGAACTCACTCAAAGGAGACAAATCTCTTCTGCTGGGGTTTCAGAACTCAGTTTCTCTGCACTGCACAGTGAAACTTAAACCTTTCAAAGAGACTCATTAAAGCACAGCTGAATGCAAACATTGCCAGTTCCAGCAAGAAGATGGATGACTAAATGGTCCAAACATGGCCCAGGCTATGGGACAAAGCTCCCAGTGTGGATCTACAGGCAGTGAGTGGAAGTTCTGTAATGTGGAAGCAATGAAAAGGCCTTGGCTGGGCACCTCCCCAGGGCTAGGACTCTTGTGAGCATGCTGATAGAACTTTTCTCTCTCTTTTCCCTCTTTGTCTCAGCAATAGCTTAAAAGCACCTCATCCATGAGCTATCCAAGCAATGACTGAGTCCTATTTATATCCCAGCTTCCCCATCAGGATGGAACACTGCATGGAAACAGAGGGATCAATAGTAATTAGCACAACCCCATTGTGCACAAAGGCATATGAAGCACAAGGGTGTCACACAAAAAAAATCATGCAAAAACCCTCTAGAGGATTCCAAAGGCAACAGGAAACAGAAACCCAACAAAGCAAACCCCAGCCTGTAAAATCTAAGCCAAGAGGTGACTTTGCTGCTCTGCACAGGCCTGGCAGGGATGCTCCAGGATGGGGATGAGGGCACCTTCCCTTCCCTCCCTGTGTCCCACATGTCTCCCTCTGCTCTCAGCAGTGATGCTGGAGATTTGGGCAAGTGCTACAAGCAAGAGCAACCCTGAGGCTACAGAGTTGGAGCTGGAAAGTAGATCAGCACAGAGCTGGCCCAGGCCCAGGCAGCACTGACATGGCTCAAAGCCACCACAGCAAACAGTTCCTCAGTTGTGCTTTTGCCCTTCAGGTAGCAGGAGAGGATCTGGGTCATTAGCTCCCATTTGGAGACCATCAGGCTGCTTAACACAGAAACTTCCTAGCCTCAAACATCAGAATTCTTTCAAATGTTGTTTTATAAGAGACAGCAGAGAAGCATCAGTGTGTGGCCAAGCTACCTTAGCAGTGTCCTGCTGTGCTGGGGAGGCTGCAGCTCCAGTGCTGGCTCAGCTCTGGGCCCCTCACTGCAGGAAGGACTCTGAGGTGCTGCAGTGTGGCCAGAGCAGGTGAATCACACAATCATTATGGTTGGAAAAAACCTTAAGGTCATCAAGTCCAACCCTCAACCTCTCACCCCCATGCCACTAAACCATGTCACCAAGTGCCACATCTGAATTACTGATGCCATCTCCCTCTGACAGCCCTGCAGAGAGACAGGCAGCTGCAGAGGCAGAGGCAGGTCACCCCAGAGCAGCTATCTGAGCTAGAGGAGAAGAACTGGTGTCTGGAGGCACCTCTGTGCCATCCCTGCACGTGGGGAGAGCTGCAGTGATTGGTGATGACCAAGCATCTCTTCCAGATGGTCTAACGTGGGTGAGATGAATCCAGCCCTCGCCTTCCAATTCAGATCTTGAAATGATTCAAACACTTGTGTGACAGAGAGATACCTCAGATGGCATCTTCAGCTCCTTCTCCTAGCTCTGCAGGCTGCTGAGGAGCTTGCATGAGGGAGTGATCCTGGATGTTTTGCAGGGAGAGGCCAAGGGCTAGCCCACAGGACACACAGGCTCTGTCTGAACTGGCTCTTCCCTGATCCCTGGGGGAATAGCTGCCAAACCAGGAATGAATTAATGGATAGGAGGCAGCAATCCCTCAGCCTGGCAGGGTAAAGATGTGGTCTGGGGAGAGATCTGTTCTAAGCATTGCTCAACCTCAACAGCTTCCAATCCATCCCCTCCTGGCTGTGGGAGCAGCTCTGCTGAGCTGGGGCTATTCTCCTGCTCCATTTTTAGGCTGGGTCACTGGGCAGAGAGGAAGATGAGCAAGATATGAAGGGGTACAGAGAGCCTAAGTAAGCAGAGTGCTGCCCTAGCTATGCTTAAAGTCTCAGCTCTGCTGGTTATCCCCAACCCTACCCCTGCTCCCAGGAGTCTTCACCCATTTTCACAGCACAGAGATCCTAGGAATCCATGAGTCAAACACAGGCACAGAGCTGGGAGCTTGGCTCAAAAGCCCTCTCAGCCCTCCTTTAGACAGCTGGGAGGTATCAGAATGAACAACTCTAGGGCAATTCTGACAGAGCTGCTCCCTCAGCACACTGCCCAGTGAGGACACTGAGATAGTGCTTTCAGTGGCACCCCAGCAAACTTGGGCTTTGAGGGTGTGCCTGTAGCTTTAGGTGAAGCAGACAAGGTCTTGAGGGCAAGATGGTATCTGGCTGTGTGTTTTACCATGCCCATTGCTCCAGGCCTTCAAGAGGGTACAGGTCTCTCAGGAGTCCTTGACTCTTTCCTTGCCACTGTGAGCCACAGCTCCTCCTTGTACAGATCCCTCAGCTCTCCTCAAGGAGCTGAGCATCTCTAGCCTTCCTCTTCCTCTGCTGATGGCTTGCAGAGCTTGCACCCAGAACAGGGCCCCACTTCTTACCCAAGGCAACATGACCCAAGGTTACTAACCATCACAGCTCTGACCAAAGAACCAGCTCAGGTGGAATTATATTCTCAAGGCCTAAATACTACTCCTTGCCAGCAGAGCCAACAGAGACTTGCTCTGATTCTGTGGCCCTTTGAACAGCTAATTTGTGCAGTAAGCTCAGGTGACAACAACTTTTCTTTCAGACCTCACATCTCCTTATGCAAGAGAAGTACACTTTGCTCTGAAGGATAGAGAAGGTTTCCAGGCAGAGGGAGAAAACAACGGAGAGGGAACAGGGGGCTTTTAAGTCACATTGTGCTTAAGCAGGATTATAAAGCTCTCAGGGCTGTGTCCTGAATCCCTTCTTCAAACACTTCCCTATAATCAGCTTTTTAGGCCTTTCAGCTCCATGCCAAATGGCACTGATGCCAGTGCTGTGCACAGGAGCCAAATCACCTCCCAACAAGACACAGCAGAGCTGTCATCACAGCACTCTGGGAGCAGCTTTCCTTCTCCTGCCCTGGAAGCCAACCTAGCATCCTCCTCCTGTCAGAACCAAGGTTACCAAAGCCACAAAGTGGGAAAACACAATGGGAAAGAAGCTTTTCCTCTTGCCAAAGAACACCACCCCAGTCACAGGAGATCCTGCTGTCTCTGGATGCAGCCTCATCACCACAAGATAGCCATGAGGTGCTATGACCCTCTGGAAACTACTGCTGTTGCTGGGGGAGTGCACAGGGAGGGCACTGAGGCTTTATCCACAGAGATCACCTAGCAAGCTTCTCTGTGGTTGCTTGCTGAGATGCAGCAATGGGCTGTNATGCACTGAGGCTTTATCCTAAAGACCTCAGCATGGAGATCATCTAGCAAGCTTCTCTTTGGTTGCTTGCTGAGATGCAGCAATGGGCTGTGTTGGCACTTGCAGTCCCTCCAGGGCACACCATGCTCCTGCAAGCTGAGCTGCTAGGCTTTTCCACAGGGAGCTGAGAGCTGAAGGGATAAGAATCTGGTTTGTGAGCTATAACTGGGAATAATTCTGGTCTCAAGTCTTCACTGCCAGCTCACTCAGTTGGATGCTGGTCTGGTTTAGGAGGCAACTAGAAAAGCAAGCAGTGAGTTGTGTTGCTGCTTGGCTGAGGCTGGTGGCCAGCATCCTGCACTGCTCTTGTGGGCCACAGACAGCAATGCCAGCCCTGGGCTGGCCATCAGCTACTGACAGGGAGTCAAGAGCAGCAGCCTGAACCTGCTCTGAGCTGGCACTGGCAGCTCAGCCAGGAGTGCTCCAGCTGCCAACAGCCAGGGATGATGCCATATGTAAACTTAGGGTGTCCAAGGCTCTGCCACAGGTTAAAGCAAGTGTTTTACTGCCATGGGAGGCAAGACTGGGCCAGCTGCTCCATCAGTGATAACTCCATGGCTACTCTGAGAACTCCCATGGGCACTGGCAGTGCTCTGGCACCTTACCTGCTGTCTGCTGGAGAGCTTTGCACTGCAGAGCTCCCTCCTTGCATCTTGGGCAAACAGGAGGAGAATATTTGGCTGTGACTAGGAGGACAGGCTTTCTGTAGCTTGCTGGTTATGGGTGAAAAGCTGAGATGTTCAACAGGCATCTTCTGACCAAGCCAGAAGCTGGAGTTACACACACAGGCAGGCTTCAGGAAACCAGCACAGCTTGATTCTCTTTGCCAATTCACTAGAAACTCCTCTTTTCACAGGAACACACCACTTGTGACAGATTTCTTGAGTGCTGTGTGCTTTTATCTTTTGTCCTTAACTCCAGAGCTAGATTCCCTGTCAGGATGAGGGAGGCCACACGAGTCCTGAGGCAGTGCCAGCCTCTTGGGGATCAAGTGCCCATTCTGCACAAAGCTTTGCTGAGATGGTTTGTTTTACTGCCATGAAATAGCTTCCAAGAGATTTGGGTTTGTTTTGACACAGAAGAAGAACACTTGAAGTGTGGAAGAGCTGTGCAGGAAGAAAGAACAAGTCCCAGGCAGCTCAGGTTCACAGCCTGATCCCCAGAGCAGAGCCAGGACAGGAGGAACCCTGGGGAGGGGAGACAGGGAAGTGACCCCCCTTGGCAGGGCTCCTGGCAGACAGCTGCAGCTGGAGCTGGGGGCAATATCTTTGTCACAACCCAATCTTAGCTCTCTGAAACTGTCACTGTCTCTATAGTAACTGCCAGAGTCACATAAATTCCCCTGCTAATCCTGAAATATGAAGATATCTCCCTAAAATAGCCATGCTTAGTGTACCAGGAACATCACCCCAGGAGCCTGCAGAGCTTTCAAGGAGATCATGAGCAGTCAGGTTATAATGAAGAGATATTCTGTGTCTGATAGGATAAGCCTGCTAGCTGCCACACATGGGCTGAGGTGACTTCTCCTCCTTCATGGATTGAGACCTTGATGCAGAAGAAATTATGGGAGAGAGAGAAAAGAGATGGAAATTGCTTGAGAAGGAAGATGTGGCTGGATTGGGAAAGACAAGGCAGGAATGCTTCTCTTCCTTCTAGCTGTTAGCAGAGCAAGTGGCAGCCAGCAGGTGCTACCTCTGTTCTGCTGGAAGGGAAGCACATTGCCATCACAACTCAGCATCCTTTGCTTGCCATTGTTCTCCATGCTGAGCTGCTCCTGGGCTCTGGAAATCCCTGGGAATCACTCTGAAAAACTGCCTGCCAGGCAGAGAGAGGCCAGGGATAAGGCAGACCCCTCCTGCAGAGCAGAGAGGGATCAGCATAAATTAGAGCAGCACATGATCTGTCCTTCTGCCTGCAAAGCAGGATTTCCTCCCAGAGCAATTAGGCTTTATGTGCCAAAAGCTCTTTTCCCCCCCTTTTCAGATGAGTTGCTTAGAGATGCCTGATCAGACACTAAGCACTTGAGCATCTTCCTTACCCTACATTTTGTTGCTGTTTTCCAGGATTTCTAGGGTGGTAGCAGACACTCTCTCTCAACTCCATCATTTCTGTTTCTCCCTTGGATTGTTCCACTCCAGGCAGTTATCCCTGCTCAGAACACACACTTGGGAATGGTCACAGCCTTGCCAGATGAAGTGGGATGTCCCCAGGGATCCCAGGCCCCTCCTGTCCCATTGTGCATGCTTGGCCAGGCTGAGTCTGCTTGCACTCAAGTCATCTGCAGAGCTTCTGCTGGCCTGAATGGCAACAGGAGCCAAGGAGCAAGTGGCAGGGAGAGAATAAGCTCTGCAAGCCCAGCACTGAGCTGCTGAACCAGAGGAGAGAGCTAGAAGTGATCTTGGCCACAAAACAGAAATTCAGTGTATGGGCAGAACTCTCATGTTCAGGTCTCTGCTCAGATTATCACTAATGAAACAAAGAAATAAACAAAAGCTTTATGCTCCTGTTAGATGCAAGGACTTCTGGAAAACAGGAGAAAAAGAAGATTTTGCAGGATTATGAGACCCAAAGGAACAGAGAAGCTTCCAGAATTGAGTGCATTAGTTCAAGAAGGGAACTTGAAGAAGGCCTTGTCCCTCTGCTTCAACACCAGCACAAAATCTGTCCCAGCCCAACAAGGAAAGCAGTTGTGAAGTTTATTCCATGTCCTCAGTGCCCCAATGGCACAGAAGAGCAGCACACACACTGCACCAAGAGCACTGAGGTGTCAGAGCTCTGGCAGGGAGCTGCTGGCCTGTGTCCCAATTAGTTCTTTTATTAGCTCCTCTTGCAGAATCATTTTTAATGAAGTGGGGATGGATTTGACCAGGAGCTGATGGAGAAGAGCAGGTTATGAGCAGTGTGTTGTTGCAGGGCAGGAGATCAGGTTATGCCCCAAAGGAGTGAGATGTGTGAGGCTCAGAACACCTCTGATCACCTCCTTTGTGCTAGGAGGAATTGTGTGGGAAATGGTTATTTATTGCCCCTAGGTACTTGCTTCAGACTTAGAGAAGACACATGCAGTGTGTCCCCAGCTGCTGCAGCCCCTGCTGGGGTGCAGGCCTTGCACGATGGGCTCAGGAGCATCCCCTGCCCTGCAGCTCCTGCTGCGAGGAGAAACTGTCCTCTCCTGCACTTCAGGAGGGGAATCCTCACTCCTGCTTGCTTTGCTTTCTATGGAAACATATCCCAAAGTCCAGGAGCCAAGCTGGCATCTAGAGTCTTCTCCTATTTTCTATCAAGACCTCAGCTCAGAAGAGCCCAGCACACACTTCATATTAGAGACAAGTTTAATTGTTTTCTGTCTCAGGGGCCAAATTATCTTTGGTTTTACTAACTTATTTTTAAACTGTGAAGCATCTTCCCTGCAGGCAGCCTGAGCTCTGAAGTCTGGCTACATTTCTCTTACAGAAAGCAGGGAGCTGATGATTCTGCAGCTGAGTCTCTAATTCCCCATCACATTAATGATCCATGGGTCAGAACATGAGCCTCCCTGTCCCAGAGAGATCCTGGCTCTGCAGTGCTTACAGGGATGGAAAGAGAACAGCTCTGCTCCATTTCCCCTCTGTGAGCCATTTCACTGACCATTTAAAGAAGATTCCCACCTTTCAGCTGAGCAAAGCCTGTGCTCCTTCTGTCACCCTGCAGGGATCCACCACCCTTGGAAAAGAGCTTTCAAACCACTTTTGGCTTAGTTAAAAACTTCTCCTTTCCAGAATATCCCTTGGAGCTTTGCCATGTCTTTGACAGCTTGGAGAGAGATCCACCAGGCAGTTTGTTCTGCTAAAGGATATTGAGAAAAAATCCATTGAAATCCTGATTTTCCTCCACGTTTGAGGCAGAATTTAGCTTCTTATGTAATGTCATTCCAGAAAAGGTCTGCTCTTCACTCGACTTAGATGAGCTAATAATTTGATGTTGTGGTGGGGAAGAGAGCCAACCCTTAACACCAAATCAATAGGGCAGCTGGAGCTCTGCAGAGTCACTCTGCTCTTGGAGCTGTCACCAGTGAGGTGTGACAGCAGGGCAGGCATGTTCCCATGGCTTCTGTCCTCCCTTGGCTGAGGGTTTCTCAGGGGCTGGCAGCCTCAGCATCCCTGGGCATTGTTCTGCCTCCTAACCCAGCCTAGAGCTCCCTAAGCCCCATAGCAATAATCACATCATGCCCTTAGCATGCCACGTGCACATTCCAAGCTAATCCTCCCCTTCTCCCTGCCTGAAATGGGATGCAATCCCTGTTAGACTGCACTCAGATTCCCCTGGCAGAGGGAGGCTGATGCTAACCTTCATTTCCATGGAAACAGAGCTTCCAGAGGCATCTTGCATGCCATGTTTTGGGTGAAGGGGAGCAGAGTTTGGGTCCCAGTGTCCCCATAAGCTCACTGATGACACAGTGCAGTGCCAGTCTCTGTGCTGGGACAGGCACCTTCCCTTAGGGATCCAGGGCCCCCTCCCTGTGGGATGCACTCCCCTCGGGATCTGCCCCATTCCATGCTCCCTGCAGAGCCTCAGGTCCCACCTTCAGCTCCCCTCCTTATCAGGGAAGTGATGTGAGGTGGGTTTGGCATGAAGGGATGCTGAAGCCTGTGCTGCCCCTGCACCTGCTGGGCACAGCAAGGCAGGCTGAGTGGGGCAGGAGGGGGAAGGATGCACCAACTCCATCACTGCATCCTGCACTAGGATCCTTGCCTCTTGGTGGTAAGAAGCTATCCAGTGCACACGTGCATGGTTGCATTTGTGTCCAGAGAACATTGCCTATGGAATCCCAGAGCAGTTGGGGTTGGAAAGGACCTTACAGCTCATGAGTTCCAACCTCCAGATCCCTATGCCAATGGCACCAGCACTGTTCTCCCAAACAGCAGGACACTTCAAGGCAATTATTGGTAGGCTGAAAGCAAGCAGGATCTCTTTTTCCCTGCAGTAAATTGTTGGATGGGGAGAGCTTCCCCTTGCTGAGCTCTCAGGCACTCAGCAGAATGCTGAGCCTTGTTTCCATGGGATAGCACAGGCAGAGAGAGGACAGGCCATGGGCTGACAGGGGAAATATGTTTACAGATGTCAAGGACAATTTATTCTGTCTTTACAAGCAAACCTAAGGAAAAAATGTCAGAAATAGCCCAGCATGAGAAGCTGCCCTGTGCTTAGTCCCTTGGCTTAATGCAGCAGAAAGAGGGATGCATCTGAAGCTGATCCCACCATGCTCTCTCCATCTGTGGCACACCAGCAATTCCAGCAGCCTGGAAGCTGCATTCATTAACACAATATTGTCCCAGGTTCATCCTGACTGAGTGTCACAGCTCTGAGCCTTGGGCCAGGTTGGAATTGAGAGCTGAGCTGTCAGTCTGCCTTCCCAAAGCCAGCCCTTGGGATGGGCACTGCCAGGCTGGAATTCTCCTACACAGCTTGGATGGGTGAAAAATCTGGATGAGATGACTTTGTAGATAATAAACTCCAAGGATTTGTTGCCTATTCCTGGATGATTTCATCCTTTCTATATTCACTCCTTTTGCCCAACAGATCATTTTCTTAACTCTCCACACTGAGATTTTGGAAGCAAAGCTCTTCCCCAAGCAGCTATTCCTTCTGCAGGTCTGTGCCACAAGATTCCTGCACATCTGCTGCTGCTTTGCAAGCTTCAGAGCCAAAGCCAAACAGAGCCACAGCCCCACAGCCTCAGCCCAGGGATCTCTCCTGTGGCTTGCTCCTGGTTGCTTGGCAATGGAGATGCAGATCTGGGATTCCCTCCTCCAGCTCCCTGCCCTTTCTCCCTCTGTTCTTACCTCTCTGGGGGAATGTTAGTCACCAAAGGCTTTTCAGCCTGGTTTTCTCTTCCTCTGAACTTGTCCCTCACTTTTGTCTGGATGACTACAGACAGATAGATGCCAAATGGCAGCTGGAGAAGAGAAGGGGCAGAGCAGTGGCTGATGAAGATCACCTAAGTTTGTGTCCCTAAGATACAGATTCAGCTGCATCCTGACACTTGCCTTGCTTACCCCCTCAGATATGAAATGTTTGCCTTCCACTGCTTCCTCCTCTGAGACAGAAATGTGTGCAGGCAGCTGGTGACATCCTCCCAGATGCTCATTATTCCAAATGATTTTCCAACTGGTCTGCAGACTGCTTCCCAAGCAGAGAGGCTGGGAGTGCTCTGTAGCAAAGCACTGGTTCTAGCTGCCCTTGGCTGTGGGTTAACCCCTGCATTGCTGGGGGGGGGGCACAGAAGGGGAGAGCAGAGGGCAAGGTCTCATTGCCAGCAGCATCTACACTGCTGGAGAATTCCTTGTCAGCTGAAGCATCCCCCAGCCTAGTTCCTAGGCTGTCTTCATTTAGATGTGAAGGTGAGAGTGTCATGGACTGAGAAGCTGGGCTGGGATTCAGATCCTTATTTATAGGCATGTGTTGAGGCTGTTTGCTCAGCTCTGGTGCTGGAGCTGCAGAGTCACTCCTTAGGTGACAATGCATGTGGCAAAGTGGCAGCTCTGCAGCCTTAATTTATCCATCACAAGGTGCATTGGCTTCCTGATCCAGTTTCTGGAGGAATATTTAAACCTCCAGATGGCATGATGTGAGGTAAGATGCTAAAAGAAAAAGGCAACATTTGCAGCCTTGCAGGGGATTATCAAACAGATAGGGACAAGGCTTTGGGCAGGGACAGGACAAGAGGTAATGCCTTGAAAAGAAGAGACATTTAGACTAGATAGAAGGAGGAACATTTTCCCCCTGAGGGTGGTGAGAGCCTGTCCCACATTGTCCAGAGAGGTGGGAGATGTCCCATCCCTGGAACCATCCCAGGCCAGGCTGTGAGCACCCTGCTCTAGTTAGAGATGTCCCTGCTGACTGCAGGGGGTTAGACTACATCTTCATGGCCCTTTCCAAGCCAAAGCATTCCATGCTTCTAAAGGAAAAACTAGTGAGTGGTGTGGAGTGGAGCTGAGTGGACAGAAAGCTCTGGCATAAAGCAGGACAAAGACTCTCAGAGCCTGAGCTTCTGAACCTGGGCAAGGCAAAGTCTCCCCAGAGGTGTGCTAGGCAGTAAACACTGTTACTGGGGCTCCCCAGACAGGCAGCTTGCAAAATGCCTCTTGGAAACAGTGCCCTTTGTGTCATTATGGATAGTGGCAGCTGCCCAGGAGTAAATCAAAACTCCAGCAACAAGATGCCAAGCAATTGCTTATTCCCTCAGAATCAAACTGCAAGCCTGCTGCTCCTCCCCTTGCTTCTCCCCCTGCTATCAGGCTTTGCTGTCACACTGCCTGCTCCTTCCATAACTCTCCAAGCCAACAAGAAAAAATCCCATTTGATTTCCAGAAGGGATTTCAGCTGAAACCCAGCTCTTAGGCTCAGTCTCCATCCCTTCCCCAGGAGCTCTGGGCTGTCTAACCTTCCCCAGGATGCATTTCACACATCTGAAAGCACACAGATGGCCAATTATGCCAGTGACTGCACTGAATTAGGATGTATAATTAGAGATGGGAGCAAGTTTCTCAGCTGAGGACTCAGGGCTGGTTCTACCAGCCTTGGGCATTTATGGGCTCAGGGAGGGCAGCAGGTTTGTCCCTTAGCTGCAGCACAGACATCTCCCCAGCCATTGCCATCAGGAGGGTCAGGGAGAGGATGTGAGGTGCAGGGATGCTGCCAGGAGCACAGGGAAGATGCTGGGGCAGTGGGGAGGTGGATGGGTGCCAGCTGAGGGGCAGCAAGGCAGAGCTCAGAAGGCACAGGACACTCATTTCTCTCTTGGTGACTCTCCTGGACTGCAAGGTATAGACTGCTCAGCTTCTGGTGAAATAGTTCAGGTCAAGAGAAAAAAGGGAGGCAGCACTGTTATTGATGTAAATCAGCAGGCTGAGGAGCAAGGCCAGCTCCCCTCCCAGCCAGCCTGAGCTGGATGGGTGGCATTCCCTCCCAGCAAGCCAGCATTACACCTGTCACTCCAGGGCTGAGCACAAGGACTTGGAGACCACTGCAAGGCCTGGGTTAATACTCAAAGAATTCCTGTGCAGGCTGCTGCTGTGTTCTCTTCTTTCAGGTTTATTCAAGTGCAAAAGTAATTAATTCTTGAGGCACAGCTGAACCTTGCCTATTGGATACTAAAGTCTAGGTGACTCCCTGGAAGCTGCTAAGTGTTTGGGAGTCATGAGCCTGGGAGCAGTGAGCAGCAGAAATGAATGCTGCTCTAAAGATGCTTATTGCTGCCTTCTGCTCAGTGGGATTTCAGATACTGTGGGAGTGCTGATCAGTTCCCAAATACACTGATGTTATGTTCTAGAAGCAATGAGAGCAGCAGGAAAGCTTCCTAGCTCCTCAGAAGGTGTCCTGAGGGACCTGCACTGCAATGAGGGACAGCTGGTGCATCCTATGAGCCAACTAGGCAGTGGCTCTCAGCTGACTGACAATTATTTTCCAACAGGATGGGTTCCTGGTCACTTCTCTACCTCTACTTGAGGTAGCAACATGTTAAATACTTGACAGAGCTCCCTGAAAATGGCTTGTCTAATTATTGAGTTCCTAGAGCATTTAAACACATTACTTTCTGCATTAATATCTTTGCAGCATCCCATTTCCTTTTTGCTTGGTCAAAACAAAGCATTTCCTAGCCAACAGCCTCAGCCAAGCCATTCCCAGTCTCCAAAGCTCCTTCCCAGTGTGGAGGGCTGATCTTTGAGGAGTTACTACAAACATTTGGAGGGTGTATTTATAAAGTACATGATAAAGTAGCAGCCACTGCCAAAGTCACCTAAAGTGCTTGTTGAGTGAGAAGGAGCTGAGTGTGGCTCCTCACAGCTCCTGCTCAGCCTGCACTAGCTGCTCTGGACACCTCAAGGCTTCAGCTGCATTTTCCCTGCTGCTCTTAGCTGCCCAAGTGTGGCCCAGGAGGAGGAGGATGAGCACTGAAACCTCAGAGCCATGAGCTCTGCTGCCTGAAGAGAGCTGGGCAATGAGAAAGCAAGTAGTGATGAGGACATGTTCAGCAGCACCTGACATCCTTCTGCTGTGCCTGAGCAACAAGAGCTCTAATCCTTGTTTTATCTCAGTGGTATCTATTTTTATGCTTTTCTTTCTTTTTCCTCTCAGAGGGCTAAGCTTATTCAACACATGTATTTTTAGCTTAGGCCTCTGATGGCATTCCTGCAGGACAAAGGAGCTGCAGAGCTGCTTGCAAATATTCTCTTCCCTCCTCTAGTTGTCTTTATGCAATTTTGGCTTAGTCTTTCAGTGTCTACCTGCAGGGGATTCCTGCTGAGCCATAAAAGCCTATTAGAGCAGGGACTGGGGAGACACTGAACACCCCTTCCCTCCAACAGCTTGGGTCACCTCTTGATCAGGCCCTGAGAGAAGCTGCTGTGGAACAGCCTGCAGAAGGAGGATGGCTTCCAGGGGACAAGCACAATGACTCTGGAAGTGAGAGAAGGAGAAAAGGGAGAGTGTGACAAGCAAAGCACTGGATGTTCCCTTCCACAGAAGAGGAAACTCCTCACAAAGCAACTCCATAGAGGTGGGAGAAGCCACCCTGAGCAAAGGCACGGCCAGCTCAGCACTCCTGTTCACAGCCCTCTCACTCCTTTCTCTAGATCAGGGGCAGATCTCCTCTTCCTCCTGTTCCACCTCTCTAATTCCTTCCCTCCCTTTCTGATCCTCTCTCCTACAGATCTGCTGACATCAGTGATTAACCAAGCCTCTGCCTTCAGCCTGGCTTCATTGGTCCTTCTGTGCCTAACTCTGGGAGGCATTTCCCTTGCTGCTGCTCCCATCCTGCAGACCAGACCATCTTCCCCCACATCCTTTGGCCTATAAACTCTGCTTCTTGTCCTTCTCATGCTCCCTAGGTGAGCCTGTGTCTCCTGAGCCTCTCCTTGCCCTGCCCAAGGAGCAGCAGCAGGAGAGGTGACAGGAGCCTTGGGGTGAGCTGGGACAGTGCTGGGGGAAGGAGTGTGCCAGGAAGCAGGGCACTGGCAATATTTGTGAGTGAACAAAATGCACTCAGAAGAAAGGATCTAGAAATTGCCAAGCACTTAAGGCCAAGGCATGTTTCCCTAAAAGTCAGTGGGAGATTTGCCACAGGCTTTTGAAAAGACAAGGATTAGACTCTAAATAGCTCCTTTACAAGGAACAAGTGATATTTTAATGTGCCAGTATTTTTTCCAAAGTCTTTTAGGAGAATTATTAATAACTGAAGAAATCTGAAAAGAAAATCCAAACCCAGAAACCTTGGGAAATGCTTAATTCCCATAGCAACTCCTGCCCTAGTGTGGAGCAGCACAGGCACTGCCAGGGCCAGAAGGCTTCCTCTGGAATCCCTGACTGGGGAAAGTCAGGGAATTGTCCCACAGAATCCTTCCAACACAACAGCACAGGCAGCTTCCCTCAGCCCTAGCCCCAGGCTGACCACAGCTTCCCACACATGTGGGGATCACTGCCAAGGGCTGGGCCAAGCACAACTCAGGGACAGATGCTCTCTGCCAGCCCCACTCCTGCCTGGAGTGAGGGAAGAGAGAGACCTGGGCACTGGAAATGAAACTGAAACTACTGGAATGAAAATAATAACAAGAAACTGAAACGTATACACAAATATATACAAAACCAACCCCAAACCCAAACATCTCTTGATGGCAACTCCCTGCCCATCCCCTCTGATGCTGTGGCACAAGGACTCACCAGCAGATGGGAATCAGACTCAGGAGCTGGATCCTGGACTCAGGAACTCTTGGCTGGAGCTGGAAGGCAGAACAGAGAGAGTCCTGCAGCACAGAGCTGAGCTGCTGAGCATCACCAGCAGAGTTCCCACTGCAGCAGCCCAGATGGCTCAGGAGCTCAACCTGCAGGGAAGGGAGAGACCCAAACCTCTGCTTGTATGGATTAGCTGTTAGTTAGGTGCTAACTAGCTTCATGAAGCACCTGCCTTGCTTGGCTCTTAGGCTTGATGGAAGAAACCCCAAGGGCCAAGCTTGGTGTCAGAGTTTCAGGGACTGACCTCAGTTTTATGCTGAGTATGACATATGTGGAATGGAAAACCTTCTTCTGACTCAAACTAGGACAATCACCTTTCCTTACAGCTTTTCAGGCTCTTGTTACAAGATGAAATGTGGAACTGAGTTAAATAATGAATGGCACTGGGAGAGCTGTAGGGAACTTTTCCTTCCATGACTCAGCCTCACTGAGGGAGGCAAGCAGTCTGCATCCTCTCCCTAGTGAGATCCCACACACTGGCATGGGATGACACTGACTTGCTGCATAACACAGAAATCCTGTCAGCCCCCTCCCCCAAAAAGCAGAACAGCAAATAAATTGATCCCAGTGTTCCTAAGAGTGAGCTGGTGCTGGTGGCAGAGGCAGAAGGTGCTGAGCTGCCTCTGGAA
This sequence comes from Bucco capensis, assembly GCA_013396975.1. Taxonomy (NCBI): domain Eukaryota; kingdom Metazoa; phylum Chordata; class Aves; order Piciformes; family Bucconidae; genus Bucco; species Bucco capensis. The sequence goes on from VWZO01013379.1 coordinate 114,684, forward strand.
GCTCTGTGTGGCCTCAGGGATGCTGTGGAGTGCACAAACACCTCGTGGGGTGCTGGAAGCAATCCTTCAGCCTCCCCAGGGCAGGTGAGGCCTGGGGCAGCAGGAACAGCTTTGTGCAGGGATGACTCCACAGGAGAGCTTTCCTTCAGCCATTGCCATCACCAAGGCAATGGAAGTTATTTCCAGCTACCACCTTCTCAGATACAGACTCGTGGTGAAGAAAGGCAGAGCCTATTTTGGAAAGCTCCCTGAATACCTCTAATGACTTGTGCTGCTGCCTAGATCCATTGCCTGACTAGTCCCAGGCAGCTAGCTCAATGAAAGGATGTTTGGTGTCATTAGGAAGGGAGCACTCTTACCTTTGAGCTACAAGACAGATTTATATCATTTGCATTTGAAAGGGATGAGTAATTTTCAGCTTGGAGAGAATTTAACCCACATGATTTCTGCATAAATTTGCATTCCACTTCCAAGTTCTCTCTCTCTCTCTCCTGCCATACCTTTGCTCTCCCTGAATGCTTCTGTTCCCCACTCTCTCTTGTCCTGACAGCTAGTCCTTCTCTCTCAGGAGGACTGCTGGGCAACTCCCCAAAGGAAGATGAAAGCTCAGTCCTGCTCTGCTTTCCTTCAGATCACTTCACCAAGGGCTGCTGGGGATTTTCCGTGGGAAATAATGGAAGAAAATAATTTATTTACTACGTAAGAGGCAAAGCAAAAATAAGATTTATCTCCTGCCCAAATAATACTGGTGCTAGCTTAGCATGAGACATCTTTCTCTTCATCAAATACTCATCCTCCTTCTTCTAGGGAGCTCCATCCCAGGCAGCACAGCTCCAGGCTTTGGACACTTCCAGGGATGCTGATTCCACCTCCTCCCTGGGCCAATGCCTGAGAACCCTCTGGGGGAAGAAATTCCTCCTAATATCCAATCTGAAGCTCCCCTGGTGCAATCTGAAGCCATTTCCTCTAGTCCCATCACTTGTTACTTGGAGAAGAGCTCCAGCCTCCCCTTCCCTCCTCTCAGGTAGCTGTACAGTCAGAAGGTCTCCCCTGAGCCTCCTCTTCTCCAGACTAACCAAGCCTTGCTACAGCTGCAGGAATAACATTCCTCCCTCTACACTAGCCTTACAGAGAGATCTAGCAGTAAAAATTACCCTGGCAGAGAAGTAATTAAGCAGAAGGACTGCAAAGGTCTGATAATAGATTGTCCTAAATTCAGCAGAAAGCCCTTCATCTAGATAGTCTAAAAAGCAGATTAAATAACTGCTCAGATGAACTCTTCCATGAAGGTATTTTTCCCCTTAGACTGTTGCTTTAATGACTGTGTAATTATTGGAATGAGTGGAGCACCAGGACTTTTAGCATCAGCTTTATCTTCGGTCTTACTCTGACTTGATTTCCACTCTCTGGTACCTTGCTCGTGGCCCCAGCAGTGCATTGACCTCTGGTGCCAAGGTGCTGGTGTAAGCCTGATGGCACTGGCTCCTGCTGCCTTTCCTCAGCAAGGAATCTGGCCCACAAAGTTCCTGATGGAATTCTTTAGGGAGGTGTTGGCTGTGCAGGCAAAGACATATTCTGTATATTGCTCTGAAATGAGCTCGCCGTGGACAAGAGAGTCTGAGGGACAAAAGCCACAGGCACAAACAAGAGGGAGCAACACTGCTTTAAGGTTCAGCTCCATGGGATCTGTAAGTGTCACCTGTGGTTCTGTGACCTGCAGACAATGCTCTCTCTTTGCCACAGCCTGGCTTGAATCCTGCAGTGTGCTGCAAGCAGCTTTGGCTTTGTAGAATCAGCCTGTGAAACTGCCTGAAGCCATGGAAGGGCAGGCTGGGGATCACCTCAGAGCTCTTTCCAGTCCCTGCCATCGTGGGGATGACACAGAGCATCTCAGCCTCTGCCACTGACCCCCCTGCAGCATCTGTGTGAGCCTAGAGCACAGCCCTGCTGCCAGAGCTTGGGCACTGGGGTCAGACAGCTTCCCTGCTGGAGCTGCCCTCTGCCCACCAGTGCACCTCCAAAAGCAGCATGTCCTCTGCAAGGGAGCTGGAGGCCAATGCCAAGCCCATTAGTGGAGATCTGCATTCCAGCTATGACTCAGATGAGCCAGGGAAGGGCTCTGCAGTGCAATGGGAGCATTGGCAAGCATCCCTGCTGACCTGGACTGCAGCCCCTGTGTTCCCAGAACCCCACAGTCACTTCCTTCGTGCCCACATGGATGAGTAACAGCAGCAGCATGAGTCACACTCAGGGACTGGCTATGCCTCAACAGCCTTTCCATGTGCCTGGGCTTCCTGGATGACTCCAGAGCTCCATGGCCCAGCAGGGTGCTCAGACTGGCAGATGGATGTCTCTGGCCCCTTGACAAGAGGCTCTGATCACAGCCATCCACTGAGGAGTTTGTCACAGCAAATAACAGGACTGTGCCTTCCTGAAGAGCTTGGGCCAACAAGGGTTTGTCCTGAAGCTGAAATATTCCACACTGGAAGGGCTTTACCTTCCTCCCCTGCTGCAGTCACTGGGGAGCCTCCCTGGGAACAGGACCTGGCTCTGAAATGAGCCCTGAGCTCTCCCAGAGCACCTGAGGGCCTGGCCAGAACACTTCCAGCTAGCCCTGTGTCCTGGTTTGGATACTTGGCAGCAAGTCCCTGCCCAGTGCAGGGGGGTTGGACTAGATGACCTCCAGAGGTCCCTTCCAACCCAAACCAGTCTAGGATTCTATGATTCTATGAATTCTAGAAGCATTTGTGCTCCTTTCTCTCTAAGTGCTGCAGTTGCACAGCTAGCTGCACAGAGCAGTCCTGCCCATGGCTGCCAGCAGCTGCGTGAGTGCTCAGAGTGCTGGGCCAAGGCTTTGGCCCATTGCTGAGGTACATGTGCTGCTCTAGCACTGCAGGCAGATCCCCATCTGCTCCCAGTCTGCAGCTAGCTCAGGAAGGAGAGGCTTTAGGAGCTGCCATGGTTAAATTCACCATGTCGTGTGCAAGTTGAGTTGCTATGGTGACATGGCTTCATCCCTGCATCCCTCACTTCTTCAGGGCAGGCCTGTGGCCTTGTGGCTGCTGAGGAGCAGCAAAGTGTCTGAGATGAGCTCTACAGGGTGGTGGTAATCCTGTCTCAAACCAAGCTCAGCCCTTTAGCCTGCTCTCCATTCCCTGGGAGTTGCACCTCATTACCTCCTACCTGGAAATGAAGAATTATGTTCCATCAGATATGGAAATCAGTGGTTTTTATTTATTTGCATCTAGTTTGGTTTTTTGGGAAGGTTTCTCTGCCTCCTCTTCCCAGCATTTGGACTTTTCCCTTAAGGTTCTGAGTCACTCAGCATTTTCTGGGCAAACCCAGGCCAAGAGAGAAAACCTGAGACACAGACTTTGTTCCCTTTGGATGAAAATTATTCTGGGAGAACAGGTTGGGTTTTTCCTCCCCTTTTGTCTGTCATTCCCCATGTTTTCAGCATTGAGAAGCACTGCAGAAGTGTTAGTGCTTTTGCTGAATCCATGGAGGCTGCCTCTACCCTTCCTGGGGATGGACCTTCCCCCTCTGCCCAGTGCAGATGGAGCAGTCCCTGGCAGCTCCCCCCAGGATGCCAGGCTCCAGAGGTGCCAAAGCATTACAATCCCTGGCATGAGCTCCAGAGCAGTGTTCTGCAGGGTAACTGCCACAGAAACATCTGAAACCAAACCAAAATGCCATGGAAGGCTCACAGTTTAACCACAAGCATACTGCATGAGGATTGGGGACTGCATTGGCATGGATTTTTCCATGCTTCTTCCTTGGAAGACCTTAAGAGAAGTGACCCTTCCAGCCTGGTTCTGCCGGGGGGAACTCCAGAGACCTGCTGCTGACTCAGAGGCAACAAGAAGTGGCTCTGAAGACTACTGCCAGGACAACAACTCTCTGGGGCCATCCTCATGCCTAGTGACATTCCTTGCTCAAAATGCTTCTTCTCCAGAGAAACCAGGCAGAAGAAAAGAGGACAAGAGTGCACAGAGAGAGATGTGCTAAGGTCACTGAGGAAGGCTGGTAAAGACCTTGCAAGAAGACTTCATTAGTTGTTACAGCATCCTTCCTCTCTGATGGTGACTCTGTGCCAGTGCATGCCTGCTCTAAATTGAATTAGGAGTTCATTAGCTGCCAGAAGGCTGACTCAGAAGGCTCAGAAGATGTAGCCCAGCAACTGGAAAGAGAGCTCTGAGACACAGCATACTAATCCTAACAGAAGGAAGGAAGGAAGGAAAGAAACCAAGAAGGGGGAAAAGCTCTCAGATTCTTTTACCTCTCTTTTTTGAGAGAATAGCCAGCTGCAAATCCAGACATTGCACTCGTTTCCAAAGCAACAGTGGCTAAGAGGAACCAGCCATGGCTTGGCCTTTATCTTCCCTGTTTGGCAGCAGGGTTAATCAACTGAGGCATGAAATCCTCTAGCCAAATCCACAGCAGGATTGTCATGATTGATAATTAACTCTTTTATATGACAAGGGGAATTGCAAGAATATCATTAGCACAAGAAAATGGAGAGAACATCATGCAAGGCACTGCAGAGTGCTACAGGCAGGGAATGCAGACTGTGCTCTGGGGCACAGCTAAAGGAGGAGGTTGGGGATCAATTAGATCTTAATATTGACTGTGGTGTCCTGCTAATGAAGTGTAAACAGCTTCTGATTGACTAGCTGAGAGATTAGCCAGAAGGGACAGCAAGAGCTGGAAGCAGAGCTCCTAGGCATTGCCCAAGAGGAAGAGCTTCCAGGGGAGGTCAGGAGGAGTTTGCAGGGGAGGTCAGGAGGAGCTTCCAGGGGAGGTCAGAAGGAGCTTCCAGGGGAGGTCAGGAGGAGCTTCCAGGGGAGATCAGGAAGAGCTTGCAGGGGTGGTCAGGAGGAGCTTGCAGGGGAGGTCAGGAGGAGCTTCCAGGGGAGGTCAGGAGGAGCTTCCAGGGGAGGTCGGAAGGAGCTTCCAGGGGAGATCAGGAGGAGCTTCCAGGGGAGGTCAGGAAGAGCTTCCAGGGGAGGTCAGGAGGAGCTTCCAGGGGAGATCAGGAAGAGCTTCCAGGGGAGGTCAGGAGGAGCTTCCAGAGGAGGTCAGGAGGCTAACACCTTGCATAAAGACAAAGTTCTGCTGGAGCCTGACCTGTGTCTCTAGTTTCTATGCAGATGTCTAGGAACCCACTCTGGTTTGTGCAGTCCTCAGCCAGCAGGGTTGATGCTTTGAACACTTTGATGACAACATTCCTGCTCTTAGGGTTTGGTTAGTTTTCCAGGCTCTGCTTTTCATGCTCCATTTGATTTCTCCATGAAGTATGGAAACCCAAAACACAAAGGGTTTTCTCTGGATCTCAAAATGTTACATTTGGAGAAGCAAGCAGGAGTGGTGTCAGGTTCATGATCTCCTTATCTCCCTCATCTCCATGGCTCTCTCTCCTAAGCACATCTCTCCTGGTGTACTGTTAGGAATTCCAGTGATGCTCTTGTTCAGCAACAGGCAGATCATCAGACACAGGAAACACTGAGAACTGGAGCAAAGAGACAATTAACTATTGCTTGCAGAATGAAAGAATGCAGCAGTCACTGGAAAGCTTCCACAGAACAGGTGTGTGCATGGCTCCTGGCTCCTGGGCCAATAAGCATGTCAAGTGCTGGCAAATCTGGGATCTCAACAGGCTGGAGAAGTTCAGTTTGGCTTCGAGAGCCAAGATGCTGATGCCTTTCCCCTTGACTCTCTTAATGAAGGCTGATTTTTCCAAGCCTTAGTGCCCACTTCTGGCAGGAGGAAGGCCAAAGGGCTGTATGCCTGAGGAAGTGTGCTTAGGGACTTGGACACAGTGTGGAATGCAACAAGCAGTGTCACCCAGCCATAGGCACAGTCACTGTCACCCCAGCCATGGGCACAGGCAGTGCCACCCCAGCCATGGGCACAGGCAGTGCCACCCAGCCATGGGCACAGGCAGTGTCACCCCAGCCATGGGCACAGGCAGTGCCACCCCAGCCATGGGCACAGGCAGTGTCACCCAGCCATGGGCACAGGCAGTGTCACCCCAGCCATGGGCACAGGCAGTGTCACCCAGCCATAGCCACAGTCACTGTCACCCAGCCATGGGCACAGGCAGTGTCACCAAGCCATGGGCACAGGCACTGTCACCCAGCCATGGGCACAGGCAGTGTCCCCAAGCCATGGGCACTTGTGGGACACCATGCAAGGGCAATGCTGAGGCCACAGTGACTTGCTAGCTGAAGTGTTGTGCTGCCAAGAAGGAGCCAAGTGCCAAGCCCTTGCTGCCAGCCCTGCTCCTTCTCTCCTGTGCATTCTCACTGCAGGCATGTTTAGAACAGAACCTGAGCTGTAATGTAGCATTTCCCCCACTGTTTGTATACAATTTTCTCTGTGACATGAAAGGAGGAAAGGAAACAAAGGTTTGGCAATGAGAACAAACTGAAACAGAAGAACTTCTGTGGGAGAGTGAAATAGCAGCAGGATGAAAAGGGAGAATGCAAGCATCCCACAGGCTCCTTCCTTGCTCCAAGGCTCTCACTGCAGCCCTGGCCAGGACCTCTGGGGCTCTCCTGATGGCATCTGACAAGCTCCAGGCCTCTGGCCCTAGGAATGCATTAGGGACTTTTAGAAGAAGCCTTTCTGAAGTTCACATTTGCTCAGCACTCCATCTCTATTGCTAGTGGAGAAGTCAATTTGAGTGTGTGTATATCTAGATACAAATTGGAATATTTCATCCAACTCTCACAGAGAGAAGGAAAATCACTTCTATACAAATAAATAGGATTTTACATTATCAGATTGCTTTAGAACAGAAAGAGCACTCTGCCTCTGTACATCTCCTCCTGACAGCAGTCATCTTGGATGTGAGTGGCAATTACTCAGATGGAAAGGGATGTGTTACTGTAACTGGCTTCTATTTATATGTCCCCAAATATCACTGGCTGAGGGTGGTGGGGGAACCTCCACCAACACTCTGCTTTGTTCTGTTACTACATGTTCTTGGAGATTATCAACAGCCTGGAAGAAAATGAATCTACCATATGTCCACACTCAGCCATTCTCCTCTTGTCTGAGTGTACCATTGCTAGGAATGCTCTGCATTTCACTCCCAGGAAGCATGCTGAATGGAGAAGCTTGGTACCCAGCTAAATCCAGCATTCCAAAGCCAAGCAGGACACTTACCATCATCCATCTGGCCTTCTGCACCACTCAGAACTCTATCTAGTGGAAGCCCAATCGATTTGTGCCTGAAACAGGCTGTTTTAGGGAGATCTCCACTGTTTTAGCGAGCTGCAGAGTGTCTGGAAGTATGGGGCAGAGCACCAGCCTTTCCTAAAGAGAATGGAACCAAGCAGCAAGGAACCAAGAGCTTTCCAAGACTTGGCAGTTGCAGCCAGTGTTCCTCAGAGCAGCACTGGAGCTGCAGCTGTGGAGCTGGTGAGGATTAGCCCAGCCCTGCAGGGCTGCACACAGGCCAGTGGGCACCTGTTCCAGGCTTCTCCAGGCCAAGCTTGGGCCAGGACACATCCAGTGCTGAGGGATCTTCCTCACCTGCCCCTTAGGTGATGGCACACAGCTTCAGGAAGCACAACCTGTCCAGGACAACATGCAGGAGAGGACAGCACACAATTGATGGGTTACTAGCCATTCCAGAAGCATGTGTCTGAAGCTCAGTGGTGGTTTGGCTCTGCACTCCTCCTGACACCAGGCTGGCAGATGCCTGTGGGCTTGTTCACCAGCACAGAGCTCTGGGACACTCTGTACCTATGGCAGGAGCAGTCTCTGGGGAGAATGAGGCATTTCTCCTCAGGAATTATTGTGGAACCATCATGGAAAGCTGCTGGGCAAGGTTTCATAGAATCCTAGAATCCTAGAGTGGTTTGGGTTGGAAGGGACCTCTGGAGCTCATCTAGTCCAACCCCCCAANTTAAATCTACTAAGTTTCCAGCTTAGACTTGTTCCCAAAGAGGGTATTCCTCCTCTAGAAGTGGAACTCTTGCATGTTCCTGCAAGGACACAAGAGCTCCAGCACCATGCCCTTGGTGCTGTGTAGGTGTGCTCCCCTCAGCACAGAGCAAGGCTGCCTTTGGACTCATTGTTCCCCAGACAGCTTTTGTGCACTGCTTTATGGAGCCTGGGGGGGAGTGAGAGGCACTGTTGGATTCCTCCAGGGTCCAATCATCCCACTTCATTTTTCACAGCTCCTTAGCTGCATCCCACCCCCTGGTAGGACCCATCTGCTGGTAAGGGATGGTGCCTGGAGCACTGCATTGCTCACTCAATGGGAGTTCCTGAGCAGAGAGAGCAGTTAAGCAAGAGGAGCAGCAATGGGAGATGACTCTGTCTGCATTCACCTGCAGAAAGCTCCCTGCACTCTGCTGTGCCAAAGCAGTGCCCTGGCCAGGGAACACCACATGTGCCTCTTGGGCAAGTCCATCACATCCTGTGGGAGCAAAGCCTCAGCCAGGGAACACATGCTTCCCCCTCCATTAGCATCTGCTTGGATGCATTCTCACCTCTCCAGCTTCTTGTGCTCTGCCCTTCTCCCCTCCAGCCTGACACTGCTCCCCAGCAAGAGCCTTCTTGATCCTTATTGAGGAGACAATGGCAGTGCTCACTCCTGGAGAACCTTCCCTGCCTTCACCTCCCCAGGCAGGATTCACTCCTCCTTTAGGAAGGAGCTTTTCCTCAGGAGCATGGGGAAGAAGCCAGTCCTTCCTCTCCTCATCCAGACTGCTTGGCCACAGCTCACAGCTCTGTCTGCTCAGCACAGTGCTCTGCAGGCATGCTCAGGCCAGAGATTCCCTGGGCAAACAAGCACAGCAAGGGAACGGGGTGGAGAACAGATCATAGATCACAGATCTCTGCTTTAGAAACCAAAGAACCACCAGCAAGCCCACGTTCAAGGAATGTCTAAGCACATTTGCTAGCACTGGCTGCAGGTAAGTTACTAGTTCTGCTTTGTCTGTAAACTGCAGATGGTGATGTGTCCCTCCACAAAGACAGTCATGTCCCACTTGTATACCAAGCTCTTCAGAAAGTCTGGAAATGTGCTTTCAGAAGCACTGCCAGGCAGCCTGGCTCACAGCAGTTTCCTTACCCAGGGCACTGTGCTGCTTTCTCATCCCCAGGGCACTTGGATACTGGCAGCAAGATGAAGATCTGGGAGGAGATCCCTGGGAGGTACTGGAGCTGCTGCTCAAGTGACACTGCTCTGTGGAGTCACAGCTGTCAGGCTGAGGCTGGGAGGCAATACCATACAGCAGCTAAAAGAGAAAGAGATGAGACTATTTATATGTAAAAGCTTTCCACTTGAATATCCTAGCTGCACTTCCAGCAGGATGCTGATGCTCCCTAGGCACAGACCAGCAACCAGAGTCACATCCCCATGGCTTTGCACATGAGCATGAGGAACACTGGGTGTATGCTTTCAGAAACAATCCCAACAGCCTCGTGCCAAAACACAGCAACAGTTACTGATTTCCTCCAGCACACAGCCCCTTTGCCATGTGCAGAGCACATCACCTCCTGCTGAAATACCACAGTCGTGACTAAAAGCACCAAACCACTCCTGAGCTGCATATGTGCAGAGTAAAGGACAGAAATGTGGCAGCCCTTGCAGAAACAGAGTGGTCAGCTCAGCTGTGGGGCAGCAGGGGCTGCACAGGGCCAGGCTGCAGTGGGTTGTGCTGCCCAGGAGATGCTCCTGCCTCAGCCCTTCCCTGTCTGCTTCTGTGGCAGTGGCACTGTGCTCCCTGCCCTACTCTGCAGTCTCTCCTCCTCAGCTCACAAGAGGATGAAGGTGATTAGCAAAGTGCTGGAAAGGGCAAGAGAAGGGACAAGATGGGCAATGCTCACACAAAGCTCTGTATCAAGTCACTTGCTGAGGGAGGAGCAGGGCAACTTCCCTCAAGGACCAAAAGGGTGTTGTGTAAAAAAACAACCCCAAAACTATGAGAAATTGCCTAAAATACAGTTCAGAAATCCAGAGTTGGTTTCTGGTGATGATACACAGCAGTCCCAGGCAAAGCAGTTTTCTTTGCATGCTGTCTGTACAACAGAATGGAATGGAACAGAGCAGAGTATTTTCTGTTGGAAGAGACCCACAATCATCTAATCCATCTGCCTGACCCACTCAGGGCTGACCCAAAGGAACTAAGGGCACTCAAATGGAGACACTCATGCCTTCTTCCTTCTGCACTTTCTCTTGGCTATTCTCTGTGAAAACTGCTGGTAGCCAAGACTTTATCCCTGTTGCCAAGCTTCTGCAGAGCCTTCAGCAGAAGGCAGGCAGATACTGAGGGATGCCTCATGGTGTCAGAGCAATCCCTCCAGAGCAGCTCCCTCCCCTTGCAGTCACAGCAGAAGTTCTGCAGTTCTGTAAGTGTCTGCTCCACTCAGCTTGCAGAGTCAGTAAATCACCCAAATGCTATTTCCCAGCCACTCTCAGAGGTGGCAAAGCTTGCCTGAGTTGTACAGAGTGCTTGTGGTCCCTCCAGTAGGGGAAGGGTCTGGGTCTCCAGAACAGCAGCAGCACCTCTGGCACAAGGGGAGCAGAATAACAACCTAGAGCATGCTAGCTGGGACTTGGATGCCTCAAGGATGGTTCCAGTGCCCAGTGCCACACCTGCTCCTGCCCATGTCCCCAGGAGGAGGGAGTGCTTAGGGATGACATCTCCCTGCCTCCTCTTGCTTTGCAATGAGCTGGGGCTGACCTGCTGAGTGCTGTTCAGTAAGAGCAGAAGGGAGCAGCAGGGCCAGCTGCCAACAGCATTAATCAATAATGCAAGAGCACAGGGGCTGGTAATGAAAAGGCAGCAGCTCCCAAAGCTTAGCACTGTGCTCTCTGAGACACTGCCCTGCTCTCCTATGGAAAGCTTGTGGAGTGCTGGCAACGCTGCAGCACAGCCACCTAAGGAGCCACTCCAGTAAAGGACATTTCCCAAGGCCTTTGGTCATTTCCTCAGGATTCCTGCCATCCACATGCTCTCTGGCAGCAGGCAGTGCTGCTCTCTCTGAGCAGAGCCCATGGGGATCCTGTGCTGCAAAGCAGATGACACCAGGAGTGGGGCAGGGTCAGATGGGCATTGCTGCAGGGCAGCAAGAGAAACGACCTTCCACTTAACACTGGAAGTCATCCCAACAGAGCCTAGAGGTTAGGATCAGTGCTTTTCCAGGGAGAGGAATGCTGCTTGGAGAAACAGGGACTCTACCAGAGCAAGGAGCCTGCTGCATGAGAGCAATTCAGCAAAGGCAATTTCTGCTGTGGCTGTAAAAAATGATGAAGCTGAGATGCTGCTAAATGTCAGCTCCTGGAAGCTGATGATTCATTTTGTATACAACCAAATTGCCTTCATCCTCAGCTCAGAGCAGCTGAAAACAAGAATCCATTTGCATTGTAATGGCTGTAGGCACATGGCCCATGGGCAGTGGCATTTTGCTTACCAGTAGCTCATAACATCACTAAAATAAAGTTATTATCTAGAAGGATAATGGTTCTGAACTTCTACAGGTGCTTTCAGCTTCTTCTGCTAACAAAACAGGGAGGGAGATGGAAAAGAGTTTGTTTTCCTGCACAGCTCTTTCTGATGGTAGCACATTAAGTAGGGATGCAGTCATGAAGATTGCTATCATATTTTGCATATATTAGCAAAAACCACTGGAAAAAACATACCCTTTCTCATCTAATGGAGCTAAAATCAGGTTTTCTGTAATGTTTCCCATGACAGCAGCAGTTGCTCCTATAACAAACACAATTTACATCAGGTGTTTGTTAACACTGAGCTTCTAAAGACCAAAAAAAAGCACTTTGGGACTCCTGATGCTGCAGGTTTGTACCAGAGTCTGCCAGCAGCCTGGCCTGCTCTGAGGTCACCCTGTGAAATGCCTGAGTTACACGCTCACTTGGTAAGGGCTGGAGGAACACAGACATCTCCAGTGGGAAACACAGCTCATCCTGTGGCAGAAAACTCTTTTTCTCTATAAAGGAGACCAAGTTGACCTGCTCAGAATTGAGATCCTGAATGTCTACAGCTACAGGTAGGACTCAGGTGAGCCTGAGCACCATGGAGAATCAATGCTCAAGGCTGCTTGCTCCATTGCATCTGAACTGCCCCTGGATTGCTGCACTCCAAGACCTCCTCACAGCAAGCAGCAGCGAAGATTTCCCTCTACAGGCCAAGTGCTTTAACCACAGTTTAGACTCCAGCCAAACCAATCCATGGCACAAAACCAGAAAGGCAAAGCTGCAAAGTCTTGGACTGTGAAGGGAGAGCATGAAGAGGAAAATGTCCAAGCACACACGTACAGAAACCTTCAGCCTCTTGGAGGGAATACACACTCATTACTTCCAGCCCCGGCAGGAGGGCTCGTTGTTAGGCTTTTCACACTGAGCTGGAGAGGATGAGTGTTATCCAGTGCCCATTGCTGGAGCATTTTGTGTTCTCTGACATCTGCGGTGCTTTTGATAAAGGCTGAGCCATTAAGAGATTCCCGAGAGGCTACTTTGGAGCAGTTCCCCTCGGGGTGCCGGGAAATGACACCCACTTCTGTGGCTACGTTGCCTTAGAACACTTGGCTTTGCCTTGTCTGGAGCTGGGACAGCCACAACGTGACAGGACAGAGCACACCAGGGAGGATGGGACAGGAGTGTTCTGCAGTTCAAAAATGGTATTGCCCAAGCGAACCGAACCACGGGCTGGACACTGAGCTCTGCTTTGCAGCTCCTGCCACTTCCTCCCCGCAGGCTCTGCTGGGCTGGACAGGCTCCCGAGGGAAGCGGGCACGGCACCGAGCCTGACAGCCCCTCGGGGGCACGGCGTGCTTCTGCGGGCCGCGCTGTGCACACACAGGCCTTGCACTGGATGACGGCGAAGGGTGCATTCCAGCTCAGGCCATTCCCTGCTGCCACAGCGCCGAACAGGGACCGCGAACCCCGCACCGCTCCACCTCCCCGGGAAACGCGAACCCCGCACCGCTCCCCCTCCCGCTCCCGCGCCGCGGATCTGCGTCACCGCGCGCGCCGGAAGCCCCGCGCCGCAGGAAGTCTCGCGAGAGTTGGCTGTAGTGGCGCAGCGTGAGGGGAAGCGCGGGAGTCGCTGCCATGACCTCTGCTTTGGAGAATTACATCAACCGTATCCTTCTGGGGCGCCCGAACGGGCCGGGACGGCGGCGGGGACGGGTCTGCCATCTCCTTCGCGCCCGCGGGCGTGAGGGGAGGCCGGGCGCGGGGGAGATGGGGCCTAGCGGCTCGGTGGCTGCAGCATGGCCCAGGGTTGGCTACCGCTGGGCCCGGTAGAGTGTGAGCTGTGTGGGGAGCCCTAGCTCCAGGCAGGCCGCTGAAGGGGCTGTGAAGAGCATATCGACTTCTGGCCTCCGCCATCGCGCTCCCGGAGGTGGTTGTGGTGCTTGGGTCGTTTCCCGGTTGGTGTATCGTGTTTTCTTTACGTAATGCTGGCTTGGCAGGTAGAACAGAGGTTATTGGAGACTCAGAGAATGGGGTCCCCTGTAGCCTGCAGTGCTGCAAAGCTGATTCGTGCCTGATACCTGACGAGGAATGAGATTCACAATGGGCCTGGCCCTTTAAAGGGCTCTTATGTGTGTTTAGTTATCAGCTTTACATTGTTTGCTCGAAAGCTTGAAAGCTTGTGACTCGATGAAGCACAGGATCAGGCTGCCCAGGGCACTGGTGGAGTCACCATCCCTGGAGGGGTTAAAAAATGTGTACATGTGGCACTTAGTGACATGAGTTAGTGGCATGGGGCTGTTGGGTTGACAGCTGGACTTGATCTCAGAGGTCTTTTCCGACCTTAATGATTCTATGATTCATTATAGGCTTTTCTGGCTCTCATAACTTTTGTATGAATGTTTTAGCAAATGTTGATGGGTATTTCTACACATTTCCTTAATGAACTCTCAGGTACTGTTGCAGTAATTACTTCTGATGGAAGAATGATTGTGGTGAGAGTTGTATATTGTTTTTGTCCCCATAAAGACTTTCCATCATGACAATACAGAAACTGTGCTGGGATATTCTCACTTAAAAATGGTCAAACCTTTACAGACTCACTGAGTTGTTGCTGTGTGGTCAGATGCTACAGTTTGAATGATGGAACTTCCATACAAGGAAGACTAAAGTAGTGTAGAAATAGTAAGATGAGTTCTCTAGAGTGCTGTCATTGGCTAAAGGGAAACTGTACTTCTTGTAATGGTGAAGGTTACTGTAGCTTTTAGTATACACACTCAGTAGTAAATGTAAATACTTTTCTCAAATCAAGTACTGCTTTTAAAGTTCTGTTCTCAGCTGTTTGTGCTTAAGCTTAATGATAAAACCTAAATAGAGCATCTGTTCTCTAGTCTTGCCACCCTATTTAAGAGATCCTGGAGGGCACAGATGATAAACGTGAAAGGTAATTGCAGTGCTTGATGTATGTTTCTGTGGGCTTTTTTCATTTTTCCAGGGCACCCTGAAAGGGTTTGATCAGACCATCAACTTGATTTTGGATGAGAGCCATGAACGAGTGTTCAGTTCTTCCCAGGGCGTTGAGCAAGTTGTGCTGGGATTGTACATTGTGAGAGGTGATAATGTGTAAGTGGAATATCTCCTTCTTTAAACCCACTGAGGGGAATTCAGAGTGTGTGTGTGTGTGCGCACACACAGAATGCATCTTGATAGCCTCAGGTGTCTCATGTCTCTGTGGGTAGTGCTGATAGCACTGGCAGGGCTGAGGCACGTTAGAGAGCAAAGATCTGTGCTGTTACAGAAGTGTAACCTAACATTGTCAGGTTAAGCTATTGTTAGTCTGAATTGACTGAGCTGTAAATTAATTGATAGCAATCTAGGAAAGGTCAGGATGAAGCTCAACATTTTCCTGAGTCTAGGCACTGTGTAGGAGTTCTTTATCCCAGCTTGTGAAAGGCAGGAGCCATCAACAGAGAAGGAGCAGAAGGTGAGACAGAAGCTCACCTCACAGTGTGCACAAAGGCAGCACTCTGGTGCACAGAAGTGGCTTTTCACAGGATTTTTGTGATGAGGTGTTTACAGAGAACATCAGTCAGGCTCTTCACTAGTAGATGAGCTCTGTGGCTGTGCAGCACAAGTGATGAGGTGTTTCTTGTTGCAGTGCTGTCATTGGGGAGATTGATGAGGAGACAGACTCAGCCCTTGACTTGGGGAACATCCGAGCAGAACCTCTCAACTCAGTGGTGCATTGAGGAGGAGAAGGTGCCCAAGGACTTTGTAAAGCTCTGCTTGTACAGACCTATTTAACCAAGTGGGTGATTTTTACCAGTTGTGTGTCATTTGTTTAGTTACCAAGTTTTTTATTATGAATATGTTGCAGTTTTGCTTGTAAATTAAAGTTTCTACCTTTTACTAAAGAGCCTTCCCTTGCATTTCCTGTGGGGTTTCACTGTCAGATGCACCCTGGGAAATGCAGGCAATGGCAGTGATGGACCTGACTCTGTCTGTGCCTCCTGGCTGCTGAATGGTAGAAGCTTTCCCCCTGAAATGAAGGATGGGTGCCTGTCACAGGATCTCATGTTCTCTAGTGCCCAGGACTCTGCTGGAGGTGCAGGAGTTCTTAGTGCCTTAATACTGACAGAAAAATGAAACTGGAGAAGGCCTTTTGAGCAGGAACACAGCACCTAAACTAAACAAATGTGTGTATTTGAAGCCAAAAATTAAATGCCAGAGCAGCTCATTCCCACTGACTGTAGAGCTGTAGCCAAGCAAATGTCTCCTAGGAGATGAGGAGGAGTATTGTCTGCAAAAAGCCTTTGCTTTATTGCTGGAGAGAAAAGTACTCCAGGATAACTCCCTTTTGAGACTTGAAGGCACTCCTGGAGAGTTGTGACCATTGTGACTGTCAGCTGGTGGTGCCTTGGGATACATCAAGAACCCTGCTGAGACAGGAAAAAACGGTCACAGTCCATGGTGTTCTTTGTCTTTTCCTGCAAAGGGCATAGATTAAAGAGCCAATAACTAACAGATGCTGTCCAGTAAAATCCCAGGAGTCCTTGCAGGGTAATAAACCAGTTTGACAGGACTGAGCAAGGCAGAAAAAGGTGATGCTGAGGACAAAAGGAAGCAAAGCTGAATTGGAGGTAATCGTCAGATGCCATTAAGGTTCCTGCATTGCCCTAGGTTGGTCATTTCCTCCTTTTGTTTGTTTAATAGAGATCTTGGAGGGAAAGGACAAGCCTGCACTAGTACTGGAAGAGAATGCCTCCAGTGAAATGACTGAGCTGGCTTCTCAGGAGCTTCATTAGATTCATTTGGTGTGCTTGAGGCAAGGCAGAAGTCATCTGCTGTGGTCAAGGGCAACTTCCCAAGCAGTCCCTGGGAGGTGCCTCCCTGGCCACCACATATTTGCTGTCAAAGGTCTTCAGGTGCCACAGTAGCTGACAGGCAGGTTAGTGGGTTGAAAACACATGGATTCTGTTTTGAGGACTCACAGTAATTTATGTACAACTCAGCCTTTCCTACCTACAGCCCATTATCCTTGCTCCCTGGAGATGGAGGGTGGTTATTCTTCAGTCCCTTGTACACGAGCAGAGCTGAGACACACAGCAAAGGCACTGGTGGAAGCTGAAGGGAAAGGAGGAGTGGTTATCTCCTGGCCATCACCATCCTGCTTTCCTAGCAAACGCAGCAGCTCTGTATGCTGGAGAAGGTGTTCTCCAACTGCTTCTGGAGCTGATGGGACCTGTGTTTTGCTGGGAGCTGCAGTGCTGAGCAGGAGCCAGGGCAGGAAGTGATTATGGCTGAGGAGCTGATGCTGATTGACAATGTGTGATGCTGCAGAGGAAACATTACACAATAGGACCTCAGTTTGTTTGGAAGTAATCTCAAAACCAGGCCCATTGAGATGTAAACAGTCCCCAGGCCTGGCTCCCCCCTTCCTCCTGACTAGCAGATCCTTGGCAGGAGAAGTGTGCAGAGCGAGTTCATCACTGAACTGCAAGAGCAGAAGGGGTGGCAGTGTGTGCCAAACACCCACAGCCTTCCTGCTCTTTGCTGTATTTCTCCTCCTGGGGACCCGAGTCAGGAGTGGGCAGTGCTCAAGGGCATTGAAAAGGTAGCCTCCATAGTCCTTATGCTCTAAGCTCCAGTTCCTCTGGGATTTGCCAGGGTTTGATGGCTACCAGCAGCTCACCCACTGCCTTCTGCCCAGACCCCCAGGGTTACTCTCAAACAGAGGAAGAGTCTGGGCCCTGATTATTAGCACTACTCCAGCTCCAGCCCATGAGCTTACCACACTGGTGCCTGAAGCCTCCCTGGAGGAGAAGGACACAGACACCTGCTGAGCACCTGCTTGGCCTCCAGGACAGGCTGGAGATGCAGCTGTGAAGCAAGCTGAAGGGAACAGAGGAGAGCTCTGGGAAGTTCTATGGGCAGGGAAGGGGGTGGCAAGCAAAGTCAGGAAGGGGAACAATAAACCAAAGAAGTGGAGTAGATTACAAAGTTTATTAAATATCAATTGAAACAGAACATCTGGAATTAAATAGTATATTAGCTTCACAAAAATGGACTCATAAAAAGGAAGAGTGTCACAGCAACATTCATTGCTCTTCTCACTGCCTCTTAAATCCTTGCATTGGGGGTAAACCCCCCAAATTTTTCCAGTCCTAGTTCATCTCAGTACAGCCATTTATACTTCTGCAGAACTGGGACTTTATTCTATAATCTTCAGCTGGCTTTGCAGAGAGGAACTGCCAACTGCAGCTCCTCAGTACCAACAGCTAACTCCCTGAAAGGAGTGAACCTGCTTATTTTACTGACAAAAAGTCCTCCAGTAGGGCCCAGCCACTGTACCACCAGCTGCCAGCAGCTAGAGGTTGGCTGTCCCATCACAAAAGCTTTGGCAAGTACTGAGGAGACTGAAAGCTGATACATTAACATACCTTCCCCCCCCCCCCCTTGAAGTGCTTTGGGTGCCCCACAGGTGCTGATGGAGGAACTGCTGCCATTTCTAACAGGGATCAACGGGAAGTCCATGGGAAGCAATCCAAGTACACCCAAAAGCCCACATCCAGCTTCACTGGCACAAGCTACCCTCCCAGTATTTAAACCTAAGGTGCATGAAGTGAGAGCGATGTCAAGTGTCCTAGTCTGCAGCTGGAACACTGGGAATCCTCTCCCATTAGCAGCAGAAACATTCACTGTACCAGGGCTGAGGTAGCAGGCTCAAAGCACATCCAACTATGCTCTAAGCATTAAAGTAACACTGGAAATCATCCAAACCACAGAGTGGGAGGATTAAACTGAACAAAGGGAAAGGTTTTGTTAAAACAGAACATGAGTGGAACAAGAGAATGCATCTACCTTAAAAAGAAACATTGAGACAGCTCTGTCAGGCCCAAGAACCAAGATTAGTCAATCTGCTAGTCAGAAAGAATAGATATGGTTTTTGTTACAGTGCAGCTAAACTGTGCCTCAATAAACCAAGAGGCAAGTGCAAAGTGCTTGACACCCACTGACAAGGCCTGACAGCCTGCACTCTGGCCTGGGGGCTGGGAAGGCCTGGATGCACTATGGAAACAAAGGGATTTCCAGAGCCTTGCCCCAGCCTTCCTACTCAAATCTGGTGGTTTTTGGTTAAAACTTCCCGGTACTCCTGGACTGCCCTGCTAAGGGAATCCTGCTCCACAGGGACACTTCTGGAAGATCCATCAGCAGATGCAGGCTCAAGTTCAGCAGTGGCTGGGGAGAGAAGAGACAAGACTCCTGGGTTACCTTGTAGAGCAGACAGGGCCAAGTCAGTCACTGCAAACACTGTGGGCAACTGAAGAGACTGCAGTCCAGCAAGAGGCTTAGAACAGAACAAGGAAAGGGCTAAGCACAAAGGAGAAGCAGGAACCTGACAGCTTCCAAGAGCTGGAACAGCCCTCTTTTCCCTTAAAACCACTGTCCCCTTAAGGACACGTTACCTTTTTCAAGTTCTTTAGTGATTTTCTCATCCATTTCCTGCTGTACCTAGAATTACACAGGGAAGACACAGTTATTTCTCCACCTCAGTAGCCTCTCTCACCTGGAAGAAGCTTGTGAGAAACTCCAGATCTGCACAGGGAGCCTGGACTGACTGACTACCTGAGGAACACTGCAGTTTGAGCTTCTCAACTCCCTGGCATGGTGAGCTTCAGGAGCAATTGTTATCTCCAGCCATGGAAATACTGCTCAGCTTGAATGTGAAGGCAAATCCAATTCTGTACAGAGTTCATGATTTAGATGTCCCTGTTTTTGGTCTTTGAGCACTCCTGGGAATTTGTACATCGCTGAGGGCCAGAAGTCTTCACCCCTAGCACATAACATTGTGTAATGTTTTGGTGTATTAGAGCATATAGATTCTAACTTGAGGCTAAAAAGCATAACCACACAAGCTTGCTCCCAGTGACTCTTCAGCAGCTTTTGAGAGCAGCATTTCAAAATGCTCACCTTGGCCACATAGGCTCTAACCCTTTCTCCTGGTGACACTGCATCCCCAGCTGAGCTCAGGAAGGTTGCTCCTTGACTCAAACCTCTGCTCAGTGCCAAGCTGTTGCCCAGATAGCTCAGGTCAGCTGAGTACAGGACTGGGTTTGCAGCCAGGCCTCCAGTGACAATGCTGCTTGTAATCAAAGACTTGTTCCAGTAGCGTTCCTGCAGGAGCTTCCCGTGGGCTTCTGCCAGCCTTTCGTGAGCTCTGCAACAGTCAGAGGCATGAACAGAGTTATCTTTGGTAGCAACACCTCCCCAAAGCTACCCTCCAGCTCTCTGCCTGTTACCACCTTCTGACAGTGGAAGGGATGACGAGTGTCCAAACAAGAACCTGGTATGATCTGAGCTGTTGTTGTGGCACAGAACTGCTGTTTTTTCTCAGAGATTGGCAAAAAGGCTGCTAATTAACACACAACTTCAGGTACACTCTATGAATGCCATCATCAGTGCAGTTACTGCTTGAACACTAAAGAGAAATCAAGAGGTCTGAAGGGATTTTCTTCACCAATATGCCATTGTATGCCTACATACATCATTCTGGCCAGAGGTGGAAGAGGAATGAGGAAGAATATCTTATTACTTACCTTTCCAGTTTATTTTCTAAGCGCCTCCTGATTTTGGCCTCCTCCAGGTACAGCTCTTTATACTCCACTTCTGCCTGCTTGGTTTCTTTTTGGAACACACTATCTTGCTGCATGGTTTTGATCCTGTTCAGCTCACACTCCACGTCTCTAATTCTGTGTTTCAGTTCATTCCTCAGTGAGGCATGGTGACTGGCTCTGATTTGTTCTCGTCTGTCCTGGGAGGCTGCCTGGATCTGAAGAAGAGAATGCACTCTGAACAACCACAGGGAAGCAGAGAACTGTCCCTGCTAGTGAACTGCATGTACCCAGTCTCAAGAGCCCAGCTGTGCCTCCCTCCTCACTGCCAGCAGCAATCAAGGCAGAACAAAGGCATTAGTACTTCAAATAACTCTTTTCCTCCAGAAAGAACTCCCCTCTCAGCACTATTACTCATCAAAGCCACCTATGACAGAATACTGTCTCTGTAGGACAGGGCACAGAGGAAAGGATTCCTCACTAAACACTACAAGATGACAATCACAACACAAGTGTACAACAGAGACCACAGGCACAAGAGAGAATTTCACTTACCTGCAGAAATACATTGATTTCTTGTAGCTTTTGCCTTATTTCTTGGCCAGCTTTTTCTTCCACCTCCCTTTTATACTGCTCCATTTGGCTGTGATCCAACGTGCTGGACTCCAGACGATGTCTGAGGGTGGCCACCTCCTCCTGGAGCTGGCATTTGCTCTTCTCCAGTTTGTCATACTTCTCATTCATGGTGGACAACTTCTCTCTCAAGTCCTGATTCTGTACTTCCAGCTGCACACATTTCTTAGACTCGATCTCCAGCTGCTGGGAAAGGTCACTAACCTGCAGGCAGCAAAAACCCAGAACTCAGAGGGACCTAACATGATCAGTTCTGTGAACATCTGTCAGTGGGCTGGCCACCAAGGGTGTATTTGTCATCTGCTGACTCAGTATTAAAACCAAAGTGAAACCAAGTTCTTTAAAGAACAAAAACCCCAGCATCATGCAAAGAAATACAAGGAAAGAGTAACACAGGTTTCCAGAGAAAAACCACCAGCACCCAAGAGCCCCAAAGAAACCAGTGCTCACCTTTGTTCTTAATCTGCCAGCTTCACTGGCCAGCTCAGAACACCTGCTCTTCATGTCTCCCTGCTCCACCTCTCTCTCCTCATACACCTTGGCTTTCTTCACAGCTCTGCTCAAAAGCTTCTTCAGCCTGCACAGCAAACCAGTCCAGAAAACAGTGAGGCAAAGGAACAACCAACCAGCCTTTGTCACATCTCCCATGAACAGCACAGATGTGACTTGCTTCCTTCCAGTGTGCTGGCACACCAGCAACTACTGAGACAAAAGCAGCATTCCTGTGTCACAAATCACTTGGAGAGTTCCTTCTCACCAGGAAAACTGCAGGGCAAGCTGCATTTGCATTTCCTTTGGCTACTACAGGCATAACAGCACCTTGTGAGAACCAACATGGGGCTTGCATGTGCCCACCAACAGGTGACTTCTCGTCCTGAGCAGAGCCAGCATACCTCTTGGAGTCTTCCTGCAGCTCAGTGTTTCTTCTTGTCTCTAGCTCCAGACGCAGTTCCAGCGAGCGTTTCCACTCTGCTTCCTTCTTCACTCTCTTCTCCTTCTCACCCTTTCAGAACAGAGAAGATATAGGACACAGAGCACTGGAACAATAGCTCCATGCAGTGTGGGCATCACAGAGAAGCTGCAGTGCATCTCTCTCTCTCTTAGGCAAGTTCCACACCACTCCAAGGGACAGAAGATGACCAGAAGGAATCCAAGGGAAGAACTGGGTAACCGCTGATGGCAAAGCACACCTGGAACTCTTCCCAAGAGAGGCACTCCTGAATTTACACAAAGTTATCTAGCTAGCCTTCAGTCCCTTCCTGCATGACCCCAAATGACAAGGCAGTCAGTGCAAAAAAAAACAAACTGAGATGATCCAAAAGGCAACACTGCAACAGAAAGCAGTAACTGAAACAGGAACAGGCCTAAGCTCTCCTCTCCCCAGCCAAGAGCCAGAGTTAAGGTTAGTGTGGAGTGTAAAACACACCTCATCTGCCATGCTTTAACTACAGCAGGCACTTGCTCATTCCCCTCTTGCTGGGAGAGGGCAGAGAACTCAGAGAAATGATGCTGAGGAACACAAGGATCTTGTACAGCAGAAAGATACAGAGCAGAGCAGCAGGGGAATGAGGAAGTTTCCAGCCTTTGCCCTTAAAGCAGAAAGACTTTTGTCAGCTGAACTGTGCCCACACAGCCCACCTGATCTCATCAATGACCTGCACACAACACAGCTCAAAGGCTAAAGCAGTGACTCCCAGAAGCCTCTCCTGTACCTGCTGCTGGTGCTGTTCCTCTGCAGCTGCCTGTGCTGTCTGCAAGCTACTTATCAAGTCTTCCAGGCGGCCATGAACCTACAGAAGCATCACAAGGAGCAAGAAGACACACTGTGACCTCCCAGGCTGAAGTTTACACTCATTACCACAAAGAATGATTACATACACCTCTCACTATGGCAGCATAGGGACAGCTCAAAGCCAGACAGCTAGGGAATGGCTTAGGCTGCTGCTTCCCAAGCAGCCTCTACTCAGCAGAATGCAGCAACCCAGCTCCCCTAGGCTCTCCAGGAAAATCTCATCCTCAGATCTCCCCAGAGGACTAGGGAACTAGCCTGAGTTGCTCACAAAAAGGGAAGTGTGACCTACTGAGGAAGAGGCTTGCAGGTCCTTCTGAAGGGCATCAATCCTGTTGCTCTGTTGCTGGACAGTGGCTTCCAATCTGGCATTTTCAATTTCAAGGCTTAAAAAGAAATACAGCTCTTAGAAACCCACCAGGGCACCAATTCTGAAAGAACTGTGTGAAATCACATCATCTAAGGCCAAAGCATCCTTCAGAATTATGCATTCACAGGGCTACCCTGTTGTTTTCACACCAGCTCACTGTTCTCTTACCTCTGCACGTGTTCTTCCAGCTGTTTTATAACAGTGTTAGCCCCAGAAGATGCCAGCAGAAGGTCCTGCAGTTTCTGGGAGGAAGCTACTGCTTCTCTTTCCTTATTGTCCAAGGCTGTCTTCAAGTCCTGAACAGAGTGCTCAGATTGGAGATGCTGTTCTTCCATCTCTTGCACCTGGAAAATGACAGCAAGAACCCACAGCAGTCAGGTGAGCTTCTCTACAGAGGAGTCAACTGCTGCTGGAGAGGTCAAGTTCTGCATGGACCTGCAGATAGCCTTGGCCCAAAGAACTGTCACCACTTCCAGCACTTTCAGACAAACAAGAATAATACAGATATTGTGTGAAATAAATTGCAAACCCATTGAGAACTGACAACCTGTTAGGTGGGGGTGTGGAGAGGGGAGCACACACTGCATACAAGAAGGCCAAAAGGCAGCAGTTCAGTGTTTCTATGTTCTTCAGAGATCAGACAACCTGCCTGGCCAAACCAGATCAGGTTATTGTGCAAAGCTCCTCAGCAAGCAGGAATCTCTGTCCAAGGAAGGATAGTTTCCCTACATCCAGCCACAGGCACTAGGTGCAATTCACTCACACCTCATGAAAAATACCCTGTTGTTTTTTTCTAGGGTTTTAAGACCTCATTCTGTCCTCCTTTCAGCAGCCCCCCCCTCATTTTTATCCCTACAGCTGCAGACATGAGGTACCTTGGCTTTCACCTTCTCCAGCTCCTTGTGCAGGCGCACTTTGTCCTCCTCCAAGTCGCTGCGGTAGCGCGTGGAAACCTCCAGGGATGCTTCTGACATGGATTGCTTCTTCAGAGCATCAGCAAGCTCCTGCTGCAGCTGCCTGAGCAGGCCCTGACGGAACAGTCAGCAGCATGAACTCTGACAACACGAAGTATGTCTTTATGTGTACTTCCTTGATGATACCACTAGCACTGGCTTTGGACTGAACACAGAGGTGTGAGATGGTTTGTCACTGGCAGGCATCTGCACTTGTGACCTCTCTAACACCTCCAAACCATCAAAAGAGAGAAAACCATTAAAAAAAAATAAAAACAAAGCACTCAAAAATGGGCTAAGAAGAAAAAAAAGGAGAAGAAAGTTCTCGAGAAGAATCACCTCTCTTGAGCAAAGCTTAGGCTTGGATAGCATTCTTCTGCTCTCATCTGAGCAGTAACATCCTGCTTGCCCAAACCTCCCACAACTCCAAGAGAAAGAGGACAGACCAGAACAAATCAGCATTATTTGGTCCCTGGTACCTTAGAGAAACAAAATCATTCCAAGAACCAACAGCCTTTAGGTTGTGCTTTCTAAGTGTATACTTTACCTCTCTTTCTGCTTTGTCAGATTCGTGTTTGAAGACTTGTTCCCTTAAATCAGAACACTTGGCATTTAATTCCTTGTTTCTTTCTTCCACCAGGGAAACTTGCTTTTCAGCATCAGCTCTGAGCTTGTTGAAGATGTCATTGAACCTGTCCTGCACATCACTCACTACTTTTTCTTTGAGGATCCCCTTGTTCTGCACATCTTCCAGCTGCTGACGGAGCAGCAGGTTCTCACTCTGGAGCTGGGCCAGCCTCTCCTGCATGGATTCCTGCTTTATCAGGGATTTGCTCACTTGCTCCTTCTCAAGCTGTCGAGCATGATCAGATTCCTTCAGCTGGCACTGGGCTTGGCTCAGTTCTTTCTGTGTCATTTCCAGCAGCAGTGTTTTCTCTCGGAGTGTTTGCTTCACCTGGTGCAGCTCATTTTCCAGGCTGTTGGCTTTGCTCTCAGCTGTGCTCAGCTGCTGGGACAAGCTCTTGCTGGCTGCCTGCTGCCTCTCCAGCTCCTGAGCTGTTGCCTTCAGGCGGCAGCAGAACGATTCCATCTCTGTCTCCAGCCTGTCTCTGCTCTCTTTGGTCTGCTCCAGCTTGGAAGTCAGCACTGCAGCCTCTGTCTTCAGCAAGCTCAGCTGCACATTGTACTGCAGAGTTGTCTGTGTCAAGGCTTCCTCATTCAGTTTCAGTTCCTTTTGGAGATCTTCATTTTTTCCCCTCAAGGTCTCGTTTTCCTCCGAGTATTTCCCCTTTTCCTCCTGGTGCTTCAGTATCACTTGATCCAGCTCTAGTCTTAGCATAGCAGTATCATCCTGCAGCAGCTGGTTTTTGTACAGCAGATCCTTTTCTCTCTCAGTGGCAGACTCCTGAAATGGCAGAGAACAGGAGTAAACAGCCACTTGGGAAATGAATTTACAAAACCACTTCAGCATCACACTGTGGTTTTCACACTTCTAATACTCAAGCTTACCTCTGAATTTTTTCCCATGCTTCTTCTTGCCTCCTCTTGCAGTTCCTTCTGCCTGCAGAGGTGGTTATTCAGGAGTCCCTCTTGCAGGGCTCTGGCACTCTTCTCCTGGGAGAGCTGTCTTTCTGTTTCATCACGCTCCTCTTCCACCTACAGCAATGCAAGCAAACTGCTTGTGCCTGGAGGACAGTCAGAGCTAGCAAGACTTTCCCTTTCTCCTCTGTGTTCTTGCAAAGATTTGTGCTGCCCCAAGGTTCAGAGAATCCACATACACCTATTCATTTTTTTTCTGAAGAAGGGAGTAAATAGAGAACTCAAAACCTCCCAGCCCACTTGTGAGCCAACTGCTCCTAACTGTCCCCAGACCTGGCAGCAGCTAGCCCCTGCCTCCTCCAGGAGCAGAGTTACCTCCTTCAGGCACACTGAAATACAAGGAGAAATGTTGAACTCATTAGTTACTATACCTGTTTTAAGAGCTTTTTCAGTGCTGTTAACTCTATTTCTGTATTCCTTGAGTGCAACTCCAGTTGTCTTTTCTCCTCCATCTCTTTACAATATTGATCTTCTTTACTTCTGAGTTTTTCTCTTGTTTTCTCATACAGTGTTTCTACACTGAGCCTCTTTTCCTCTTCTTTTCTCAAAGTAAATCTAGGATTCAACAGAATATTGGACAAAATAAAGCCCTGACTCAAAAGCAGATATTCCACATTATGAACTTGCAGAGACAGCTTCAGCTGTTAAAATGTTCAATCTTTTCAGATTTGATATTTTTACCTTTTAAAGGATTCTCAGTGCAGTTGTACAAGATATGGAAATAAACCAGTGAGGGAGTGATCATTTTTTGGTAAATTTACTTAGGTAAATATAGAGCAGTATGCACATTTCTAAACATGAAGTTTTTCACATGACAGACCCTTGACAACCTGTGCCACCAGCAGCACCTGGAGGGAATGCTGACAAGGTGACACACTCTCAGAGCACAAGGCTACATACTTCAGGCTTTGGATGTCACTCTTCCATTCTGCTTCTTGGTGAGCCAAAAGGGATTTCAACTCCTGAGTCTCTTCTGCTGCTACGTGTGCCTCCTTCTCTCTTTCCAGCCTCCTCACTTCTCTGCAGACAGCTGCATACCTTTTCTGATCATGTTCTATTCTCTGTTCATACTCCAGAAGGATGTTCTGGATTTTCCACAGGATAGCAGAACCTGTTTTGAGACCAAGACAGAGGCAAAGCTGCAGCTCTCCAGTCCTGTGCTGTATTGGGTGGATGTGGCAAGGTGTCTGTGAGCAGAGGCCAGGGCTTGCCCCATGCTGGCCACAGCTGAGCTCTGGGGCTTCTCCAGAAGGAGCTGAGCTGCACTCTCCAGCTCAGCCTACACAGAGCACCAAGAGCAAAGCAAGGTGTGTTTGCTGACACTGCAGGCACACATCCAAGCTTAGCTGAGCACTGCACCTCTTCTGGAGGAGATCTCTACTCAGCAAGAAATATTAGATACCAAAGTGTAAGAGCTAGGAGTGCACACAAAGAAATCATGTCTGGGAAGAGGGATGGGTAACAGCTGAAGATAGAGTGCCCTTCAAACACACCTGTCTGATCCACATTGAACTGTTCCAGCAGCAGCAGAGCCTCTCTGTAGGCTGCAGTGGCTGACTCCACATTCTCTGAGGCTGTGTCAGATGACTGAGAGAAGTCAAGGTCATGTCTGTCATCCATCTGTGTCCTGGCCTACAGACAAGAGAGTCAGCTCTGTACCCAGCTAGAGAGTGTTCCAGAGCATTACAAAGGCATCAAGGATGAGGGGATTGCAACTAGAGGATCTTTAAGGTCCCTTCCAGCCTGGGCCACTCTCTGATGTGGCTCCAGTGGGATGAAGCTGCACACATCCTAGCAGCAATGTGTGCCTCACTGCACCAGAGCTGTGTGCATGTGAGGAGGAGCTGACACAAACTGGCAAGGAACTGATTGGACATACCTTCTCCTTTTCTCTCCTTGTCTTTGCTGGAGGGCTGGAAAACAGAAAGGCACTTCAGTAGTGGAATGGTTATGGTGCAGAATGAACAACAGCTAATCCATCTCAGAAATCCATCTCAGAAGGGAACTCAACTCAAATTTAATAGAAGAATTTTGCTAGGTGTATTTGGAGACTGAAGAAAATGGGTACTATTATTAACTACTGGAAGGCTATTTTTCTCCAGAAGATATTAAGCAAGTAACTTGTGTGCATTGCATTCAAAGTGACAGGAATCTTACAGCTCCAGCTAGGTGGACAGACAGTCAAGTGCATTCC
This sequence comes from Bucco capensis, assembly GCA_013396975.1. NCBI lineage: Eukaryota > Metazoa > Chordata > Aves > Piciformes > Bucconidae > Bucco > Bucco capensis. Next base: position 142,286 of record VWZO01013379.1, read on the forward strand.
CTGCTCCATGCTAGAGGCTTAGCTCTCTGCAGTATTGAGAATCCTTCTCTTAGAGGTAAAAAGCCTGATTTTGGATCCTCTAGTGTACTGGCCCTGGCTGAGATGGAGTTAATTTTCTCCACAGCAGCCCACACAGTGCTGTGTGCTAGATTTCTGACCCAAACAGTGTTGGTAACAGGACACTGTTTTTGCTGAAGAGTGCTTGTCCAGTGTCAAGAGCTTCTGCTTCTAGAAGTTGAGATGCCTGCAGTGCAAGAGTCATTTTGCTCTCTGACAAGTCTCTCCTTTCCCTTTTTAGCAATATAAAATACACAATACATATCTACTCAAGCACTTCTTCAGATTTCATGGGCACAGACCTGACTCCGCAGACTCTGGAAGCTACTCAGAAAATCAGGGGAAATCTGCACTCAGAGTTAGTCAGGTAAGCTGGAGCACAGCCAACATTCCCATTGAGGGAGCACCTGGAGCAGAGAGTCCTTGGAAGGACAGACAGGTCAGAACTCCTGCCTGGGCTCACAGAACAGCATTTGTGCCTTCTGCAAGCTCTGGAGCTCGTTTTGGGAGCATTTCCCTTTTCCTGACAAAGAGCAATCACTAAACTCACCTAGAAAAGGAAGAAAGCAAAGCAAACTGCAAGTTCCTGCTTTTCTGGATGGACATCTCCCACACAAATAACTTCTTTCTAGGCTTCAGCTCTGCTTCTGAAGACACTTTTAGCCTCAGTGTTGACAAGGAAACCCACAGGACTTGGGTTTCTCTGTTTTGTTATGGTAAGCAGGCAATAAATCTGAAGCTCCATCAGGAGCTTAGCTTTTCCTGTACTTGTCTTTTAAGTGTTTGAGAAGCAGTGGGCTGCTCAGTGTGGCTTTCAGCACTGAGGAAGCTATGCAGTTACTGCACTATTAGAAAACCTCAAAGCTATTTCATTAGTAGCACAAGTAAGAGTTAGAGATGCTTTCCTTATTTTACCCTTTCACTGGTGTTTTAACCCGTTTGGCTCTCTCTTCAGATGAAGAATTCTTCTTGTCTTTTTCTTGCACAGTGCTTTCATTCTCCATTTCCAGAGCATCCTCCTTCCTTAGAGTGAGCTGTTCCTTCACTTGCTGGTTAGTAGTGTTCCCTGCTGCTGTGTCTGAGTGATCCTGTTTGGCCACAGTCTGTGTCCTGGGACATCTTTCTTTGCTTTTCTCCTTCTCAACCTGCAAAAGGAAATTGAAGCTTCATGTATTTCTGAGTCTTGCTAGAGGAGAGAAACACCATACCCAAGATGGCATAACTCAACCTTTACCTCTGGAATAATGGAGCAGGAAAAATCACTTCTCAAGTCACACAGAAAAGCATTTTCACAAGAAGACACTGTAAAGCACATTAGTCATTGGAACACTTTGAAATCACTCATGATTCAGGATGGAAAGGAAACAAGAGTGCACCTTCAGTCATGAACAGCAAGAGAGTGAGAGTGTTACTGATGGACACTGCACAATGTTAGCTGGGAAGACACAGAGGAAAATCCATGCAGCAATGGTTCCAGAGCAAACAGGACTTTGAGTGGAGGACACAGCATGCAGGAGCCTGTTCAGAAGCTATGTGCATTCTCTGATTAGCAGCAGAGCTGATAGGATAACTCCTGAGCCTGGGCTGCTCTGGTTCCCCTGAGAGTGCCACAGGTAGGGGACAAGCCTCCCCTGCTCTCCATCTGCCAGGCATGAATTTCCATCAAAGCCACAGCAACCTGCACAAAGCATCTCCCCTTAGTGATGGACAGCTAGAGGGAACAGCACCACTGAGATGGAGACAGACTAAAGAACAAGCAGTGGCAGGTGAACTTCTACCTCTTTCTGCAGCTGCACCTTCTCCTTCTCCAAAGCCAGGAAGGCTGTTTGCAGCATTTCTACTTTACTCTTAAATCTCTCCAGGTCTTGGTTTAGCTCTTCATCAAGATTCTTTTCCAGCATGCCACAGGGTTGCTGAGCACTTGCAAAAAGCCTTTCCATTTCCACTTCTCCTAGCTGGTTCTTGTGGAGAAGGCAGTCCCTGGGAACAGCATCCCTACATCCAGGCTCTTTTCCAGGTTTCCTCTCTGTTACACAAGGTGCATTTTCATTCCTTGTAGAAACAGGTGTTACTTGAGGAAGGGCCTTAGCAATGTCATCCCAAACACTTGTCTTTAAGCTGTGCCTCAGCAAGTGCTCAGGACTTCCCTCTCCATGTCTGCTACTTCCATTCTCTTCCACTTCCATAGCAGGCATTTTCCTTCTCTCTCCTTTTGCCAGAGGCACCTTTGTGCCATTGTCTTCCTCTCCACTCCAGCTACCTTCCACCTCTGCCCTCAAGTTATTGTGCTCATGCAGAACATCAAGACATGGGATCACAATTTCCATTTTGGGTACTTTTCCACCAAGCAGAGGTTCAAGAGCTCCACGTTCACTTTTCCTTTCTGCCTTCTCTCTTGGTGCTGTTGCCTGAGATGAAGCATGAGAACTCCTGAGCTCTCCACTGAAGCCATCTGCTGCCACTTGTCCCACAAGGGCACTGCTCTTCCCAGTGGCATTCACTTCCCCAAACAGCTGCTTCAGCTCTGCTGTGATGCTTTTAAAGTGTGTTTTCAACTGCCTTTTCTCATTTTCCACCCACAATCTCTCATACCTTTCTTCCCAAGGTTTTGGGCTGCACTGCTTGTCAGCACTGGGCAATTCCTCAGCTGCTGCCAGGGCTTCCTGAGGTGAACTTTGTGCTTTGCCAGGCTGAGTTTGAGCTGCTGTTGTGTCTGTCAAGGTGGCAGTTTCTAAACCATAGTTATCCTTGAGCAAGCAGGTACAGACAGGGAGAGTACCAAAAGGAAAGGAAGCTGCAGTTAATCTAGGTAAGTTCTGTGGCAAACTCACCTATAACACAAATAAGGTATTCTGAAAGCAAGCTTTAGGATAAAAACCAAGGGTTACTATATTAAAGCTTCACTGGATCACCCTTTTCTTAAAAATAAAGGACTTTCTCTGCAGACAACAGTTGCTCCTGGATTGGAATTGCCTGTCTGGTCTCTGGGACTGCTGTTACTCCTCACAAAGCAAGTTCTTCCTTCATGTTTTATTGCTTTTGCACCATTTTCCATCACAGCTGCCTACAGATCAGCACTTCCTAGACAAATCTCCCTCTTGCACTTGGCACGGGGGGGAAAAAAAGCAATTGCTCTGTTCCTCAGCACAGCACAAACCAGTCAGAATCCCAGCAAAGCAGCTGGGAACAGATCAGTGTGACAGCAAGTGTGCAACACAAGGAGCAGGATTGTGCCCTCCTGTAAGAAGACTGTCTCCAAATTCACTTCAGACTGGAACACAATCTCCTCTCCCTTCAGCATCACACACTGCTAAGTTTGCTTGACCTTACTAGTGTGTAAGACAATTGAGCAACTCAGACTCATGTTCCATACCTGCACTGGGGAGTTTTCCATGGCATCCTCAAGGTCTTCTTTTCCAGCTGATGATGACATGTGAAAGGAAGAGCCTGAGGAGTCACCTACAGTACAAGTCACATCTTTAATAACCAGCATGACTTAACACTACTGATGTACACCCAGAGTGCTCCCTGAGTCTGTATTTGTGAGCAAAACAGGAAGGCATCCCCTCAAATCTGGCAGAAGATTACCCTAGTACAGCTTTGAGATGGAAGTGGAAGAGGAGGAGAGGAGAGTTATTTCTCCTAGAGAGGAGCTGAATCTCTATTGCTGGCAAGAGAACAATGGCACTACTTTTCCCCCTAAAACAAGGATGAAAAAGAACTTGGAACTATTTGTATTGAGTACTGAGAAGTTGCAAGTTCACTTCCTTGCCTGAATATCTGTTCACCTCTGGTTTGTATTTGCAAGAGCTCACTGTAGGAACTGTGAAAGCTGAATGGGCAATTGTTTCTCATCTCATTAACCAAGATGCTAATCACCAAACACTAGCACAAAGCAACTCCAGAGCCATAAAGGTGAAGATCCTCTTTGCTGCAGGTGCAGAGCCCTGTTTGTTTCAGCAGACCCCCTGCCCCCACAGCACCTTGCCAGCACTGTGTCTGCCCAGCAGCCTCTGTGAAGAATACCTTCAATATCCTCTGCTTCTCCTAATCCAAACTCCTCCAGCACATCTGCAAAACAAACCAGCCAGGTGCCTTACTGAGCACTCCTGTCCAGAAAGACTAGGAAGCTCAACCCAGCACCACAGGAAGGGAACATTACCTGATTTCTCCTGCCTTTTTTCAGGAGAGGCTTCATTCATTTCCAGAGCAGATGTGGGAGTCTTCAGCTAAGAAAGACACAATCCAAGGATAAAAGCATCCCCAAATTCAAAGTAACTGCCTACTCTTTACTGAGCAGAAGCAGCAGTGAGTCTGACACAAACAAGTGCTTACCTGGCAATTGCTGGGCTTCTCCAAACAGCCTGCAGACCAAGAACATTTTGGGCAGTGTTATTTTATTCCATTGCAGGTTTGACTCCATTCCCCATCAGCAGTTTCTACAGCTAGCTATTGTTTGCAAGCATTATTCCAGGAGAGTACAATAGCTACTGTTCAGTCCTTATGCTCACCACACAGCAGTTGTATCAGGATACCAAAATGGACAAGCCATACTTCCCATCATGTACAATAATCATGCCAGGACCAGGGCAATTCCTGGGAAGCACTAAGGTCGTGCTTGGGATCAGAACAAGGTATCTCAGTCCTTTTGAGGAGCTGAATCCTGCTTTCCAGGATGATTTCAGGAGCCAAAGGTGGTCTGCTGTACCAAATGCTCATCACACAGTCCAACAGCACAGTGGCTGGGATTCTCCTGCAAGTGTTTCACACTGAGGAGTATTTTCCTTGCTGGTCTAGCAGCATGGGAACATCCTGAAGGATTGCTACAAGCAGCTCTGCTCTAGGGCACAGCTACAGCAGGATGAACACTGCTAGTTCCCCTCAGCCTAGGAGTGCTGCTAGACAAACACTTACCCCCTTGGCAGTGAGCCTTGCTGTGCTCCCCTGAAGGGCCCTGGGAGCATGCTCCATGTCTCTCTGCAGCTGGCAGCACACTGGGGGACACTGTCCCTGGACTCTCAGCATCTGTCTGTGTGAGTTAGAACACAGAGCTGACAATTGCCACTGATGCACTTCCCATGCCAAAGCTGCTGCTAAGCCAACTGGCACAGCATGGCATCACACAGCTTAGAGACAAAACCCCCATGTTCTCATGGGGAGTACCTCAGAATCCCAGGGAGAGTCAGCACCTTCCTCTGCTCCCACTGCTGGAAGGACACCTGCAGAGAGGCAAGCAGTGAGACACTGAGGGGTTCATTCTGCTTTATCCCACCAGTCAAGCCCTGCATCCAAAGGCTGTACAGTGCTTCTACTGCTGACCACAAACTCAGAAGGGTTACTGCAGAGTTTCCTCACAGCCAGCCACATCATTTTATGTCCTTTACACTGGCACCTCCTCTTGCCTGCTTGCCAGCAGGAGATGGCTGTGCACCACACAGCAACCAAAGCAAGAATGGCACCTGCTTCACACAGCACCATGAGTGCAAAGGAACAAAAGCTGCTCTCCCTCCCTGCTAACCCCCACTAGGGCTCACAGGTAAGGGAGGTTTGCTGTCTCAGAAGGCAGCCACCATTTTAACTCATTTACTGTGTGCTCATACTCAGAGGAAGAGCTGGGATCAGTATTTACTCACTCCTCTCACCAGGGCTGTCTCCTGAAGCATTGTGGACTCGGTGGCTATCAGTGCCAACAGAGCCTTCCACAGCCTCAACCTCTGCAGCCTGCAGCTCTTCACTGGTGTCTTCCTTCTCCTGCTCCTCCTCCTTTGCTTCCTGTGCAGGTGATTCTTCCTAGGACAGATTGACAAAACAGCTTGGAACAGCAGCTGAGACAAGATCCTCTTCACCATCCACTGGCAACTTGAAAGACACTTTTCTTATTTAAGACAAAAGGGAAACTTTGCTGAGCTTGAGTTTTCCCATGGGAATCTCTGTGTAGCCAATGCCTGATGCCATAAGCCTTAGCCCTGGCTCTGCAAAGCCCCCAGGAAGCACTTCCTCCTGTCAGCCTAGCTCTCTGCTTTGGCCAGGAGGAAGGCATCTCCTGCTGTCACAAAAGGATGATGAAGAGACAGATACATGTGAAGTGTTCACAGACATTCAATTCACCATTTGCTTGCCCTTGTGATGGAGTCACCTCTGTATACCTACCCTGGGCCTGGAGGGCAAGGCTTCTTGGACATTCTTTTGACACCTCATTAACTCCCTGCCTTGTTTCAGTGCTTCACAGGCTTTATCATCTGTTTCTTCATCTTGCTCCTCATCATCCTCAGGCTCAAGAAGGCCAGAGTTCAGTCTGTGACTTTCAGGCCTTAGGTTTGTTGTTGCTGACCAAGAATTATCTCCACTGTCAAAGGCATCACTGAAGCTTGACTTCTGATCCTTCAGAGCACAGCTCTCTGAGCTATCTGAGGGAGGCTCAGCTTCCTCTTTGTCCCAGCCTGCAAAACAGGGCTCAGCATCTCTGTGAGACTTCTCCTGAAGCATGCTTTTCCTGTTCCAGCTTCCTTGTGTACCTTGCAAGTTATTTAGGCTTTGGCAGACAGCTTGCTTTGGCACTGGCTTGCAGGACACTTCATTATTCATTATCTTGGGAGCCATGGCGCTCAGGTTTTCTTGCACCTTCTCATAACACCCAGCTATGAAAGACACAGGAGTATCAGCAGATTCCTCCACCTTCTCATCATCACACACCTCTCCAGTTCCACTCTGATCTTCCCCTTCAAGCTTAGCATTACTGAAGCACTCCAGTTTCTGACTCATTTCCCCTTTAGGTTCTGTTTTCCTCCCCTGCCTCTCCTCCAGTATGTCATGAGAGTGAGTTTCTTCATCTTCCAGATCTTCCTCCTCCTTTTCATCTTGAGTATGATCTTCCTCCTCCTCCTCTTCTTCCTCCTCTTCCTCCCCTTCTTCCTCACTTCCACTGTCATTTTCCTCATGTTCCTCCTCCTCCTCTTCCTCCTCCATTTCTTCTTCCTCCAGGTTGCTTGCATCTGAGGCATCTGGATTCAGCAGCTCTCCACCTCCTGCTCTGTTCAGCTCTGCATCTGAGGAGGTTCTTGGCTTGAGGCTTTTCTTTGGTGACTTCAGGCTTTCAATGACAGAGCCATCCTCCTCCTCCTCCTCCTCCTCCTCTTCAAGCACAAGAGAAGGGAAAATGCATGTGAGCACAAGGAGTAATGGCAATAGCACCAGGCCTGTTACTAGAGGAGCCAGCTAAGGGATGGGCAGGATGGAAGCACAATGCTTAGGAGGGGATAGGGGATTCATACCTTCATTTAACAAGAGGATTTCTTTTTTCCTGACATGACCAAGTGCTGTGTTTTCACAATGCTCCTTTTCTCATTTATTACAGCACAAGGCCATGTCCAGAGAGCTCCTCAGCAAGCCTACTTCTCTCTTTCAGTACCTCAGGTCATCTTGTTCCAATAGCTTACCCTTTCTCCTGAGCTTCTGGGAAGCCTTCATCAGCAGTGTCAAGTTTGGCTTCTGCAGCTTCTGTAGATAAAGATTGATTTCAGAAGAAAATACATCTCTTTTAAACAGTAACAATCACAGATCCTTTGTTCACATCAAATCCTGAACAGCAAATCCACCAGGCTCTCCTGTAAGCACTAAGATAAACTCCTCCCTCTGAGTCCACTTACCAAAGTACCCCTGAATTCCCAAACCATGCCAGAAAAATGCATCACTTTATTCAAATCAGCACAAGAAAATGAAGTCATGTTAACAGTAAACATGCTTGCATCTCCAGCATCACAGAGTGCCTTCAGCTACCAGGCCCAGGTTCCTCAGCCCTGCAGAGCCCCTGGCCAACAGGAGAGCTGCTCCAGGAGCCCTGACAGGGCTTGGCAGTTCTCCTGAGCATTAGTGAGAGCAGGAGGCATGAGAGCTGACAAAAAGAATAGTGTCCAAGCATTCAAAAGAGAGGAGAAGCATGCAGTGTGAGATTACATGCAGTGCCATCCCACAGAAGAGAAAAGATGGCTCATCTGAGCACCTTAAGCACTGAGTGCTTGAGGAACCTGACCAGGAGGAAAGGAGAACTAGGTGAGGAAGGATTTCAGGAGACCTTGACCAAGTGATGCCCTTTTTCTTTATCAATTAGGATTCTATCCCCAAATTCACAAGGAACAGTAACAATGTTTGGAGAAGAACAGATCAGGTCCTAACAGGAACTCACAAACCCTTAGGGTCTGCAAATCTGAGTCAAGGGAACAAATGAATAATGCATTTGTTCATCTCATCACCTGTTGCTCTTTTGCCCCAAACACAAACCTACTGCATGCTCTGCCACAGCTTTGAGGAGAAACTCACAGCAGAAGAAAGGCTGGCAGGCCAGAGACTGCTTCTAAGGAGAGAACAGCAATGGCTGGCACCACAGTGTCCTTCAAGCCCAGAGAGAACTTGCCTCCACATCACTTATCCTGAGAGGACATTGCTCTGGGGCATTCTCCATACCTTGGGGGTGAAATCAAGCTCTTCCTCCTCAGAAGTATGCCAGCTGTCATCAGTCCCCACTTTCTCAGAGCTCCTTCAGAAGCAAAGCAAAAGCCAGTGAGCACTGTCTCCCTCCCAGCATCCCTCAGGGAAGGCTTAGGTGCTTTGTCAAGTCTTACCTCACTGAGTCTCCTTCAGAGAAGTCATCTAGTGCTGCTGAAACAGGAATGGACATGCTGCAATTACATTGGGCATGCTAAAGCTTAACCAGCACATATCAGTGTTCAACATGGCATGGACAACTCTACAGGGAATAACAGAATGAGACTTAGGGGAGGCAACTCAGCACAAGGCAGCAGGAATACATGCATTTCCAGAACAACTGCTTCTTCAAACCCCAGCAAACACACCTGAACAAAAACCACTAGTCCTTTGGACTCTTACAGGATCAAGCAGGTCAGAAGAGCCCTCAGGAAGTCTCTTAGCCAACCACCTCCTCAAAGCAGGCTCAGCTACCAGGTCAGATGAGGCTGCTGAGGGTTTTATCCAGCCCAGCCCTGAACATGTCCAAGGAGCAGCCTGCCAAGCTCTCTGTTCTGCTGTGCTGAGCATGGGCAAGCTTCTCACACCCAAGCAGAAACTCTCCTGCTTCTAGTTATGCCTCCTGCATCTCTGCCTCCTCTCAGCCAGTCCTGGGCAGCAGCTGGCTTTGTCTTCTCCTCATCTGCACTGGAACCAGCTGCCAGGTCACCTCTCCATGCTGAACAAGCCCAGCCTCCTCAGCCTCTCCTCAGAGGGCAAGGACTGCTGCCCCTGGGGAGCCTGTGGCCCTCTAGAGACCTGCTCACTGCTCAGAGACCAAGCTGCCTGGCACTGGGGGCTCACCATTCTACTAGGGAGCTGGGCAATCCTCAGAGTGCCACCTGAGGGTGACTGCCACCTTCCCCAAGTGCTGACCTGCTCACCAAGATGAAATACAAGGGCTCTTCCAACCCCCAGGGAGAAGGGAAGAAAGAAGCAAGTACAACCTCCACCCAGGAGCTATTTCAGTGCTCCTCAAGTTTTTGGAGATTAATTCTTGTGTTAACTAGCACAACAAAATGAAGTTCCTTAGAAACAGGAGACTGGTGACCTTCCATCAAGCCACATGATGAAACCAAACCAAGGTCTGGGACAAAATCAGTCAAGTGAAAAGCAAACAAAGGCATACCATGCCTGAGGACATCTCCTCTACCACCAGGGCCCACAAGAGAGCGTGGAAATTTTGTCTGCCCTAAAGACAGGGCTTCTGGAGCAATTCTGGTGAGGACATCTCCTGATAGTAAGGACTATAAAGATCCTAGGTGTGTTACTGTGTATTGTACTACAGGTTCACATGTGAAATGCTACTGCATGGAATACCTTTCCTTGATTTTCCTGTTCTTGATGTCTGGCTAGGAGATCCTTGGATTCCTATGTCCATTTAGGAAAAGGCATGGAAAGGACAGATGAAACAATGACACACAATGAGTCTGAATTCCCAGAGAAAACATAAGCAACACATCAACAAAGCTAGAGGAAAGGGAGAATGTACTGTGAGCATGGGCCTGCTAGAAACACAATCATCTCCAGGACTCTGCTCTGAAGGGACAATGGCAAACCCTGGGACTTTCCACGTTCCATCCTCACATTCCAGCATTCTGAGACACTGAAACAGACTAGCAGAGATATCCTGCCAGTGCTGTATTCCCTTCAGCTTGACTGGTTCTTGTCTGGCAGGGAGTGCCAATGCTCCAGAAGCTGCTGCTGCAGCACATCCGAGGATTCTCAGGATGCAGGACTTTGTGGGGGCAGCACAGGCTGCAGGGTGCTACAGCCTGACAAGGACCTGCAAGCAGCAGCACTTCAGCTGTGCTGTTCCATCTGCTGCCTCCCCTGCAGCCCCTGGTGAGCAGGACAAACACCCACAACACAAAGCACCCAAAGAAGAGGCCACAGGGACTCTGCCCACAGGCTGCTCCATGCCTAAGGATCCTACCTCCCATGTCCACAGCAGGAGCCCCCAGGGTCAAGCCAGCAGCTCCTGCCTGCTGAGGAGAGCTAAGCACACCTGCAGAAGCTTCTCCTGGCTTCTCTGGCTCTGCGTGCTCTGCCAGGTACTTGCTAACACTGGAGAGAGAAGCAGAGGAAAGAGATTTGGTAAAAGCAACCACATACTTGCAGATAGCATTTAACAGAGCAGTGAGCAGCCACTTCCTAGCCATCCAACACATATTCCTAGCCACAGGACTTCACAGACTTATAGACTCACTAAGAGTAATGCCTGCAGGACTTACTGCGTGACTGCTGCACCCTTTACTGCAGCCATGTTCATTCTGTAGATGCATATTCATACCTACAAAGTTGTTAAACCCTGCTTGGTACATATTTTCCAGCCTGGCTTCCAAGCACACACAACTGTGAAGAAGGAACACCCCCAGGTCCAGAGCCAGGCATGAGAGGAGGAGAACTTCTCCAGATTCAAACCAAGTGGGTCTCAGATGTCCTCTGCAGCAAGGCTGTTAGCAGCTGCTCACTGCAGTGGAAGCCAGCAAGGACAGGGATGCTGGGCTGGGAAAGGGTTTCCATGCACTGCACTCTGCCAGGCTCCTCTCACAGCTTCTACTGGGCAGATGTGACCCTAGCCACACAGAGTTCTGGCTCATATTGTCCCCTAGGCACAGGAACAACACATCTCAGAACACATCACAGGTCTCAACACAGCACCAACACTTTTCCAAAGGCACACTGATAACTGATTCCCAGGAGCAGTGCAAGCTTTACCTGCTATAGCCACGAATGGTAGCATGGTCCTCAGCTGTCCAGCCATCAGCATCCTTCTGGGAAACATCAGCTCCATAGTGAAGCAGAAGTTGGATCAGATTCAGCTCCCCCTCAGAAGCAGCAGTCATGAGTGGTGTTCTGCAAGAGCCCAAACAAGCCTTCAAAGAGGTCATTGCACACAGACACTCCAATGACATCTATCAAAGCAGGTGAAGTGTTCAAGCTTCAGACCAAGCTTCCACACAGACAACATTTCCATGCAAACCATGCCAAATCCCTGTTTTTTCCGAGCTCCCTGCCATGCCTCTCATCATTCCAACCTGCAGAGCACTACCAGAGGCCCATGCAGAGCTCTGGCAAAGGCCTCACCTCTCCCACTGGTCTCCAGCATGCACATTGGCTCCTTCTTTAAGGAGAAACTCTACCATCTCCTCCTGGTGTGCAGAGACAGCAAGGTGAAGGGGGGTACACTGCTCCTGAAAGGCCAGAGCAATACATCAGGTTCAATTTCAAAGCCCAAAACCCCTTCCAGAGCAATGTGAATGCAGCTTTCTGGAGGCATTTCCTTCCCAAGCCTAGGTTTACCTTGTTGGGAGCATCCACAGTGGCACTGTGCTCAATGAGCAGCTGTGCCACAGAGGTGCTGGGACACACAGCAGCTAGGTGCAGGGCACTGTTGCCATCAGCATCTGTCAGATTTGGCTCAGCACCATTTGCTAGCAGAATAGCCACACATTTTTCTTGCTGGCACTGTACTGCCTGGGAACAACACACAAGAAAAGGGAAAACTTCCAGTATTTACCTTTTACTCTGTTACAATTCCCTCAGCTTCCCAATGCTGGAAAAGAAAAGCACCTACAAGGATTAGCTCACATATGCCTATTCCACACCAATCACAACACCCAGGTTTCTACAGAGGCCTGTGTAAAGAATCCTGCAAAATACATCCTGTGGGGCCTAGGCAAGAAGTCCCTCTTAGGAGAGCACAACACATTCCACATACCTTCATCAGGGGTGTTCTGTAATCATTGTCAAGAAGGTTTAGCTCACAGTTGTTTTCTACAAGATAAGTAACAACATCCACGTGGCCATTGGCACAAGCAAGATGCAGAGGTGTCCTAAAAATGGAAGGTATGAAATCAGCACAGACAGACAACTACAGAGATCATTTCAGCCTGTGACAAATGGATATGGCCACACGTTTCATTTTGCAAAAAGCAAGTTTAAGGAACAATTTCTCCTTCCATTACCAGTAACAGCAGTTGCACACTGAATGCCTGAGGCTGCCTAGCAAAAGCTCTCCCCAGCATCCACTCAGCAAGGTGACATTTCCTTCCCTGCTGCTGTAATCCTAGGCTGATCACCCATGGGGTAGCAAAGAAGTGCTGATGCCTCAGCAGCTGCAAAACAGCCCCACTGGGAGAGCACAGGGAAACAGCAACGTGCTTCCAACAGTCCTTGAGCAGACAAGCCAGCAGCTACAAGGTAAGCAATGCAAAGCCCCAGAGTTCCCCCTGCCAGGGTAAAGCTCTCTCAGCGATTAGCTCTGACGCAGGACCCATAACTAGCCAGCATCACCTCTGCAGGGCTTCCAGCTCTGTGCTGAGCTTTGCCTGAGGGCTTTGCAAGACCTCCCCCGACAAGCTGCCTGCTCCTAACTGATGCTGTTCCAAGGGTACACAGCCAACAAGTGGAATTTCTTCCTACTATCTCATCCAATCAGGTCTCTTTCAGTTTAAAACCACTGCCCATCATCCCATGGCTGCACTCGCTGATAAACAGCTCCTCCCCATCTTTGCTGTAGGCTCTCTTTCAGTACTGAGAGGCTCTTGTAAGGTCTCCCTGGAGCCTTCTCTTCTGGAGCCTAAGTAACGGCAGCTCTCAGCCTGTGCTCGCAGAGGAGGTGCTCCAGCCCTCTGACCATTTCGGTGTCCCCGCTCGAGCAGCTCCGTGTCTTCCTTATGCCGGGGACCCCATCTTTGCAGGACATCTCTTTTACGTCTTTTCAGTCCAGTGAATCAATCACTTTTCCAGCAAACTCTGCAGTGTCCTCTGTGTCCCTCAGAAGCTTCTCCCACCACCTGTGAGTCTCAGCAATGCCTCCACCTCCTCTGCTTCTGGGCTCTTCCCCACACCTGTCTCTCGGGGTTTCAGGCTTTCTCGCAGCATGACTCGATTCCCACAGCCCCGCCGAGGGCTGCAGCTGCCCCGGCGATGCCAGGCCCCCCCTAGCCCGCTGCGGGTCGCCCCTTACCGCTGCGCCTTGTCCCGCGCGTCGATGCCGTGCTTCCTCAGCCCCTGCCACAGCAGGGCCAGGTCCCCGCTGGCGGCCCCGCGGTGCAGCTTGCTCAGGTCCTTCTGCCGCAGCTTGTAGGCACCGGCAGGGCTGGGCAGGGAGGCATTGCCGGGCAGCGGCTGCTCCTTCTTCTTCCTGCCGAAGCTGAAGATCTTCTTCATGCCGCGGCAGGGAGGCGGGCGCGGTCCCGCTCAGGAAGCAGGGGAAGGCACCTCCGCCTGCGGCCGCAGCGCGGAAGCTCTGCTCCTGAGCCAAGCCAAGTGCCGGCTGCTGCCGAGCGAGCCGTCGACGGTCCGGGAGCTGAAGAGACCCAACGGTTGTGCTTCCCCGGTGGCAGCAATGGTCACCAGGGCCACAGCCCCCACAACAACACTTAGGCTCCCGCAGGCGCCATTACACCGTAAGGCGAGGGTAAGCGCTTCTCCCTCCCCGCCAGGGCAGCCCGCAACGCGCCTGCGCCCTCAGCGCTCGGCGCGAGTTCAAGCTCGGGTGGGCTGGGGCAGGGACAGGGGTCATGGCTGGCACAACACGAGCTAGCACTGAGCCCTGGGAGCTAAAAGCGCTAACAATGCCCTAGGGTGCCCCCTGCACTGCTTTGTTAGCTGGTGCGGGGAGGTGCCAGGCCCGCGCTGCTCTGGGCTGGTGCGGGGAGGTGCCAGGCCCCCTCTGGGCTGGTGCCCAAACGCAGCTCCTGGCTGCTTTCCCTTCGTTAGTCCTTAGCCAGAGAAGAGTTACAAACAAAACCCCTGCACAGTCTACCCTCCTCTGCAATACTGGGTCCAGTTCTGGAGCCCTCAACACAGAAAGGACATGGAGCTGCTGGAGCAGGTGCAGAGGAGGCCACGAGAATGCTCAGGGGCTGCAACACCTCTGCTCTGAGGACAGGCTGAGGGAGCTGGGATTGTTCAGCCTGGAGAAGAGAAGGCTTCAGGGGGAACTACTAGTGACCTTCCAGGACCTAAAGGGANAGAGCTCCCTTCCAACCCTAACCACTCTAGGATTCTACGATTCTATGAAAACAATCAACGCAAATGTGCTTATTTCTAAAGCTTCCACTCCTCCATTACAGACCACAGCCCTGATCCTTCCCTGGGACACTCTGCTCTTCCTGGGAGGCAGGGGCTGCAGGAGAAAGCTCAGCTAAGCCTGGCAGAACTTTTCTCAGCCTGATCGAGAGAAAACTGACAGTTCAGATATGTCTTAGCTAGCTCATTAGTGTTAATTTAGTTTTGTTTGTTTGGGGGTTGTTTTGTTTGTTTTTCAATAATTGAGTTTCTTATAATGTTATTGCATTTGTAGGTCAGGCTGATGGCCCTGAGCTGAAAAGTAGGTATTGAAATATTCAAATGATCTTACTTTAGTCATTTGGACTGCTTGTATGCTTTAGATGAAGAAACACTTGGGCTGGCCATGGTCCCTGTCCCAGCACAGTCATTCCTCTCTGGAGCTCAACATGGGTTACGTTAGGTTAGTGTTTGCAATCTCTTTCCTAAGCACTTAAGGTTAAATACTGCAAAAGTTTCCAGTAGTAAACCAGGAGTTGCTTGTAGATTAAAACATTAAATGTTCATTGAAAAATGCACTCACAAAGGTTGCTGTTTGTGTGTTCCCATGGTGGTTATTTGCTCCTCATCCTTCTTATGGCCCATGACATTCTGACCTTTTAAGTGTAAGGCTATACAAGAGACTTTGATAATATTAGATATTAATACAGTAAAAGCTATTTTAAGATGTTTTATTACTTCTGTTTCTAGCATTTTCACTTTTTTCCTGAGTATTCACTGCCCAGTCTCTCACTGCTGCCTGAGTCAGGAGACCTGTCCCTGACTCGAGTTTGATGCATCCTAGCAGGGAAGTTGTCAGAAGTTAAATTCATGATAATTACAGCCAGAAACTTGCCTTGTCATGATCATGTAGAGAAAGACTGATGCAGACATCTTCACTGGATTTATAGACTTGTGTTAATCTTTCTCACTAGTGATTTCTAAGAGTGTAATACTTCCTGATAACCAGAGAGAGCTTATTGCCTGTTAGAGTGTGCAGCTAAATATAATCCATTCTTGCCTGCCACAGTCTGTACCTCAAATGCATTCACTTTAATACTACAAACCAGTGAATTATAACACAGCTAGGTCCTGGGCTCAGCTCTCCAGGTAATGAAATATGTTGTCATCTCAGTGGTGTTGGGATTAAGGGTGAACGTTTGCTAAAGCCATGACTTTACCAAAAAAAGTGTATTTTAAATTGTTGTTATATTTTCTAACCAGCTTGTAGTTCAGCAAGCTTCCAGCTTGAATGCCTGTGAGTGTGACTTGAGATGTGCTCAGAGCAGTAGGATAAATGTTTGCAATTACAAAAACATGGAATTAATTGCAAAATACAAACCCTGTATACTTGCAATAGAAGGGACAGATTTCAACATTTTTGAAGCTAGCTAAGGTGAAACTTACACAGTTGCTAGAAGCAATACCTAAAGATGTTTTGGGGTTTCTAGCCAAAAGAATGAGCATAGTATTTTGACAAAAGTTTGTGTTAGGTCTTGTAGTAGAATAATCACTAATTCAGTTAAGCTTAGTGCCACTATTTTTCCATCTGTAAGACCATCTGTGGTATCTTTTGTGTGTTGAGAATCTAGAGGACATGAGGATTCTTACCTCCCAGACAGAATGGCAGAGATCCTCCTGCAGGCTGACGTCAGGTGATTTCCAGTAAGGAAACTCCACCTGTGCTGTCTGCCACCTCAGATGGCAAAAGGAAGAGTTCTTCTGGCTCCTAGAGTGTCATCTGCAGCATAGTGACTAGTTCTGTGCTTCAAAGGCATACTAAAATGAGTGAAGTTATTTCTGCTTCTGTCTATTGGAAAGCCAAATATCGCAATTAGCCTTTCTCTGCTAAGGTAAAAAACCCTCTGGTGTTTCCTAGCACATGGTAGCAGCCTGTGGTTAAATAGGAGTGCTTTGGTGAGAGTAAACATTCAGCACATTGCTGCACTGCTGCTTGTCCTGCTAAGTTTGGTCATGTAACCTTCCTCAGCCTGTGAGTGTGCAGATTGTAAAACCCTGGCTTTAAAAAAGCCAGAAATCACCTGTGAGTGATTTGCAAGTCACAGGCTACAACTTGCACTAGAGCAAGAGCTGAGCTATGCAAGTCTAAGTCACACAAACCCCACTAAATAGGTAAGCAGGATTCTCTGCTCTGCTCTTAGCAGCTCCTTGATTACATCCTATCAGATTCATTTTCAGGCATGTAACTAGAACAAAACAAGTCTATGGCACCTCTAATTTAGTTGTTTACTCCAGTTTTGGATCTGCTCTTTCCCTGGTGCCTGATTACCATCAGAATAAGAAGGCATGATCCATAACAAGGCCTGGCAAAATCTCTCCTCTGAGCTTTGCTAAAGACACCGATATTTATTGAAATATGCTTTATGTTTTCTAAGGCACTTTTACCTCTCCAGCACTGCAGACTGAGTGAGCTTTACTGAGCTAAAGTCCCCGTGGAGTATAATAATGAATACATTATTGCTCTAAGCACAATTGAAAAGGAAGATCCAAAAATAGCTTCCATCTTTACCTGGGGTGACAGCATTAATATTCAATCCCTTTGCCTTCAACTTCAGACTATTCTGTTCCTGCCACTGCTAATGCATGGGCTTTATGTCTCCTGAAAAACCAACAGCAATGTTTGAAACTCTTCTAAATGAGGAACATTTAGCATCTGCCATAAAAGAAGTCATTGGCCTTGTTGTTTGAAATGAGCAGCTGTACAGGAGCTGCTCAGCATTGCTGCTGGAGCCCTGAAAAACCCTTTGAATACAGTTGGTGCCTTAATTTTATGGCCTGCACTTCAGATGTAAAATAGCACGGGAAATACACTTTTCTATAAAACAATAGAAGTAAGACAGCATTTGAGGGAGATTTATCCTATCAGGGATCCACATGAACATACCTGTAATTCCAATTGCTGCCTTGGGAGAAGTGTTTGCAGCAAGATGGTTTAACTGGCTGACAGGCAATTACTCTCTGAAAGATGTGGGCTCTGCAGGCAGTTCCTGTGTGTCACAGATCCTCACCAGCACACACAGGGCACCCTCAGAGCCTGCTGACAGGGACAAGCTTCTCAAACAACTTACAAATGCTCGGAGTATTTAGCAGACACTCCAATTGATCCAGAGTTAATGTTACTTGAATTACTTAGGGAAAACACAGCTTGCCTGTGTTCTCAGGCAGAGGTTCTGCTGTGCTAGCCACAGCAATCAAGTGACTGGATGCTCCAGTGATTTTTTTGCCAGATCTGAGGGTGGTTCTCATTTATTCTCAGATAGAAACTGTACTGCTGTATCTTCTTTCTCCCTCTCCCTCCTCTGTGAGAGGTCTAACAGAAAGTCAACAGCTGAACTGAATTTGGTTGAGCTCAGGCCCACAGGAGCCCTCCAGACATGTGGTGCCTGATATGGCCTTGCTGAGCAAGAGGCACCAGGTTAGCTGAACACCTTCATAGATTCAGAGATGTCCTGGGCTGGAAAGGACTCACAAGGATCATTGAATCCAATCTGCAGGGAAAGAAGAATGGACAAAGGTGCAGAAAAACAAGCTCATGAAGTTAAGATTGCATGGGAAGGCATTGCCAGAGCTGGGTTGGTGCTAAATGCAGCCTCTTAGCTGCTAAAATGCCTTAAACTTTTGGTTTCTTGCTGAGGCATTAAGGGTTGCAATTAACTCTTATTTTGCCTTCTAGTACATCAGCATTTTGTAGACAAATTTGGGCCACTGAAAAGGATCCCTTAGAATCTCTTTCCCATCTTGAATGCCTCCTTGCTTCCATAGAAGAGTCCAGGATTATCTAGCAAATCTTATCTGGTAAACTCAATGCATTTCCTTGCTAATCTAATGTCTGATGAGTGCCAAGATATCAAAGGTTGGATCAGAAATGGTCTATAAATATCAATAGAACAAAGCAAGAATATTAATAGGAAAAAAATTGCCAGGTTCACTAGCACTGAGTGCAGCAATGAAAACTGTAAATGCAGCTTGGCAAGAATCTAACCCATTAGGCTGAGTTAGTTGACATCTTTCTTTCTTTTCCTGGTCTAACCAGAAAGAGTTGCTATTAAATAGCATCTTTTGCAAGTTCTTTATCAAAAGAGCTACAGCAGGTACTGAATTGAACATTCAAATGCAAATCACAGGAAAAAACGTGGAATTCAGGCCTGGCTCTGAAGATGTCACTGCAGCTCTTGCTTCCAGCTGGAAAATAAAGCACTTTCATTGAATCACACAATCATTATAGCTAGAAAAGCTCTCTGAGCTCCTCCAGTCCAACCTCCACCCAGCACTAACCCATGGCCCCAAGCACCACAGCTCCACGGATTTGAGCCCTTCCAGGGATGCTGATTCCACCTCCTCCCTGGGCCAGTGCCTGAGAACCCTCTGGGGGAAGGAATTCTTCCTAACCATCGTGATTCTGTGACTCTAAGTGCAAAGTAATCTTTACTCACACAGAGTGACAGCCATTGCCCCCTTGATACTTGTCTTTTGAAGTCTGACTGTTTGGAAGAGGATTCCTCAGGGAGGCTGAGAGGAGCAGCCTGGACTAGCAGAGCCCCTGGGGAAGAGGGAGGCAGACAACCAGCTGTCTGCTGTAGGAAGGAATGGAGGGGAATTAGAGAAAGCCATGTTGTGGGACAGAACAGCCAACTGAACACACATTGCACCTCCTCTCCTCCAGGGATGAACTGCCCTTGGCTGATAAAAGAAGCCTGGGAACATGTGGAGCCCTAAATGTGCACAGCCCTTCCCTGTGCTGCAGGAGCAGTGAGGGAGCAGAGGAATCTGCTAACTGCAGCTGCTGTCAGTGTTTAGCATACATGAGGGGGTGGCTGGGACACAGACTTCTGGTCTCCACACTGCTAAATGAATCAACAATTTACTAGTAATGGGCTGTTCCAGCCTAAAAAACCCAAAACATAACACGCAGAATACAACTCTGCTGTTAACAGGAACCAGAGGATGTTCATGAGGAAGAAGTGATGTATTTACTATCTTTCCCAATATTTCTTTCCTACAGTGATGCTTTTACTGCTTTCCATTCAGTGACACTTCTGCATAATCAAGGGAGGTGTTTAGGGGCTGTTCTAGCACAGGGATTTGGGGGAAACATTCACATTTATGGCACACCAGTCTTGCAGTGAAAAATGAGGTAAATAACTAAAGCAGAAAGTAGTGCCTGGGCTGTCTTGGTGTGCCCAGGAAAAGCACTTGGGCAGCTTCATGCTGGATCTGGTTCTAGGCAGCTCATAGAATGGTAGAATGACAGAATCCTTCTGGTTGGAGAAGCTCTCTGAGCTTCCACCAGCACTGCCAGGCTCCCCACTAACCATGGCCCCAAGCCCCACAGCTCCAGGGCTTTGGACCCCTCCAGGGATGCTGATTCCACCTCCTGCCTGGGCCAGTGCTGAGATCCCTGTGGGGAAGCAATCCCTCAGCAGGCTAGCAGCCTGTGGATTAATTTTCACAGCACTCTTTCCAGGGTAAGCTTCCCAGCCCCTCTGTTCAGGATGTGCTTTCAGGACATGAGTCACCTAACAGCATCAATCTTCAGCTGTACCAGTCCTGAGCCCTGCAATGTGTAATTAACTGGGCAATAGCTAACTAGAAATGTAATTACTGCTTAGGATGTAGGACCACGATATAATAAAGACTGCTTTTTTTTTTAACTTGGCTATAAAAGAGAAATGAAGACACTAGGAGTAATGATGCAGATTTTAATGCAACACTCCCCTTGCTATGCAGCTTGGCAGCATGCTCCCAGCAGATCATTTTGCAGTGCATCTATACAAATAAGAGTCTCCTAACTCACTGCCATGGCCTCTTATCCCCTGCTCATCCCCTTAATGAAAGCAACAAGAAGTGAGGCTTTCCAATCTGTTTCAGTGGCTTAACAACCTAAGTGACATAAAAACCAAGTCCCCAGTGGCTTCAAAGCCATGCCCCTGCAGTCCTCACGGAGCTCACACTTCAGCTAAGTCCTTTTGCCAGCAGGAGATACCAGGGACAGCCACGCTGCTCCCTCCTGAGCTGGGCTGGCCCCTCTGGAAGTGCCTGTGGCATTGATGCTCTGCTTGATGCTCTGGGCTGGCACAGCTGTCAGCACTGGTGCAGAGAGACCTGCCCAGACCTTGAGCTGACATTGCCTTAGGACCAGACATCAGCTAATGAGAGCATGAACTGTTAAACAGAAAGAAGATAAGAAAGTAGTTTGATAATCATGGAAACTTTCCACTTGCAAGCTGGGAGGAAAAAAAAAGATACAAAAAACTGACTGAAACATTTCATTGCCTAAATGATGTCTCTAAAGAGTTCATGTGCTGATCTGCCTCCTGGTTCCTCTGGCAGGAAGCTTACTGAGAAGTGTTTGAGATGTTGAAATCCTTAGCCTATGGCAGCACTTCAGCCAACAAGCAGGAGTGACTCTGGTCAGCCCTCCTAGTGTCACACAAGGATGCACACTCTATTCTGATGGCAAACTGAGGAGTTCATGGCTCCTGGAAAGTACCTTGAGATCTACTAATGGAGAGCTCTACCTAGCTCTAGATAATATTATTATTAGCATTAATTACAACAGCACAAAGCATAGCAGGAATGAGTGGGGAGGCACAGTGGGATCCTCCCAGCACATCTCTGAGCAAGCCTAATAAGAAATAACAACATTTAGTGTGAATGTCTTGTGGTTTGAATGTCTGCTAGTCATACAAATGTCCCCCAGTCCTCGACCTCAGTCTGCAGCTCCTCTTATGCCCCAGAGATCTTCCCAGGGCTGACCTGGAGGATGCAGTTGGCATGAGGAATGCTTGAGGAGCTAATGGCTGTGCTCACAGAACAAGGCTGCACCTGCTGGGCTAAAGGAGGCAGAACTGATGCTTGTGCTCTTAACAACCCATGGAGAGGGAAGAAAAGGAGGCTGCTGGAAAACATTTTGTTACCCAGGGAGGGGCAGGGCTTCCTCTCCACCACAGCAGGGAAGGAAATTCAAAGGGAAAAAGGAGCATTCAGTTTTGGATAACCAAAGGAGCTACAGGAGATCCTTTACCAAGCAGACCTGGATCTTCTCTCTTTCTTTAGCTCTGTGCCCTCATGCTTTTTCCTATACCTTTACTTCTTGGCTGAGGGAAGGCAGAAGGCACGATGGGTCAGAGCACTTCTCAAGGGATTAGGAGGAATCTTTAGCTGCCTGTGTGTGGCTGGCTTCACCTTTCTCACTCCAATCTTTCCACAATTTTGGGGCTTTTTTTCCTCCATACTTTAAATTTGTGTCTTCCAAGGCTGACTTTTCTATATTTATCTAGGTCTGTAATGGGGAATCATTGGGCAAATGAGCTACCCTTCCCTAACCTTTATTATTCTTTCAGTTTCATCAGCTCTTTCCCAGAACTGAGGGCATGAAGCAGTCTCCTGAATCTGAAGTTAATGTCTCTGAGTACTCTCATTCTACCTCTGTAATTTCATTAAGAAGAAAAGAAGGTGTTTGTCAGTCTCTTTAATTTCAACATCTGGGTATAAAATAGAGCAAGTCAGGATTTGTGTTAAACTGAGCTTGCTTTTTGAGTCCAGTGGCAGTTATGGAACATGAAAGCACTTACCTAAGAGTCAGCCTGAGTGATGTGCTGTGTCCCTGGGGGTGCCACCAGGGCAGAGATGCTGGCCTCTGCTTTGACAGCATCCTTGGCAATTTTGGAATAATCTTGAAAGATGTTTGCCTAAATGATAAGTTTTTACCTCTGGGCATTGCTCTTGCTGCTCTGAGTGTGATGCCAGCTATGTTCTTGTGAGGAATTATCACTGCAGACAGCAGAGACAGAGGAGTTTACATTGCACTCTGCTACTTCAGTCTCATCATCTCCTGATGCCACAGTTCAACCATGTCTCTTGTTAACAAAACAGGAGCAACAATTCCTCACCATATGGAAGAGATATTGATATGCAAGCAGACATTAGCCACATTAGCATTTCCCACCAAGCATGCTCATCTGTGTAACTGATTCAGTAATCAGATGTGTTCTCTCATGTCTGCAATGAAGCTCATCATCTTTGCTAATTGAAAATGCCCAGGCAAGCCCATGAACTGTAAGTAATCTAGTTGTGGGAAGAAGTTGTTGAGCTTCTCTTTGTATTTTCTCTTTTTTGGAGAGTCTGATTTGTTACTCTGCACTACTGGAGAGCTTTTGTGCACTCCTGCTGCTGTGAAGGGTTTTACTTCAGTGCATCTGCTCAGGGATGGGTTAGGGTGCTCACAACTCGTGACATGTCAGAGTGGAGCTGCAGTTGGTGTCACAGAGCCAGGCTTTCTGCTCTGGATTGTGGTGACTGCCTTTTGCATTTTGCAAATGCTTCTTGTCCTGCAGCCTTTCTGTGGGGATCTGTGGCTAAATCTGTACAAGTCAAGACCTCTTGGATCTGTCTTATTCTTCTTAGTAACAAATTCCCTCTTTTTCCTCTCATTTATATTTAGTCCTAATACCTCACAGCCCTTCCTTAAATAAATGGTCCCATTTAGCAGCAGAACACAACCTAAAAAGTCCATTACAGCCTTACCTCTTTGCTACAGATTTATCTAAGCTGTTTAGTTGCTGTTAGAACTCCACTCAGGAGCTTCCCATGTCCTGTTTCCTCTCCCTTATCTCCCTTATCTTTCTGAGAACACGAGGCACACACTGATAATTCTCTGCTGCTGTCTGCCTCCTGCCAGGCTGTGCCCCTACCTGCATCCTGCACAGCTCAGAGCAAGGCACTAGGCAATTGCATGGATTAGTTTATCCATGGCAATCCCATTGTTTTCCCTCAGGACACTGGGTGTAGAATTCATTGCAGTGCTTACACAGATGTGTGCAGCAGGGAGGTAGGAATCAGCCTGGGCCCAGGGCAGAGTGGTGCTGTTGCTGGAAAAGCTCCTGAGATGTGTTCCCTGCTGCTGCTGCTCCTGCAGCTGATGGATTGCCAGCCCCTTGCCTACTCCTGCTCCTCTCCAGCATGAGGAACTCTGCTCTCTGCTTGCTCTTTTGGAAGGGAGCACAGGAGAGGACCTGCCCTCCCCTCCTGCACCCTGTCCCCAGAAGAAAGAACTTCTGATGTGTGTTTGGCAGCCCAATCAGAGATTGGCAGGGACCCAGCAGGATCACCAAGTCCAACTGCTGCCTGTGCCCAGGACAAGCCCAACAATCACACCATGGCCCTGAGGGCCTTGTCCAAATGCTTCTGGGATCCTGTCAGGTTTGGTGCCATGACTGCTTCCCTAAGGAGCTGTGCCAGTGATCCACCACCCTCTGTGGGAAGAAGCTTCTCCTAATATCCAACCTAACCCTCCCCTGGCACAGCTCCATGCCATTCCCTCAGCTCCTGTTGCTGACAGAGAGCTCAGCTCCTGCCTCTCCTCTTCCTCTCGTGAGGAAGTTACAGACTTCCTCAGTACACCTTCCAGTTCTGTGTCCATCTTGGTTGTGAAGCTATTGAAGAGCATTGGCCCTAAAATGGAGCCCTGTGGAAGCCCAAATACAGCATCCTTTCCCAAAGAGTTCCAGCCCCAGCTGCCTCTGGTGGCTTGCCAGCCCTCTGCTAGGACACACAGCTTTAGACCACAAGAGAGCAGCAATGCACAGCTACCTGACCAGGACTTTGGTTCCATTGCATGTCCTGATGTGATGGGAGTGAAGGATCTGATTTCCAGGCAGTGTTGAACAATCAGAGCTCATGGGAGAGTCAGCCTGGCTCTGGCCTCCAGCCTCAGGAATGATTAGATCCCTAGGGATGCAAGGCAATCGTTAATTCTCAGGCTGGAGGTGGTTTCCTTGAGCTGCAGGTAGAGTGCTGCACACCTTCAGAGCTGAAGGCTGATTTATCTGAATGGCAAATGAAGAATTAGCCCTTCCTTGCAGCCATTCCAGCTGTTCCTGGGAGCTGTTCCATGCTCTCCATGGCACTCTCTTCACAGCTCAGGAGCACTGCAGGCAGGGCAGGAGGTGGCTGCAGAGGAAGCTGTTCTGTAAGCAGCCAAACATCTGACTGCTGCAGAATGCAGCAAGCCCTAGGCTCTGCCTCAAACAACAGCAGCCCCAGGCCTCTGAGCTTGGCATGACAGCACTCTCAGCTCCAATGAGGTGACAGGAAGGTTAACTGACACAGCCAGAAAAAAGGCATCTTCTCTGTCCTTCTGGGCAAGAAAGTCTTGTCCACCCTCCTGTGTGTGTCTAGACCAGCTCATGCCCAGAACTTCCTCCCTGTCTGAACTGTGGTAGGGATTGGTTGAGGAGAGGTAAGAAGGTGGCTGCTTGGCATTCACACATCAAACAAACAAAAGAGAGCATTTCAGCCTTGTGGATGGAGATTCCATCCCTGGCTGGAAAGGTGCAGCTGTGGCTGTGGACATCTAGGGGGGAAGAACTGTGAGGAAGTCAGTGCTAGCACTGCCACTCTCTGGGAGCCCAGGAGATTCCTCCATCCCCTAGATAAATCACCAGGAGATTCCTCCATCCCCTAGGTAAATCAGGAGATTCCTCCATCCCCTAGGTAAATCACCTCTCAGCCCACCACAGATTCATGTGTCCCCAGACTGAGAGGAATGAAAGGTGTAGATGAAAGCAGTGACCAGAGGTGGTACAGGGAAATAAGAAACACTGTCCTGCTCTGAGGACAGCTTAAAACAATTGTTCTTTACCCACAAGTGCATTGGAAATTGCCTCTTGTAGAAAACTTGCCTGTGCTGCTGTGCCCTGAGCAGCTGGGGATGGGCATTTTCAGTGCTGAGTTCAGGGCTAGGGATGGTACCTGAGGAGCTGTGCTCTAAACACACACACCTCCAGAGTCAGCACATCTGCTCCTCCTCTGCATCCACAAACATGCCTGCCTGTCCTACAAAGCATTTTTGCTTGTTTCTGAGTCTTGCTAGCACTTCAGAAAGAGGAGAGGTGAGTGGTGTCAGAAACAGAGTGATGTGCAGAGAGCTGGGGTGGCTGCAGGGCTGCTAAGCCAGTAGCATCAGCTCCAGGCTTCTTTGTGCTCCTGCACCCAGCTGGAATCATCATCAGCTTCCTGCTGGGGAAGCTCAGGAACTAATCAACCCTGCAGATGACAACAAACCTGTTGTGTGCAAACCTGCTCCTGGTCACTTTATAGACAGATGATTTGTTATCCTTTAATTCAGATCATTCTCCTCCCTCTCAAATACTCCTATTAATGTATTAATAAGAGCTTATCACATCCCTTTCCAATAGGCTGAGCAGATAAAAGCAATTTCATCTGTTTCATAAGAGACATGAAGCATTCTCTGAAGTTCTCCATTCTCACCATCGTGGTGCTGGTGCTTCTTTGAGCCTGCTCCCATTGGAATTCCTCTTTCACAGGCACAAGCCAAAGGATATCTTGCCTTCAGAGAGGATTTTCTGTTTTCCTTACATCACTGCAAAATAAAATACTTCTCTGAGCTACTGCTCTGCTCTTTCTTCTTCTTCTTCCCTCTTTCTAAAGCTAGTTTGACTTCTGCTTCTAATGTGTCCCTAATGATCTATCCTTGTTCCCCTCCATCTCTTTTGAATATGAGGCATAAACAAGGCATCTTATTTTGGGAAAACACTGCTGGAAAAAGTTGATTGAAAAAAATATAATAAAAGCCCCATATCAAAGCTCTGCCTATTTCCTGTCATGCTTGCAGTGACAGAATTAGGACAAAACTGAACAATTTCAAGCTTTCTTTACATTTTCAAAGTAACCTGAAGCATTTTGTTTTGGCATAGAGCATCTAATGAGCATTGTCATGGTAACTGTTTGAGGACACTACTCTGCAGGCTGTTTGGTTTGCAGTCCTAGGAAAAGCAGTGGAGGGAGGACTACCCTCAGTGCCAGCCCTGGATGGTCTGGGATGGAATCAGGGAGCAGATTCTTTGCTCTGTGAACACTTCAGCTGAGAGGTGCAGCGGGCTGTGCTCAGCTCCCTAGGGATCTGGCTGCTCTCCCAGCTTGGAGTGCCTGTGTGTGTGCTCAGGAACCATCAGTGAGCTCTGCAGAAGCTCTGCTGTGACAACATGGGGAAGAAAGCATCCTGATGGCAATGAAGCTCTCAGCTGCTGGCAGAAATGCAGACAGAGGTAGAGCAGGGAGCAGGCAGGAGTCACTGCTGACTGCTGGGGTGAGGCCAGCTAGCAATGCTTTGGAATTGCCAGGGAGCTGGGCCCAGGGGATGGCAGGAAGCATGGGCAGAACTCACAGCAGGGCCAGTGGGCTCACTCCATCTCTTCTGGCAGGTAGGAGATGATGTGCTGTGCAAGGGATCAGCCTATGAGCCGTGAGAAAAGCCTGGAGAGATGAAGTGCCACATGGGAGAGTAGAAAGGTAGATTGGCTTGCATCTGACAAGAGCTTAAATGTCATCCCCAACTGTCTGCAGAGTGCAAGTAGCCTTTAGACTTCCAAGGAGAAACATCCTCAGTCAGACAGTGATTAGACTGAATGGACCTGGAAGGTGTCCTAATCAAGTGATGTGCACAGAAGCTGTTTATGGGGTGTAATTAATGTAGGCTGGAGTGCTGGGGTTGCCCTGGTGAGCAGGTACTGTGTGCCAGGTGGTTATAAGATGGCCTGAGAGACACTCAGTGCCTCCTTTGACATTTTGGTGCCCTCCATCACCATAAACTGCCAGGAATGGGACCTGAACTGATTGCTTACACAGATCTGCAGGGCCATGCCTTCACATACATTAGTTTCATATCAGATTTGCACAGAGATGGAGAATGTTGTCATCAAGCACTGTGTCCTCATCACAGAGCTCTGTGGCAGGGATATGTGAGTCATGATGTCAGAGATTCCTTTGATAGCTCAGCAGGTAACTCTAAGGCAGATCTCTGCTCATTTGCTTCCCTTTTCTTGCTCTCTTTGTACTTGCTGTGTTCTAAAAAGACTTAAACTGTTTCAAATCCCCAGTCACTGGTGTCATTGTGTTTTATCCCTGGCAGTTGTAAGCCTCTTGATGGATGATGCACTTCATGCTCAGGTGGTGTCAGCTGAGGGTCATTGTGCATGTGCATGACAGCAACAGATGGGGTTTTATGGCTGTGTTTGTCTGACAGGAGAGGTAAAATTAACACATGGAGCTTCAGGAATTGCTGGTCATAAAGAAGAGTTAGGGTCTGGTTCAGCACCATGCTGAAGGAGATGCTTAATTTCAAGCATGTGAGCAGTTCCATTAAAGTTGATTGCACAATTAAGTGTTTGAAAGTCCAGTCTCTGACAGGCTTTTAATGCTTGGGGTAGGATGTGGGAGTGCACAGGCTTCTGACAACCTGCCCAGTTTGAGCTGCAAAGTGATCTATGAGTCTTTCACATCCCTGCCCACAGGTTGTGGAAAGGCTGCCAGCAATGCCCTCAGAAAGTCAAAACAGTCTCTGAAGGGCAGGAGGAAATGTCAGTCTTGGCAAGAAGTGCTTAACTTTGCCCTAAAGCCTCACAGAGAGAAGGGGAAAGAACTAATGGGTCTCTGTTTTCACAAAGAATTTGATCATCTTGTGGGATTCAGACACTTTCCTGATAGGAACACAATGGGACAAGTCTTCAAAAGCTAAGTACATGAGAAGCCTGTGAAGTGAGGAACTGGGACAAGGAATTGCAGCTCACTCAGTGAATCTTCCTAACCTTATGCCAGAGATGTAGCTGGGGAGCCAAAATAAGAAGACACTGCACTTCAGACAGGCTTAGCAACTAGTCAAGGCACTAATGGGCTGAGGAGCTGTCAGTGGATCTCTGAGGGAGCAATGGCAAACATTCCAGATGGATAAATGGAACAGAAAGGCATTCAGATCCCAGCACTAATCAAATGTAACCTCTGCAAGAGTCAAGTTGGATAAGAAAATGGAAACTGAGATGGGAAAAAGAACTTAGCACTTTCAGGAAGCCTGGTTAGGGATCCTGTGGCTCAGGGATTTATGACACAAGGTGGGAAGAGCTAAGGGTTAAGCAATATAAATGGGATATAAATATAACCACAGCAAAGAAGAGTGGCTAGCCACGTGTAGGCTGGGGAGAAATAAAGCCTATAATATCTACTGTATAATTAATCACTATTCCAGACAGAGTCTGCAAACAGCTTGTGTAAAATGGGAGCACTACATAATTAATAGGGACCCAGATCCCACGGAAGGGTTGGTTCACTGCTAGGAATAGCAACACTACATCCATCCCCTGCATGCCTTAGGATGTACTCATCAGAACATCCCAAGCTGAGCTAGGGAGGATACTACAGTCTGCACAAAGCTGTTTCTGTGGTACTACCTGTGACACACAAGCATGCAAAAGAATGCTCTTTTTCAGGGAGTTGTTTTCAGTCACAGGCAGGGTTTCACTGAGCTGCTCTTCAGCTCCTTGTTCATGGCCTGGAGGAGGCAAACAGCTCTTGCTTAGTGGGGGATGTGCATCCTGAGTTTGGGTAGCTGCATAGGCTTGAAGCTCCCAGTCTCTTGTCTGTGCCCTTTTGCTGACACTGGAATGGTGATGAGAGGAATGCTGTACCTCTGCACAGAGGTCCTTGGGCAATGTGGCTGTGCCAGTGCTGTGTCTCTGTTGAGCTCCCCTCAGAGGCTTGGCTCAGCACTTGCTGTGTCTCCTCAGCTGCAAAGGGTTGCTGTAATCATGGCCACAAATAGAGCTTCTTGACCACCTTGGGCTGAGCAGTAACAGGCTACAGCTGTGCTGGGGAGGGGACAGGAGAGGTGACCCTGCTCTGGCCAGCCAGGGAGCTCATCCCAGCTGTGCCCCATTCAGTATCAAGCTGAGGGAGCAGCAGGAG
This sequence comes from Bucco capensis, assembly GCA_013396975.1. Lineage (NCBI taxonomy): Eukaryota > Metazoa > Chordata > Aves > Piciformes > Bucconidae > Bucco > Bucco capensis. Next base: position 171,701 of record VWZO01013379.1, read on the forward strand.
CAGCCAGGCTCTCTTGCCCTTCCCTGGCTGCCATCTTAGGAGAGTTCTGCCTCTTCTCTCTTCCATCCTGAGCCTGCTTCTTCTCTGCTGTTGAGTCCAGTCTGGGACTTCTGCCACAGCATTGGGTATGTAGCTATTTTATTATTATTATCTTCATTTAGGGTTTTTTCCAATCTAGAAGTCCCTCTCTATCTTTTTTCCTTCTCCCTTCCCATGTGGTTGAGGGCAGAGGAGGTACCAGAGAGCATCTGCCCCTTGGTTAGTGCCCAGCCCCAACCCTTGGAAATCTGCAATAAACAGACAAGATTCATGAAAATGCATTTCTGGAGGAACTCCTGCAGAAACTAATTCCTCTAAAGACTGCAGTAACCTACTTGATTCTCTGGAGTGTGAAGCTTATAGGCTATTGCTCCAATTCACTGTGCCAAATGCAAGATACAAGGGGAAAAAACGATTCCCTTTCTCTCTGTTCCCCCCCCCTGCCAAATAAAAGCATATTTTCTTGTCTGATAAGGTTTAATTACTGGCATGTATAAGTGAATATAATTTACAATGAAAGGAACACTAAAAAAGAGGAAAAACATAGTTAAGTCATAGGAAAGCCTCCCTAAATATGATCTTGAAGTCATGATGGCATTTGCAGGTCTGCTCTTGAGAAGGCAGAGCACTGTCTAGCAGTTGACTGTGTAGTGATTACTGTGACATTTGCTGCATATTGGGACTAAATGATATAGGAAATGGTGATACCTTCCCTATATTTTTCCCTGTGTCAGTCATGCTCCTCATTTCCCAGAAAGGGTTGTTCAGCAGGCACACTGAGGTGCCTGAGCACTGAGCAGGTTGCCCTGGGAGGTGCTGGAGTCTTTACCCATCTGGACATGGTCCTAAGCAGCCTGCTTTTGGCCACTGTGTTTGAGCAGAGGGCTTGGGCTAGGTGATCTCCAGAGGTGCTCCTGGGATCAGACATCTGCTGGCACACAGGAGTGGGACCAAGCTCTCCCTGTGGAAAGGAAAGGGTCTGGGGCTGTCCTGCTCAACATTGCCACTGCTGACACACAAACTGCTGTTAGCTTGCAGGGACTCGTGTGGGGATGGAAGTGCTGCCTTCTTGCAGGGACTTGCATGGGTGAGCTACAAAAACAAATGCCTTTCTGTAGCAGTGGGGAGATGTGTCTAATGAGGCTGAAGTCTGCACGTTTGCCCAGGAAATGTTCTCACTCAATTTAAGCAGAGTTCAATTTGTGCTAAGGGAAGGAAAGCTGCTGCCTGATGCTCTCCTTTGGCCTCTGATTACTCATTAGTGCTCATGAGGACCTGTCTCATGTCTGACTGAAGGCAGAGTTGTTGCACTACCTGCACTCCTTAGCCCAATCAATAAAGCTCTACAGGAGCAACTTGCATATTCCCCCAGGATAGAAGATGATTCTTAGATTGGGAATACTGACATATGGTGTCAGTGCACATGGTGATAGTGCAGAAAGTGTGTAGGGTGTTTTCCATCAGCAAGTGTCCCCAGGGATGGCAGAGCTGCTCTAACACCTGAGTTCAGGAGTTAATGCCCTGAGATGGAGCAGGGACACATGCACTCTTGCTTGTGCTGCTCTGAAACTGAACACAGGGAAGAGGAGAGTGCACTCTGGGAGATAATCCTTCCTGCTGCTTCATCTTTTTGTCTTGTTCTTGTGGAGTAGCCAATAAATAAACTGGCTACTCACACATAGCAATGTCTTCATTTTCCTAGGGCTCTGTCCTGTGATGCACACAATTTTGATGTGTGTCTGTAGCACCTTCAATCTGTTGGGTGTTCCTTGGCTTATAATCAGATTATAGCCTCCTATGGCCAGGCCCATCATCTCCATGGTGTGTGTAGTGTCCTCTGTGATGGGATCCTGGCCCAGGATTAGCTCTACTAGGTTCTGTAATAGCAATAACAGTCATAAGCCTCACTTCCTCACTGCAGGAAAGACCTGGAGCTGCTGGAGTGTGTCCAGGGAAGGCTCTGGAGCACAGGTGTATGAGGATAGCAGCTGAGGGCACTGGAGTTGGTTATCTGGAGAAGAGGAGGCTCAGGGAGACCTTGTGTCTCTCTACAGCTCCCTGAGAGGAGGTGGTAGCAGGGTGGAGGTTGACCTCTTCTGCCAAACAACAAGTGATAGGACAAGCATGAAATGGCTTGCAGTCCCCTGGCTGCAGTTCTCTTGGATGCAGTGTCCCTGGGAAGTGTGATGACAGCTCCCATGCAGCCATGGGGTGGCTGTGGCAGCTCTCCCACCCTTCCCAGCTTGTGGTGAGCTGCTGCCTGCAGCCAGGACTTCCCAGGACACTGCTGCAGCATGGCACTGAGGAGAGGACTCAGCACATCTCAGCTTCTGAATAACCCTGGCTGAAGCCAGGCAGGGACAAACACAAGCACACTGTCCTTTGGGTGTTTTTACCATTCCTGCACCAATTCCTTGCTGAATGGGTGGGAGCCATTTCAGGAGGCAGGAAAGGGCCACCAGATGTCAGTGTGACCTGCAATTTAGTGTGCCATCATTAGCTCCCTTCCTATCAGACACGATCAGGAGCTTTGAGCGCTTTTTCCAAGATGAGTTCTATTCTCCACGACTGGGAAAAAAGTCAATTATTGAATGCCTTCTCCAGTTTCCAGTGAGCCTCTGGATTGCTACAAAGGAAAAGCTGGAGGAGCTCAGTGTCTAGAGCACAGGCTGGCTGAGGTGTTAGGCAAGAAGCACCAACACTTTGCTGTCACAGAGTGAAGCTGAGTGCAGTTCCCTGAGCTGGGCCATGTCCCTTCTCTACTGCAATGCTGGGGCAGGGGAAGGTGAACTCCTGGCTTTAGGTCTGCTAGAAGCACTGCTGGCCAGGACCAAATCACAAGAATGGCTGGACTCACAAAAGACTCTTAATTTTATTAGAACTATACTTTTTTCCCTTACTACTTCCTCTCTTTATTGATTTCCACCCCAGATGTCTGTGTATGGCTACCCCTAGGTTACTTAGCCCTGGAGGCATCCCTAGGTGTGCATGTGAGACCATGAGCTCTTGTGGGACCATCTATCCTATCTGACCTGGCTGTTAGCTCTTGGAGAGCTGGGCAGGTGCCCTTTTGCCCTTGGGCATGCTGCTGCATTACCATTTAATGAAGTTATGAGAGTTCCTGGCACTGTTAGTGTTCTAATCCCTAAGCACCTGGAGTGGCCTGAATGCTCCTGGAGTGATGAAGGTGATGTGGTGCTCCAGGAGCTGCTTCTCAATAAGGAGGTTTTAAAGGGTTTGGGGAATCCTATCCTCTGTCCAGCTAAGGGAATGTGGTAAATTAACCATCTGCAGGTTGTTCTCAGCTGCTTGTTTGTCCCTCTGGATCATGATTGTCTTGAGCAGGGGTGGGAAAAACCCATCAGAAATTGACCTGTATGAAAGCTCAACGAGAACAAAAGGTTTAGGATGCCTGGGGAGCAGGCCAGGAGTGGCAGAGAGTCCCTGGGAATGCAGTGCCTCGTGCAGGTGAGCAGGGGGCTGCATCTGGGCTGGGACTGATCAGAGCTCAGTGGGACCATTTGCTGATGGTGGGTGCCTGCTGGCACCTGAGGCTGCTCTGTCTCCTCCAGCCTGGGAGCAGACAGCACAGCTCAGGCTTTCCTGCTCCTGCTTCTCAAGCACTCAGTAGAACAATAATGATGTCACTGGTGAAGTCCCTTCATGGCCAGATTTCTCCAGTTCTGCTAAAGGACATCATTGGTTAATTCCCTACTTACTCTATCACCTAATTGCAGCTGTAGGCTTTGATCCTAGTAAATACTAGGAACTTCTAAGGGATGCAAATGTCTATTATTTCCTGTATTAAGTATGGAAGAATTAGCTTTTTAAGGAGAAATTTTCTACCTGAGAAAGGAGCTGGCAGCAGAAGTGCAGAGAACAGTCCCCATGGAGCCTGAAGGATGCAGGCTGACCTCTCTGAGCCTTACCCTAAAGCTGAAGTAATGCAATGAAAGTGAATTAGTCATGGAATGATGATGGGGCTTTCTGTTTTCCTGGCAGGAATGGTGTAATCCTCCCCTTCTGCCCATCCCTGCTTGTGGCTTGAGAATGGTGGCTCCAAGGATCACCTCTGATCCTCAGTAGCAGTCTTGTGCAGTCTGGCCAGATCTGGCTCCTAGAGCACCCTGTAAGGAGTGTGCTGAGCCAGAATGGCAATGGATAGGCTGCATTCAGGGTTAGTGTCTGAAATACACTTGACAGATCTTGAACAACTATAGTTAGAGTAGAATCCTAAACTTTAACTTATTCCTTTAGGAGTTTTGTACTGAATCTGATAAATCTGAGGGGGTGAGTGCTCAAAAAGACTTAAAGGAGAAAGAAAGAATAAAAAATATTCAAGTATTTGTAGTGCACCATGAGGCAAATGGAATCTTTGATTCCTTCTGAAGCTCACTGCTCCATTCCTGGGTATGATATTATCTGCAATGCAGCACATGGAGTTGCTAGAGCAGCATCTGCATGGATCAGACCTGTTTGTAATTGAGCATACATGAGGATGTGATGTAAGCACAAGGCTGGGAACCTGTCCCTCCTTCCCCCAGCCATCCCTCTGTGTTTCCAGCAGTCTCCCTGGGCTCCCATGGGATGTTATTTACACATCTGACACCAGCAAGAGAGACTCAGCTGCAACTTTGCAAAGAGTATGGAAGTTTTTCAGGTGATGGAGCAAAAGGGAGCTCAAAATATCCTCCAAGTGGATGAATCCTATCCATGGATTTAGTGCTATTCCTATTGATCAGGCAGAGCTGTTGCTGTTGAGTGGACACTGATCTTTGGAGTAGTCATTAAATATTACTCAGCTAATGTTATTGAAATGGTCACTGTGTTAGTATAGATGTAGAGTGATTCTAAAATACTGCAAGGTCAGAGTTTGGCTTGGTTTACTATCCCTAGAAAGGAAGGATGGAATTTAGTGCCTTCAAATGTGTCTGTAGTTTCAATTTTAAGGACAACAAAACATGCTAAACAATTCCAGAGCAATTCTGCCTGGGGAGATTGCCCAAGCCTGGAGTGTTGCAGTGTGCTCATTTCCCATCAGTCACATTGATTCACTCCTGGAATAATCACAGAGCCCCTGGACACTGCTGAGATGATTCATGAGGGACTGCTGTGCTTAACAACAATTGCTGAATGAGGAAAGCAATTGCTGACCAAGTCCTGCCTGCACTCATTTGGACCTGTGTGCTGTGGTCTGTGGGACAGAAGGAGTCAGGGAGCCTAGGTGGGAGGAGATGTGCTGCTCTGGCAGCTCTGCTGGGCACATCCAGCAAGAGCTTGTGCTGCTTTGGCTGTCCTCAGACCTGAGCCTTGCCTGCTTTGCTCTCACATACTGGCTTGTGGGGAACACTACAGGAATACACTGGGAGACATTCCATGAGGTTCTCCACCTTGGAGGTTTTGCTCCTTATTGGAACTCTAGGCAGAAAAATGAGGATTTCGTTTCCAAGCCGTGTATTAAGATATCAAATCCTTAGGACTGAGCAGAGGGCATGATGTTAAAGCCATCCAACACAGAGAAGAGATCATCCATGGAGATGATCCTAGCCAGCAGGCCAATGGCTGAGGTTCCTCTCCTCTGTACCTGCTGAAGGAGCTCTGATCTCTGCCTGCTTTCTTCCTGCTTCAAGAAAATGTCATCCCCTAATAGATTCTTGAAGAAAATGGCCCTGCATTCATTGAAATGAGGCCAAAATCTGGAGGGGTGCTGAGAGCTGAAGCTGCTCCTGTCCCTGCCTCCCCTGTGCAGTCAGTGTCTTGGTGGTTGTGCTCTCCAGTCACGCAGGGAGCTGGCATTGTCCCTCTCAGGGAGCACTGGGAGACTCATCTTCCTGGCATGGATTCCTCACAATTAAAAACATTTAACAAGGAGTGACTTCTCCCATCTCTGCTCTGTTCCAGAAAGGACCAAGAACCCCTGAGTTGACTCTAATCCCCCAGAAGGGGGGACTGTCCCTCCCCAGCATGCAGAGGGCAGGGCTTGGAGCAATCTCCTCCATGGGCTTTGGACTAGAGCCTGAGCAGTTTGTACAGGCAGTGGGAGAGCTGGCCAGGCAGGGCCTTGAGCCTCAGAGATCCCAAAGCAAAGGCTTTCTGCTTAGGAGGAGGTGCACACAGCAGCATATGGCAGGCTGATTAGAACTAGGATTTTCCAAAGCTTAGAGAATGGAGTTTTAGTGCCAAAGTGGGGGAAAGCTGCTCTCATCTCATCTCAGAGTTGCACAGGTCATCAATAAAGGAATACTTTGGTCATCATCAGTTTTGTTAACAGATAGTTTGTAGTTTTTCCATGTTGTTTTGGAATAAGTGTCTGACAGAACTGCCTACACATGCTGAGAGCTGCTGGGGGAAGCTTTAGACTGATGAAAAATATCAAAACAAATTAATTTTGGTGAAGTGCTAACCTCAAAATCAGGAAAACTCCTCATTGTGTTCTTGGAAATGTAAAATGACAGTTTCTCCTGGTTTTTTGTAGAATACAGAATAGAAATCATGATCTTAGCCAGGTTAGAGTTAGAAGGGACTTTCAGAGGTCACTAGTCCAACCCCCTGCAGTCAGCAGGGACATCTATACCCAGAGCAGGCTGCTCAGAGCCCCAGCCAGCCTGAGCTGGCATGGTTCAAGGATGGAGCATCCATCACCTCTCTGGGCAGCCTGGGCTAGGAAAGGGTTGAGATCCAGCCAGGGGGAATGATCCTCCTGGCCATTCCAGGCTGCTGTTAGAGAGGCAGAGCTTGTAGCTGGCCTCTCTGGGCTGGTTGTGACTGTCCTTGTCTTCCATGGAGTTATCTTCACCTGCAGGACCTGCTGTTCAAAGTCCACTGACAGATCTGTGCTCCAAAAAGCTGTAGTTGTGGCTCTTGGTGACATGGAGTTGACAGGTGGATGGTTGGACCTGATGATCTTGGAGATCTCTTGCAACCATGATTCTATATTCCTAAGGGGCTTCTCAACTCCCAGCTGCAGCCCATCTCCATGGGCAGCTGGAAGCATCCTCAGCCAAGCAATGTGCTGCCAGGGCCAGGACTGTACACAAACTGGAATAACAAGAGAAGAGTCAGAGTGCTGTGGTGTGATGCTGCCTGATGCCACTGGGGTGCAGTTGAGGGAGCAGAGCTGGAGTAAGTGCAGTGTTATCTGGGCTTCTCCTTAGCCCTGCTCTTGGCTTGTGTCTCTGGCCTCCTCCTCCTGGCAGGCTCCCTGCTGCAGAGGCAGGTTGCCATCCTGACAGATGGGCATGAGTGGAGGTGGCTAGGAGGACATGTTTGCTCATCAAATGTTTGTGGAAAGCAGGATTAGCAGCCAGAGATATTGGATCAGCTGTTCATTCCAGGCTTTCCAATGTATGGTCAGAGCTGGTGCTCTGATAAAAAATGCATTAAACCATGAAATAATGAAATATTTAGAGCCCTTTAAAGCATGGCTTTTTTTAGCTTGGGAGAGTCAGCATTCTTATGCCATAGGTGGTGAGTTAGAGCATGGGTTTGGCTCTATAGTTTAAACAAGTGCTCTGAAACCAGAGTGGGGACTAGATGACAGCAGAGGTAGATGGTGCTGAGAGAGCCTCTGCTATCATTTCATGGGAACAGAGACCATTAGTAGCATCAAGCACATCATTAAATTCTATTACATCTTTACTTTTGTACCTTAGACTCAATTACTTAGCACTGGCAGTAGAGTCCTTTGTGGAGCTGTGTCTAGTGAAGGCTAGAGCTTGCTTTAATTAGTGCAGTGCCACAAGCCTTGCAGTTATCAGTGGGTTTTAACTGTTTTCCCCTTCCTCTTCTGGTAGAAAATGTGTGAGAGAGGTGGAAGTGCTGTTTGGTCCTTTCAGGCTGCACACACTTAATAATTAGCAGTAATGTTACACATTTCCCCTCTGAGATCCTTCACCTGAGCTTTCAGTCTGCAGTGCTGCTCTAGGAGATCTCCTGCACTTGGCCTTGTTGGATATCTGGAGTGACAAGCTGGGCTGGACAGGTGATTGCTGTCTCAGCTGCCTGCTGCCCTAAGGTGAACCAGAAGCTCACAGTTAATGTGAGGTAACAGCATTCCTGCCCATCACATGCCTAGTGTCCCCTGCTTCAGCCTGCACTTTTTCTGCTGTCTGTCCAAGGCAGAGCTCAAATGCAGGGAAAATCACACACTCCTAGAATGTCCTGAGCTGGGAGAGACCCACAAGGAGCACTGAGTCCAGCTCCTGTCAAGATGTGCAGGGCAGGGGGTAACAGATTGCTGCCCTGAGCTGCATGCTTTGCTTTGGGATTGAGCTGCCATGAGCAGGCTGGCAGTGAAATACAGTTCTTGCAGCTCTCCACACCAGTGATGTGGTTCAGTCTGAGCACAATCCAACTGTGGCTTCCTGACACGTGCTCCATCCTTGCAAACTGAGCCTGCAACAAAACTTGTAACCTGAGGGACTGTGTAAGGAAATATATACTCCATGCTGCTGACACTGTCATCTAATTCAGACATAAACTTTGCCACATAATCTAAGTGACAAGCTCAGAGCCAGCAGTGCCATAAACTGTGATGTAGAGCCCCATGAATCAAATTAGTCCTATTGTCTGCAAAAGACTTCAAGACCATGTCCTCAGAAGTGTGCAGGCTCTGACTGGCAGTGCTTGGGCCCCCCCTGAGCCCCCAGCTCAGGGTGACATCCATTCTGCATGAAGCCTGAGCTGTGCTTGGCTACTCACCTGCTGGAACAAGTGATCAGCATTTGCCTTGTGTCAATTACCTCAAGTGCAAAGCTTGGGGAGAAATGGAAATGTGGAGCACTTGGGTGCCTCTGGCAGCTCAGGGACATAACAATTCCCTGGCTGAGCACTCCAGAGGAATGGGAACCCACTGAACCCTGCTGCTGAAGCTGAGGGGGAATGAATGGACATCAATGAGAACTCTGTGAGGCTGATTCCAGTGTGGCTTGAGCAAACACAGCCATTTATTTTCTGGAGACATACATAAGTAGATTTATTATAGATATTGGCTAGTTCCATAAAGGCAAATGGAATATTTGCCATTACTCCTGACCTGCACTATTTTTCTTCTGCCCTGGAATATCTCAGCCCTAGTTTTCTGCAATTAGAAGGGCTAGCTGATATCTCCAGGATTTCCTTTCCAAAGGGAGCAAAGGATGAGCAGTGAATGGGCAGAGAAATTCTCTTCTCATAAGCTGAGGGAGTTTTTCCCTCAATATGTTCTGTGTGTGCTGGAAAAAGTCAAGCACCCAGATCAGAAGGTGCTCAGTCCCTGGGATGTCTTCCAGGGCACAGAGGGGGAAGCTCCGTGGGGCATGGAGATGCTGGGGGTGCTGGTGTCCTCAGGTTCCTTTGGGCTCTCTGAATGCCTGGGGAACACTGGCATCAGTTCCCCTGCCCTTCAGGGACATGCCCACACTATCCTCCAGCACTTCCAGCCTTTGCAGAAATAATGATTTCTTTCCCAACTGTAAAGTGAAAAATGATGGGGGTTTTTTAAGCATGGATTTTTCCACATAAATTTAGGCCACTTTCAGTGAAAAAAGACCTAGATCCACATTTGCTCTCAAAAAAGGTGAAACTTGAAGTAAAAGAATACTGCAGTCTGTGCTGTGACCTCTGAGGTGAAAAGCTTGAAGGTGACAAATGGAAGCAAGCTGCCAAAGGCCCAAGTGCTTTCCCTCTGTGACTGCAGAGCAGAAAGCAGCCTCCAGATTGCAGGCACCTCTGTGTCACTCCAAGCCTCATCCACACAGCCATGCAGCTAGATGGATGTGGCTTTGCCAGCCTGCCCAGCAATCCCTGATGCGGGCATTGGAAATGTTTGCCTGCTTCTCTGCACAGGATGAAATCCTTCAGAGAGCTGAGGGGCAAGGGCATTGTGTGCAGCAATCCAGCACTCACTGGGTCAGCTGCTTTCAGGGCTTCTCCCCTTTCAAGCTGGAATATGTGAAGGTGTTAGTAAGTTGGAAGATGTTATGTTGCTAGGGTTTGAATGTTAATGTTATTTTTTGCATTTTAAGCCAGATCTAGGCTGTCTTCCCAGTCCAGCTCCACACACCTGCCTTTGCTGCTGGGTCCAGTCAGGTTTATAAATAGAATGATGCAGAAGAGTGAGGAAAACCAGTCTCCAACCTAGGGGCACTTCCATGGCCTCTGATAAACCTCAGCACTCTGCTGAGATGACAAGCTGGCAAAGCAGATGCTGAGAAATCTGTGTTTATTGATTCTCTTGGAAGGTCTTTTACTGCATTTTAAGGGCAGACAGTAGCAGACCTATTGCTCCTTCAGACCTGCCTCTGATTGCTTGCTCAGGAGCTGAGATCAGGCTCTGGAAGTGAAGAGGGAAGATATTCATGGAATAGTTCAGGAAGAAAAATGCTGGCTGTATGTACCTGAGCTTTGTCATTTGTCCAGGGGAGGGGCTGCCTCGTGCTAAGCCTTGCTTTACAGCTGCAATCAATGAGACCATTGGTCTTAGTGACAGGATAAAATAAGCTGAGTGTGGGGATTTTTGGAATCCCAGCCTCCAGTGTGACTAAGCAAGTCCCTGAGGACAATAGGAGCTTACACCATGGAACAAGCTCCAGCTAGGCAGTGGTGACATGGGTGGTAAATCAGGTTACTCAGGGCTAGGACTGAGTTTAACTACCTTTGGGTTAAGCATGGGAAAAGAAAGTGTGTGTTGGAGTCTGCTCAGCCCAGCTGGGTTTGAAAGAGACAATTCTGACAGGGGTGTTGGATGTTGAAGTTTGTCACCATTGTCACCTCTTCTGGTGCCAGCTGATGGCTCTTGAGATGCCTGCTTAATTCAGCTAAATCCAGTGGAGAGGTTTAAAAGAGATGCTAAGATCACTTTCCTAAGTAAAGGAACATTACACCAAGTCAGCTTTCAGTTTGGTAATCAATAGCAGTGGAGTCTCTTTCTTCTTGTTATTTCAGGATTTGAAAGAGAGAAAACTACAAACATTAGAGAAATCTTGGCTATCTTTTAGAAAAACAGTGTAAATATAAGGTAAAATGAAATGATCTGTGCCTCAGCTCCTAACTCTCCAAGAAGGCTCTCATCAAGCAAGAGCACCTGGTGAATTACAAAGTTTCCTAACACCTGATTTTCAGCCAGGAATTCCATGGACTGTAATCAGGAGAGATTGCTGGAGAGTATTTCTCTCCCATGATCTGTTTCTGGGACTTGAGTGTCCCATGAGTGTTCAATTTGATGTCATAGTTTTTCAGGGGAAAGTAAGAAATCTTGTTTCCTTTCCCCAGACTAAATATTCTGAAATAAGGTTTTCTTTTGGAGTCAGTATTTCAATTTGATGTCTTTACTCACATCTAGTTTTTCCCATAATGGCTAAACTACCAGCAGACAGCATTGGTAAAACAGCCAGTAAGTGAGGAGCTGATAGATTGGGGCTTCAAGGAGCTGAGCTAATGAGAGCCAAAGATAATTCTGCTGCAATCTTATTTACAAATGAGGAGCTGGATGGTTTCTGCCTCCTGGAAGAAGTAACAGGTAATGGGAGCTCATTTTCTTGCTCAGGAACAGCAATCTGGTGTGTAGCTAGGTCTGGCACATGCTCAGCTCCACTCCTGGCTCAGCTCTGGGCTCCTCACTGCCAGGAGGACACTGAGATGCTGCAGTGTGGCCAGAGAAGGCCAAGGAGGCTGGAAGGGTCTGGAGCACAAGCAGTTCAAGAAGCTAAGGGTTTAGGTAGGCTTCTATTTTTCTGTGTGCAATTAAAAACCAGAGGCCAATTTAAAGCCTTGTAGCCCTTCACACTTCGTGTGTTTAGATATATGTATAAAACTAAACCCCCTACTGAATATGGCAAGTTGCTGCCTCCAGCTATGATAAAGTTGCTCACTTACTCTTTTTAAATTTAACTAGAAGCAGCAAGTGCTTATTCATGTGCAGCATCATGTGAGCTTGTTCTGGCAGGGATTGCAGGATAGAGCCACAAGACAAGTAGCATGTCTGGGAAAGAGCTGTGCACTGTGCCACTTCATTAACTTCCCTTTGGTTGTGCTTTGGTATTGATATAGAGCAGTGAAATGCTCATCCTTAGCAAGAAACCCAAAGCCCAGCCTCTCTGCTGTGTGTAGAGAGCCAGTAACCTGCAGTGCTCAGCTACAGCAAGGAGCTAGACACAGAGATTATCACACAGAACAATCACTGAGTTCTTTTAATGTACAAATCCACAAAAGGCCAGCACCAATAGCTTAAAAATGGCTTTTGTTCCAGCTTCTCCATTTGAAGATGCAGGCACTATGGATCCAAATCTAATCTATTGGCCCTAAATATAAGATAACTTTAGCTACCAAGTCTGGCATTTACTGAAGAATTCCAATGCTCATCAGTGCAAAAGAAGTTATCTTGATGTTAAGTCTGGCATAAGAACCAAAAGTCATAAATTGAAGGTGAGACCTCATTTTTAGATTAACTGAAAATACACTAGGAGAAAACTCCCACTTCTTCCTAGACTGGCAATAAATATTCCTTGTTGACTCTCTATTTCCTACCAGCTCCTGAGGAGATTTGTGATTACTGAAATGATATTATAGGGAGTGGAGATGAGGTCATATATTTTTCCAGGGTTTTTTAGAGCTGAATGGGTGTTATCCATGGGTTTTTTGAAGCCTTTCAAGGCAGGTTATCTACATTACAGTCATGAGGAGAGGTGGGCAGGAGCTGCAGGGCTTGTGGAAGGCCTGAGGTGAACTGGAAAGAAAATGAGAAAAGGTTTAGTGTGTGTGTGTTTGCAAAGCTGAATTAACACTAATAGTCTCTTCTGTGGAGCTTCCTGGTTTTGAGTATGGATATTTCTGGAAAAAGACCAGTTGTAGCTGGAAGTGCTTCTGAAGAGAGTTCTGCCTTGATTCTCCTCAAGCTTCACCCCAAGCACGTGTTGTTGTTCTCACATCACTTCTCTCCCTTACAAATGTTTTCCTTGCTGATACAAGATCTATCAAACTTGGTGTAACTGAGAGCTGTGTGGAATTTACTGGTGGGCTGCAATGCTTACTCCAGTTAGAGCAGTTGTGCATAGATATACTGCCTTGTTTATCTCTTGAGCTGTTTAGCACCAGAATTCCCCCAGAAAGTATATAGCTGTAGTAATTGTTGCCATGTATTTCTAGAGATAAAATTTGAACCATTTCTAACTTGGCTATCATCTGAGGCAGGGACTCACAAATTGCCATGATTTAGTATGTGCTCCTCTGAGTTTTTTAAGCTGTCTGCATCTTTCAAATCTGTACATTTATATATCTGAATAACACAGACCTCACTCTCTTTGCAAACTGGTGTAAATCAGAAGTAACTTCATTATTAGATGAGAAGAAAATGATTGCAAGTGAGAGGGGACTGTGCTGTATAGCTACATAACTTATTTTTGATCTGTGGGAGGTGTAGGACATGTCAGCACTATCTCAAACTGTTGTCTCTTTTATATTCACATGACATTACTGCTGCTGAGAATAAACTTCTGTGCCCTCTTCACGTGGCATCATGCACCATGAAAGGAAAGGGATTGCAGCAGCAGAAGTAGACACTAATGCAGAGAGAGAGAAGGTCTCCCCTGAGCCTCCTCTTCTCCAGACTGAGCAGCCCCAGTTCCCTCAGCCTCTCCTTGTAGGGCACTTGCCATCCTTGGCTGGGGTAGAAAACAAGAGGAGTTAGTGAGTCACCATTTACCTGAGAAGACAATTCCTGGAACCAGAGTGTCCCTGCTGTGCCCCAGGGAGAAGGAAAGCTCAATCACCCCAAACTGAGTAAGGTTCTTGGTTAGCCTTCCAGAAACTTCTAGCAATGGATTTGTCTGCTGGTGCTGCTCAAGACTGGCTCTGGTCGTGTGTTACCTTACTCATTTTTCTGCTTTAAACCCAAAGTACTCTATGCTATTTCTGTTTTATTCTAATGGAGACATAAATCTTTGTCCCAGCACAACACAGTACAATGAAGTTTGAGTAACTAAAGTTGCTGGAGCAGAACACTCTACATTTCTATAAAGTGCTCATTCAATTTTGAACAAGCAACATATTTTCTCCCAGCTATGACACATGCAATTTTGTTTTCAGTGTTTATTCCTTGCCTGTTCTCTGATAAGTAGCAGGCAGGGTATCCCAGTATCCCAGAATGTTAGGGGTTGGCAGGGCCCTAGAAAGCTCATCTAGTGCAACCCCCCTGCCAGAGCAGGAGCACCTAGAGCAGCTCACACAGCAATGTGTCCAGGCAGCTCTGCAATGGCTCCAGACAAGGAGACTCCACAGGCTCCTGGGCAGCCTGGGCCAGTGCTCTGGCACCTGAACTGCAAACAAGTTCCTCCTCAGCTTAATACTAAACCTCCTGTGCTCCAACTTGCTCCCATTCCCTCTTGTCCTACCATTGGATGCCATGGAGCAGAGCCTGGCTCTCTCCTCCTCACACTCACCCTTCCCATATTTCTAAGCATTGCTGAGGTCTCCTCTCAGTCTCCTCTTGTCCAGGCTGAAGAGACCCAGCTCTCTCAGCCTGTCCTCCTAGGGCACATGCTCCACTCCTTTCAGGATCTTGCTGGCCCTGTGCTGGACTCTCTCCAGCAGCTCCCTATCCTTCTGGAGCTGAGGGGCCCACAACTGGACACAGCATTCCAGGGGAGGCCTCCCCAGGGCACAGGAGAGGGGAGAAGAACCTCTCTGGCTCTGCTGGCCACGCTCCTCTTCATGCATCCTAGGATGCCATTGGCCTCTTGGCCACAAGGGCACATTGCTGCCTCATGGGCATCCTCCTAGCCACCAGCACTCCGAGAGCTTTTTCCCCAGGGCTCTTCTCCAACATATCAGTTCCCAGTCTGGACTGATCCATGGGCTTGTTCTTTCCCATATGTAGTACTTTACATTTACCCTTGTTTAATGTCATCAAGTGAAAGGCTGTAGTGAGCTAGGCTATTAAGTCATGAGGAAAAAGTTGCCAACTGTGTATTTAAAGAGGCAAACCCCTTTTGGGTTAATTAGAGAGTGTTCTGTATTGCCCCAGAATGCCTCAGCATGGAGCTGTGCTGGAGGATGTGGTGCCAGTGTGCTGCCTGGCAGAACAGGGGCAGCAGGTTAGCATTGGGTCAGTGCTGCCTTCATCTCACTTGGGGGGAAGAGTTGTGCTGAAAAAGACAGAATGCTGGGCTCTGCCTTTGTTTTGTAACACAGTAGATGTCCTGAAGATTTTTCTAATTGACTTCCCTGAAGTTGTCCTTCTCACTTATTACAAACTGTAATAACAGTTGTAATGATCAATAAATGCCTTCAGGCAGAGACTAATTCATTCTAAGCTCTGAAATGGTAGAGAGGGGGAAGCCTCGTGCTTGTCTGTACCTATCTGGAAGACAAAATACAGTTCTCTTGGAGATTCCTAAGGATGTAGAATCTAATTCAGCTCCTCATTGCTAGGCTTTCATTTCCAAGCCAAGCTTGCTTTTCAGTGGAGTGTGCCAGTGTATGTAGGTAAGCATAGATATCCCAGCACTGAAGGCAGAGAGGGAACAGATCTGAGGGGGCAGAAAGGACTGTGTTCAAGCAGTTGAATCCATGCATGTGAGTGGCTGTTTGATATCTGGATTAGTTCAGACACAGCAAGGTTCAAGGGCTGCTTTGCTCCTGCTGTACATGGAAACTCCATTGGCACAGTGCCTTGGGCAGCCTCTGGTCATCTGCAAGGCCTCAGGTTTGCTGAACAACACAGGCCCTTTGGAGTGGGATTTTTATTCTTACCTCTTAATGTTGTTAGCCTCTCTTCAGCTGTCTAATAGTCTCACAGGTATCCTTTGACCCAAATGTGGTTTTTGGTGTCAGAGCAGTTCAATAGCCAGACCCTAGCCCTTTGTGCAGAACGGGCCTAAATTCTAGCAAAATTGTAATGAAATGAGTTGAAAGAGACAAAATCCCCTACATAATGTGCACAAAAGCACTTTAGGCCATAGGGATCTCAGAAAAGGAGAGAGAGGGGAGAAAAATAATTGGGGAAACAATTTCTACCCAGAAGGCTTGAGGAGGAAAAGCAAGGAATGGTTTGTGAGCCTGCAGCCAGGAGATGGGTTATGGACACATGTGTCAGAGCTCCTCCTGCTCCTTGCTGGCAGGGCCAGGCTGCACAAGGACAGGAGTCATGTCTCTCAGACAAACACAGGAACTTGAAGCAGTGAAGCAAATGTCTGCAAGTGAAATGCCCTTTCAGAAGGTATTTGATGTTCCCATCCTTGCCCTTCCCCATGGTGTTGCTGTGGCAGACCACCACTAACAAGCAAATGCTTTATTCCTGCACTGTGGCTTGAGAGATTCATTTCTCCACCAGTCTTTTCTGAACAAAGCTAAATAATTCTGCAGTTTTTAGCCTATTTTATTTCATCTCAGGTCTTCACTACAAGCATTCTGAAAACCTTTCTTAGTGGCAGTGCAGAGAATCTGACCAAGCTTTGTGTCCTGTTCACTTTGAACTAGAATATACTGGATTTGGAAAGAGAGGAGGCAAAAAGCAACTAAAATCCATCTGGGTTTTTAAGGTCTATTGGCCTGTGTCTCTCCTCACTCCTGCAAGAAGCAGGAGAGGCTCAGTGGTACCAGGAGGTCCTGCTCTGGAGTTGGTTGTGGCAACAATTTCAGGATTATTTTAATTATTAAAAATTATATCAGCAAACGTGCAAGCTGAAAATGCTTTTGTCTGTAAGAAAATGAGCTGCTGGTTTTATGACTTGTTGTTCTTGTTAGGAGAGAAGCTTTTAAAGCTGCTTGCAGTGTTAATTGTGCATTTCTTTCCTGTCTTGCAGAGAATGACATAAAATCACTGATGTGTTTGTTTTAGCTTCCAAAAGCTAATGTAGGGGAATAAAATCTACTTAGCATGAAGTCAGTCCTGCAATCCTGTAAAGCACTTTTGTTGTTGAAGCATTATGATACATTCCTTCTGCAGAAGGAGGAAAAAGTAAGGGGAAGCTGGGGAAGAAGAGAGAAGATCCATTTAGATGCTCAGGCTTGAAAAGAAACAAACCTTGTGTGTTTTAGCAAATACTAGCCCACAGTAAGCTATGGACAAGAAAAAATGGCCTCAAGCTGCACCGGGAGAGGTTTAGATTGGATATTAGGAACAAGTTCTTGCCAGAGAGGCTTGTTAGGCCCTGGCCCAGGCTGCCAGGGAGGTGATGGAGTCACCATTCCTGGAGGGGTTAGATGTGGCCCTTAGGGACATGGGGGTGACAGGCTGGCAGTTGGGCTCAATGATCTTAGAGGTCTTGGAAAGAATCTTTGAATCACTGAAATAATAATGAAAATATTAATTAAATACCAGAGCAAACCCATTTTTGACAATTCCTTCCCATGTTTGGCTCTGCTGAAACAATTCAGTGTTGGCAGCACAGCTTTGGTAGAGCCTTGAGGCAGAGCACAGCTGCTGTTTGCTGCTGACAAGAGCTGGGGCTCTCCCCATCTCCCACAGGGCACAGCTGTCTTGGTAATACATATTTCCTGATAGCACTCCTGAATCCATCCACACGTTCCTGTTCTCCCTCCCAGACTGTCCCCAGTACCCTGGCAGACCTGTTCCCTGTTCCTCTCAGGTCTTTCAGCCACCGCTGCTAAAGAACAATAGACTGGAGCTGTCTGTAAATGGCTTTTCTTTCCCTCAGGGCCTGGAGGGCAGTTTATTCCTGCCAAAGCACAGCAGAGCTGGGATGCAGCTGAATGTGTGCAGAAATGCTCCAGGGGCTGCACTGTGCCCACAGCAGCACCAGGACATTCTCCTCTTGCTTTTCACCATCAAATGGGCTGTTCTGTTTTAATCTTCAGGAGACCTGACTAGAGCAAAGGGAATTCTGTTGGTATTTTTAACCAGTCTAGAAGAATAGCTTTGAGGAAGAGTATAATTCATCTGCAGCTTTTTATGGCACTGCTTTCCCTCCAAACTCAGGCTATTGTGTAACTGAGAGTGTTAATTAGAGCCAGAAACTAAAATGTTTCCTATTGGAAGATGAACAGGCAAATCTTGTAGGTAAATATTATCTTAACTTTTGGAAGCCACTCCTTTCCTGCAGCACAAGAGAATTGTCTGGAAGAAGTATGGAAGGATGCAGGGCTGTGGCCTGGAGTAAGAGGAGGAGTCCTGGATGCAGCAGGTGGCTGGTCAAAAGGCATGAACCTTGCTTGTGAAGTTAATGTGGTTAGCTTTAACTGGAAGTTATCACCAACTCAGGCTCTGCAAGCTGCTCATGAATCACTAGGCACTGAGGTGTAATTTCCACCTAAAGACCTCTCACATCTGTCCTCTCATCTGCTCCATCCATGAGCCATTGCTTCTACAAATTGATGGAGAGAATCCATTAATGCTCTGCACTCAGACAAAAGCTACATTCTAAAGTCCTTTAAAAGCCATCTCAGGTCCTTTGGTATATTCCCATTACTTACAGGTTATTGAAGTTGCTGCAGGAGACTCCTCAAACTTCTGTCAGCTCAAACCCAATTGCTATGGCAATGGCAAGGGATGAAATTTCCCTAAGAGAGATTAGAAATGGAGTTGCACTGAATACCATGGGTGACAAATGAAAAGGAACATCTGGTTTGGACCAATTGCTAGGATAATAGCATCCCAGAAGATGAATCACATTTAATCAATTAGCATTGATTTTGTCAGCAAGTTAATAAGGACAAAATAGTATCTCCTAGAGCTTTATCTACTGAGAATGCCACTACTAAGCTCTAATAGCCAGGGACCACTACAAGGAGAGAATTCAAATCAACACCAATAACATTATTTCTATGTATAATGCAAAATGTCAACACCATAGGTTTTAATAATGTTATTAAATACTAAAATTAAATAATATTATTAATAAAATAACAGTATTTCTATATTTTTTGGACTCTTGCTCTCTGCAAGTACCTGAAAGGAGGTGGAACTTGGTCTCTTCTGCCAAGTAACAAGTGATAGGACTAGGGAAATGGCTTCAAGTTGCTCCAGGGAGGTTCAGATTGGATATTAGGAGGAATTTCTTCCCCCAGAGGGTTCTCAGCACTGGCCCAGGCTGCCCAGGGAGGAGGTGGAATCAGCATCCCTGGAAGAGTTCAGAAAACACGTGGCTGGCAGTTGGTGAGTGCTCAGGGCACTGCTGACACAGGTGCTGGCAGCTGTGTGCTCCTTGGCATCTCTTGTGGCCACTCCCTGCTTTGGAGCCCAGCAGTTTCCCTCAGCTCCCGTGGGCAATAGGAATGCTGGCACTGCACCTCCTGCTGTACAAGAATATCAGCACTCACTGAAAATTACTGACTTCTTTCAAGTAACTGCTGTGAGATCAGACCCTGGTGGCAGCAGTCTACTGTCCTGTGTTTTCCTTTCTACTCTCCTCCCTATTAATCAAAGTTCCCAGCTTCATCCCTTAGGATGCTTCAGTGGAACATGTGACTCAGTTCAGAAGCTTGCCAAGCAGCTACAAGAGGTTGTTCTGATCAGACAGAAGTTGTACATGGCTCCACAGCCCAGCTATGCCCAGCCCTGGCAGCTGCAGGTGCCTGTAAGCTGCCTTAGCACTGGCTGTCAGTGCAAAGCAGAACACAGGAGCAGCCATTCCAGCAGGGATTTAGCCTATTCTGGCACTTTTCACATCGTTTTTTGAGGCTGACACAACTATTCATCAGTTAGAATGGATCATGGCAATGCCTCTGTGCACTGACAAGTGATACAAGCAAGAGAAGGAGGAGCATTTAGTCATCAGAGGAGAACTTCTCTATTGAAAATCCTCTCCTAAATTCAATGGGATAATAACTGTAAGGAATTAATGCTGGAGGAAACTAAATCTGTAGCTGCCATTGTGTGCTAAAAATACTCTGACATCTCCACTGTACATCTCAACTAAAGACACAATTAGTGGGATGATCTGCCATGGGAATGGGTCACACTCTCAGGGAACACACACACCTTAAAACCCTTCATAATGTGGATAGATAAATAATATTTAAATGCAAAAATGAGAAATACAACAAAATGTAAGGTGTGGACACTTGTAGAGCTTTCTGCTGAGCTCCAATCAGACAACATTCTGTTCTCTGGCTCACCTCAGGCAGTCACAGACTCTTCAGGCAGCACACAGGAATCTCTCAAGGTGCAGATTTAATTGCATTGCCCAGGGAAATACATCGATAGGATTTGTGAGAACTATGTTCTGGGCAAATAGCTGAATGCAATAGGAGCATTTCTTGAGTTTTGAGTGTATAACACCATTTAATTACTCTTTAATGATGGATTTAATAATTAATTTCCTGATTCTGTGATGCTGAATATTGAGTTTCACAGCAGAGATTCCTTATTTCCAGTGGCATGTTTTTATAAACTTACATGGTGATTCATTGAGGTCTTTAATCCAGACACAGAGAGAAGTTGGCTAATCCTCTGCCTGCACGTGGGTCCTCATCCATCTCTTCTCTGCAGCTGTTAGTGCTGACACTGGGATCCATGGAGCTGGCCAGGGAACCAGGCCAGGAACAGACCTGACTTAAAACTAACCTAGCAAAAACATGGAGAGGAGTGGAGAGTGGTTAATGTCATAGCCCTAGAATGCCCTGAGTTGGCAGGGACACTATCCTACTTAAGCAAGAGTGTGTAATAATAGCAACAGGGAACCAGGGCAATGCTGCTGACAGCTCTGTTTTGTGATGGAGCATCTTGCCACTTTCTTTGGCTAAATCCAAGTTAAACTTTCCCATCATCAATTATTCAAGATCTTTGATGAAAGGCAGAATCCTCTATGTGTTCTCATTCAGCTGTGAGTAACCTGGATCATCACAGCTGTCACCTGGTGCCTTGGTCAGGGGCATGACAAGCCATTTCAGCTCTGACTGATGTCAACATCAGCTGTTACACCCCTGAGACACAAAAGATGGCATTACCATGCCCAGGCTGAAGCAGACAGCATGGAGGCAAAGCTGAGTTACAGCAGACACAATGAACACTTGAGCTTGAGCAGCACAACAAGCTGACAAGTGACAGAGTTGTGAAGATGAGAGGCACTGAGCCACCTGTGCTGTGCCCTAACCAAGCCATTCCCTGCACTGTCACCATTCAATCCTTCACATCAGGGAAGGCAAATTCCCATCAAACTCAGGATGGACAAATTGCAAAGAGTAGAACTAAGTGAGCAATTCTTACCTACCTTGTAACTGATGAGGGAAGTTTGGTGTTGATGAGCTGAGGCGAGAGGCCAGTGAGAAGAGGAACTCCAGGCAGAGCAGCAGGCTAGGGAGAGCTCTCTTCCCCAGGAACCTCTAACTCCATTGCTCCCACTAATGAAGCTCTGAGCACTCCTGAGGACAGCACAGTGCATTCCATCAGAGTATTAACAAATGATGCAAATGAGATCTGGAGACCTAATCGGAGTGCAGGGATTGCCTGGTTGAAGGAAGAGTTCAGTTATGTAGCAGTAATTACACAACATCTCTTCTTTTCTAACAGGCTAAAACAACTCCATTTCAGCATAATATATATGATAATTAAAACAGCTTTTCAAACTAACAATGCATGAAATATCTAATCAAAAATGTAGAGTCCAAACATCTCTAGGGTTTGTGTAAGGACCTGGGAAGCAGGTGGAATAAGGAAAGCATTCTTTGGGTGCTGATCTTCTATTGTTAGCAACAGAATAAGTCCAAAATATGCACCTAAGAATCTTCTTTCTCATGGAAATGTGGAAGTTTTGCTGTGTTCTTAGTGAGGCAGAATGCATTGCAGAGAGGGATGCTGAGGGGCCCAGGCAGCTGCAGAGGATGTTCAGAAGGAAAGGTGTGCAGTGAGGAATTAGGTTTAATGGGCCAATTCAGTCATCTCTATCATAATATTAAAACTAAGCTTTGAAATACACATTTTCTCTTAGGAATTATTGTTCATTTTGTACCTTCCTGACTTTCGCATCACTTAGTGGAAGATTTTTTTTTTCTCCCTCTTCTAAAAGATGAAATTGCAGCAGCCTAACATTGTAAGGAAACAGAAAGTATTGTTCTCCCTAACAAGGAAGAGCAGTGATATAAATTTCTGAGTGTTGGATTATTTTTGCATGTATTGAAGTGATACTTCTGGATCAGAGGAGTTCTGTATCCTCCACTCTTCAGAACACAGTGAAAGCTTCATTTGGGGATGCTAACAAATGAAGTTTTCTTAGCTGGAGATGCACCTGGCAGGACTAGACCCCCAACTTATACCACTTTCTCTTCCTTTTTTTCCCTCTTTTTCCTTGCAAACCTCTTTGTTGATCAGATGATTAATACCAAAGAGCTGAAATGTTCCAGAGCCATGGAGCTGTGGTGCTGGGGCCATGGTTAGTGGTGAGCATGGCAGTGTTGCTGGAGGTTGGGCTGGATCAGCTCAGAGAGCTCTTCCAACCAGAAGGATTCTGTCATTCTCTGCTTCTAAACATGCCATTTTTAACCTCTCTGTGTTTTATACACTTCAATATAAATGGGAAAACCCCCTTGGAGCTAGAGAGAGCTCTGAGAAGCCACAGGTGATCTTTACAGCTTGGCAAGGGTGTGCTTCTGGGGGGTGACAGCTTGCTTCAGCAAAACCAGTGCTAGCTTCTGAAGTTGTCCTTCCTGCTGGTGCATTTTGCTTTGACAGCTCTGATTAATGCTCAGGCCTCTTTTATTGGAGAGAAAAACAAGAATCCTCCTTTCAAACACTTACAAAAATGAGACTCTGTAGCCCTTAGGAATGGAGAAGTGCTCAGAGGATTCCAAGCAGAGCTTTATTATGGAAATCTCCAAGGTGAATGGAAAGCAGCCCACACGTGGATAAGCAGTGCTTGGGAGATGCCTCTGTGGGTTATTAAGATGAAAAGGAGCTGCTGGCTGTGTGCTAGGAACAATTGTTCATTTAGCTGTGCATAAATTGTTTTAAAGGTGTGAATAGGTCTGGTTGCTGAATCAAACCCTTTGCATAAAAATGTCATTAGAAGAAAACCCTGGTGTGGTGTTATGGGATAATAATTCCAGTAATAAACCTGTGAACTGTGTTACAGACAGCATAAAAGCTTGTTGAGTCCACAGAAAGCAGGACTACCACAACTTCCTTCTAGGTTTTTGCCCTTTTATTGATGAAGGAATCATGTGGCTGGAGGTAGGCACTAAATCATCCTGTTAGCTCTGCTCCATTATCTGCTGCACTTCATCTGGGAACTGAGAATGCCTTGAAATACAGATTTCTACAGTAACATTGCAGAACTTCAAACTCAATGTGTTCCTTCAAGGATGAACTAACTGTTCATACCTACTTTGTATTTAATAGTCTGCAAAATGGACTGAAAAGCCAAGAGTGGGGTGTAAACCCTTCCTAATGCCTGTGTTTGAAAGGATAGCTCTTGGAGCACCTGGATGGAGTTCTGTGAAATGCACTGCAGTTTGTAATCTGATTTTTTTACAAGCTGTATTGATCAGAGCTCTTCTGGCAGCAGAGATGGAACAACAGAGAAACAGCTGAACTCCTTCATGCAACCAGATAATAGCATGGAGGAGTAAATGGAAAGCAAGACAAAGAGGCTCAGAGAGATCACAGAGAGTGTGGTGCTGCAGAGCATTAAATCCACTGCAGATAACCAGTGGCACAGGCAGAGAATTCAAACAGACAGCCCAAAGCCTCAAGCTGGGAAACATAAATCTGTATCCCACTAATGTTTCCCTAATGGATCTCTCCAGTGCATGATGGGGATTTGTTGTTAAATAATGTTATTTTACTGCTAGCTGACCCTCCTGTCCAGTCCAATTCACATAAGGAATGGAAATGCTTAGAAGGTATGGGTTTTGGAGCAAAGTCACTCAAAGCCAGGATCAGAACAAGACTTGTTCTGCTTTGACTTACAGAATTACCTGCTTTTACTTTAAAAAGTTCTATTAAAATGCAATGATGAGACCATGATCTATCTCCAAGCTTGGATTGAGCTGCATTTCATCTCAGGCTTAGGCTTCTGTCACCTTTGGATGCTTTCCTAGGGCTTTGGGCAGAGGCAGGTCCTTTCAGGGCAGGGCCTGCACCAGCTGAGCTGTGCTGATGGAATTGCTGTGTGGGGAGCTCAGCACATGGAGCTGGGCTCAGCTCTATGTGGATAGGAAGTTGTTATGCATACACATCAAAGAGAGGGGCAGCAGTCCCAAAGGAGGAGGAGAAAGGCATTTCCCAGCTGGAGCAGAGTGTGGTAGTGGGGCCTCAGACCAGGGAAGGCTCCAGCATCTTTGTGAATCCTCTGGCTGCCTCCTGCCACATCACTGCCAGAGCATGTCTTCTGGGACAGGGAGCAAGGCTTCCTCCTGAGGAGGACTCTGGCAGCAGAGCTCTGCTGGGAGATCATAGCAAGGCTGGGGGAAAGCATGGCCCAAGCCTTCCTTGGTACATCCATGCTTGAGCTGTCTTCCAAGTGTCTGAAGCCCAGCTTCTGTTCCTGTCCTCCTTTTTCCTGGCCATTTCAGAGCCTGGTTATTTCAGGAGGTGGCCAGTAAAAATCCCAAGAGAGAACATTCAGCAGAGAAAAAAGAGAGAAGACATGACCTTGTCTGGGGGAATTTTCCTCCCAGGTACTTGCTCCTGCAGCTCCCTGGACATGGCTATTAGGCAGAGCTGAGGCTTCTTTCCCCATTAAACAAGCACAAATGGGGAAATATCCTCCCAGGAGTGAGCTGCTGATTACCAACCTGCAGTGTAGGCTCCTAGTCCCTGCCCTAGATTTATTCTTTTCTGCCAAAACTGATTTGGACAAAAAACATAGTAATCACCCAATCTGTGGTTAGCAATTTTCCATCTCATTACCCAACCCTTGTACCTTATTAGCCATTTTAATGAATACCTGCCAAGTGAACAGAGCTGGACAGGGCAAGCAATGCTTGCATCCAGCAAGCCAAAGCAAACAGAGGGCACCAGTGAAGCCTGGGGAGCAGCACACCACACTGCAGAAGGCAAGGAAAATTGGGCTTTTCAGTGTAAGGCAGCAGCCAAACAAATAGAAAACCTTGTAACAGGATCAAAATGACTTTTGGGGATGCCACATGCTTGTACTACATCCCTGATCCTCCAGAATCCCAAGGAGCTCTGAGGAGGCAACTCTGCCTCATCCAGAAGGAAGATCTTCATCCCCATCATGCAAGATTGCACTGGCACAGGGAAATAACCAAGTGGTTTGGAAGCTGGTCTGTAACTCTGAGGAGTTTGGGTTGGTTCCTCCTCTGTCTTGGGCTCCTGGCACTGGGGAAGCCATTCCTTGTGCTGATCATCCTGTTCAACTGCTGCTTTTCCCTAAGATTCCTTGGCTTGTAGGAACTAGTCATCCCCATGCCATCCAGAGAGAGCTGCTGGTTCAGCTGTCCATCACAGGCAATTCCATGCCTCTGGCTCCTTTGCCACTGGGAGGTTTTTTGTTTGAAAGGAGCCCAAGTTTGAAAAGACAAAATGGCACAGAGGTGTTCACCAGGGAGCCAATTAAAACTCAATTAATGTTTAATTAGGTGTGGTGTTGGAATAGAACAAATACAACAACTCTAAAGGAAAAAATAAAGTGTGGCTTTAAGTGGCAAAGTTAATTAGAGAACTTTTGATATGAGCTCTTGAGGCCATTTTGAAATGAACACTCAAGAGTTGTGTCCTGAACCCCTCTTCCAGCCCTGAGAGGAGTATATTTAATCAGAAGTGTCAGGGCTTTTTTCTTTTTTCTCTATTTGATTAATTTCCTACTTAAGGCTTGAGTTCCATATCTACAGGACATAATCCTAAAAGCAGGAATGCCAGTGCATCCTCTCGGATCACACCAGGCTGTGGCCTCTGCAGCCCATGGAGCTGAACACAAAGCAAGAGCTGAGTGTGTCAGGATCCTTGCCAGCTCTGGCTGATGCCAGCAGCACTTCCAGCACCAGGACAGCCAAGAGCCCAGGCACAGAATTCCCTAAGGCACGCAGACCCTTCCCATGGCAAACCCTGACGTAGCTGCCACTGACCTGGTGCCAACACCTAATCCCTGGGCTCCCAGGGATCTTGCCAGGCATCTCCCCTGCTGCCTGCCTGAGTTGGATTATAGGAGAGCAAAGCCTGTGAATCCCAGAGAATAAATCTGGAGGCTTCAGAGGCATTTCCCATCCCTGTCTCCTGAAAGGAAGAGGCTCCAGATGGTGAGTCCATGCTGGGGGAGGCTCAGCTGTTTGGGCAGAAATGAGAATTAATGCCTTACAGGAATTTTACACCAAAATTGACCCTACTCTATAGACAGAGTATCATAGTAAGGTAATTTAACCTATAAATAATATAACAGATAACTTGTGGTCCTTGAAATGAGAAAAAAGATTTGTCTCAGTTTTATTTCAAGAGTTTATATTAAACAGGACTAGGCTGCCATAAAGAAACTAGACATCATGTGAAGGCTCCCATAGAACAATGGAATCACAGCACAACAATTTAAGTGGAAAATAACCTTTCAAAGTGCATGAAGACAAATAATGTGTTGTTGTCTCATCCTACAGAGGCCAAACCCAAAGCAAATTGAATCCAGTGGAGATTCTTGCACACTTCCAGTGGTTCTTGGGTCTAATTCTTTTAAGAACATGCAAGTTTTGCTCCTTTATGGTCATATTGCTGGAACAATGTGACTGCAGCAAGTGAAATCATAAGCACTTGAGCTAACAGTTATTTCCAGATAGCATCCCTCCCTCTGCAGTGCTCCCAGAGCCTGCAATGGCACAAATCAAAGGTCAGGCTTGCAGTGCAGATGTGGGAAGTGTAAAACATCCACATTCAGAGCTACCATTACTGAAGAAGACATTTGCTTAAACCACAGTGATTTGGTTATCCTCTCTGTGCAAACAGCCCCACTGTTTCTGTTATTTCTGTTATCAGTTGCACAGATGATCTGCTTGGAAAGGTAACAACAAGCAAAGGACAGGCCCTGAACCACAGAAATCAGCCAGAAATGTCCAGTGAGATGCATATTGCTGAGTAATGGAACTCTTGTTCATATTTTATGCTAGCTTAGTGTTCAGCAGGATCAGGATGAGAGGTTTTTATCACATGTAGAAGTCTCAGTTGTGTAGAAGGAGTGGGAAAAAGCAAATGAAGAGGCAGAATATTGTTTGCCATGAGTGATCTTTCTTTATGTTGCTGGTCTATCTCAGTTCAGTTCAGTGCTTGTGGCTGAATAGAAGGTGAGAGGTCATCTTCCTAATTTTGGTTGATGTTTTGAGCATGGTTTCCCTCAGACACTTAGGTAGAGCTGACTGTGCCTCTCTTGGTCTTCCCCTAACACCCCTGAGCCAAACCCAGCCAGGCAGTGTTCAGAAGGGTGGGCTGGCTTCAGAGATGAGCATGTTCCACCAGCCTAGGAGTGGGTAAGGGCTGAGTGTCTGTTGGAGTGCTACAGCATGAGAGCAATCCCTTGGAAGACCTAGTGGTGTCCACTTTGCAGAGAAACCCTGTGAGTGATCCCAGTTTGGAGCTGGGAACTCCTCCCCTCTTGGCCATCAAAGCCAGTTCATCCCAGCTTGGCTAGTGTGGAATGTGTCAGCTCCCTGCTAACAGCTCCAGGGGAGGCATGGACCTCAGAGGCTGCTGGAGAAAGGAAACCCATTTCAGTTCTAGCTGAGAGGTTTCTTCAGGCCTGAGTGCAACATTTGGTGAGTAGTCTGAGTGCAAGCACCAGAGGCAAGTGCTGTGTGCCAGAAGTGGCTAGGATGTGATGAAACCATGGCACCTGTTAGCCACAGCCACTTGCAACTGAAACATACTTTGCTCCAGGTTTTCAGGAGGAGGAGAGGAGAAAGAAAAGAAACAGTACCAACATTTCAATATTAAGATAACTTCTTTAAGCAATGCTTAGACCTATTTTATGTCCTGTGACAGGCAGGAGGCAGCCTGCTGACAGCAGGGAGCTGACTCTCTTTTACATATAAACACAGCTTCTCTGACTCCTTTGCTGTGCTTCAGGGACAACTGAAGTGATGAACACAATTTGTGTGAGGCAGAGACCCCAGGAAATTGGTAGGTACAGCCTCTAGCAGCTTGCCTGGTGGAGTGTTAATGAGTAGTTCCTTTTTACTGTGTATTACTCTGATGAAAAAAGCCATTTTCTGCAGGATTAGTGGCTAAGGTAAGCAGCTGTCTGTTTCTTGTTGGATTATGAAAGCAAACTGCAGAAGAGCTGCACATTCAGTGGCTCTTTGCTGCTGTAATTATATGTTGTGTTTCTCTAGCAAATGCTTGTAGGTAATTGCTGCATTTGTACTTTCCCAGGTGGGCTGAAAATGAAATGTAGAGTACTATTGCAGGAGAAGGGAGGACAAAAGGCAGGAGCAGTAAATGACTGTTTGCTGCAGGCATGCAGAAGGCAATGATTCCTCCAATCACTTTGCTCATTCAGCAGGTTTCCTGTGGTCAGAAGACACTTTTACACAGTCCAAAGGGCACTCATTGATCTGTCAGACATAGGCCTTGTGGTTATCTGCTCTCATGACCCTTGCATCCCATGGAATGGAAGTGCTCCTCTCCTGGAGGGAAAAGAAAAGGTTTTCTTATTTTCTTCTTTATTTTTGCACAATGTATGCTGCAGTTTGTGACTCTCCAGGTCAGTGCCAGGTTCCTGCTTGGGGAATGAGGAATGCATCCCCATTTCTGCAGCTCTGACTTGCCTCCTCAGCAAGTTCTCCAGCATCTCCCAGCAGAGTCCTCTTAGCAGAGGTCACAGCACAGGCTGCTCCTGGCAGGATGGGTTATAACTGAGAGGCATCACTCTTGCACTTGCAGTTTTTATTAACATTACTCACAACCTGTAAATGCCAAGAGTAGTCCAGACCCAAACCCTTTCCTCCCTCTCCTCCCCACTACTCCTTCCCTTTTCCTGCCAGCTTGCTTATCTCCTTTGACACACTGGCCTGCTAAATCCCAACAGCAAACCCAGGAGATTTATTTCCCTGTGAAAGCCTTGTTGGCAGAGTCTTTCCACTTTGCTGTGAAGTGACTTCTGCACTGAAGAGCATCTCCATGTGAAATTCTCCTCTTCATCCCTGCTCACCTCAAGCACAGTTTGCTTTCCCACAAACTCCAGAGCTTTACTTCATTAATTCATTTATTTCATTAATGTGATTACTTACTCTGCAGTGTCATTAATGTTACCTGAAGGGTTTGCTGTGCTTCTCTGCCTGATGCTCCAAATTTATGACTCCAAGCACTGAAAAGATAACGTTTTCTGTGTTAGTGTGTTCTTCCCTGAGAGAAGAGCAAAGGCAGGAGCACTTTGCTCCCTGGCAGCAGCTGCTCCTGGCACCTTGCTCCCAGTTCCTGCTGCAGACACTCCTCAGCTCTTGGTTTTGGAGGCAGATGATTCCACCCTTCATGATGGCATAAACCTCAATCCTCATCAGGCACATTAAGCTCCTGATGAAGGGGTTTTTAAATCAGAAATGATAAGATAATGTAACTTTTCACCAGAAGGGATTGCAGTAATTAAAGCCTGAGCTTTGGACTGCATTAGAGCATTACATTTCCTATGGCACAGAAATATTTATCGAGGGCATAAACAGCAAGCATAAACACTCAGCCTTGTTGTCATTCCTGTTTAGCTGCTCCAGTCATGAAGCTGTCTGTGAGCAGGACACTACCTGACCCACCTTGACCATTCCACAGGCTGGAGTCATCCATTCAACCTGTGGAATGATTTTGCCAATACAGCTTGTAGGAAAAGCCAATAAGTGACAAATGGTTCTCCTCTCAGCTGTCCCAGCAGCTCTTGCCATGATTAATACAAGCAATTGCCTCACTGGGGCCCTGCAGGGAGCCAGGAACTGAACAGAAGTGATGATGAGAGTTGAAGGCAAAGATAAACTTGTGGTTTATGCCATTGCCTGCAAGAAACATGCCCAATGTGGCTAGGAGGTGCCAGGTTTGCTGTGTGGCTGGCAGAGATGGCAAGGGGATAGTGAGGATACAAACAGTAATGTCCCCTCCTGACTGTGCCAAAAGCCAAGTGTCTGGCAGGGTGTGAGCCAGCAGTGAGGGACAGGATGGATGAGAGTATTCCAGTGTTTTCAGGTCTCTATTCCAGCAGGTTTTAGTCCTCTACACATGAGAAGTAGTTTAGACTAACAGAACCCCAGTCTACCTCTAGAATTAGCTTAACCATTATAATAGTCACTAGTTGTATATAACAAGGCAATATAAATACCACAAGCTCTCTTGCTAGAAGTTGTCCAAGGAATTATCTTCCCTGTTACTCCACAGTTTGAAGTCTCCCACTTGTCCTTCACAGCCTCAAACGTTTTTGGGAGGAGAGCTCTGGTTAGCATTCAGCTGCTGGGGGGTTTGGGATGCTGCTGGCCAGCTTCTAGCTTCCTTTGGATCTGCTGTTAGGGAAAGATTACTCCTCTTGAACAGACTGAGGGTCATGGGAGAGACAAGGGAGCCCAGTAATTAAAGCAGCCTCCACCAGAGCATCGTGCCTATTCTCTGCAAAGAATGATCTTCCTGTTACTAAACAGAAACTCTTCTGTCCCTCTGATCTAGAGTTAATTTGTGCAATGTTTCTATTATTTATGATTTTCTGTATCATCAGCTGCTCAGTAGATTAACAATACTCTGCTTTCTGAGAGCAATTATAATGGGAGAGCTTTTGTATGCATCAGGCTTTTTAATGAGGTTATTAATACTTACAACTCATTACAGCTGTTGAATAATAATTTCATGTTTAATTAGTACATGCATTTGTGTGTTTTGTGTATTTGTATATGTATATGCTGATGCTTTCAGTTGTTTGTATCACAGAGGCTAAGAATAACTCATTTTAGACAAGAAGAACAGTTCTTGTGTCATTGTTTTCAGCAGAATTAGTGGATTACAGACATCCTGATCTTTTTGGCTATTGATCAGAGAGCTTCTAATTGCCATTCCCTAAATTCCAGGTGTTAGAAGCCTGATTACAGGCATGGCTAGGGCCAGTCTCTGGGCACAACTATAGCTCTAATCTGTGCTGCCTGAACGTGCAGAATTAATCTGACCCTTGAGTTCTTCCAGCTCTCTGTTGGCTCAGTGCAGGACCAGAACTGTGAGCTCTGACACTGAGGAGGTGACCTGGCAGGGGATTGATTGTCACTCCCAGCCTCCCAGCATCCAGCCTGTGCTAGCCAGGGGACAGGAACTCACATCACCTCCAAGCAGTCTACTTTTGAATGGGATGAACTCTGCTTTCAGACTGCCCCGTTGTCTCCAGAAGCTCCAAAAGGAGCTTAAAGAACTAGCTGACTATGCTAGCAAAATTTTTAGATATCCAAATTTAGTGGAGAATATGAAGCTGAAGATAAATGTGTACCTTTTACAGGTGTTCCACTGGCCCAGCTGAACCTCTAATGAACTAAAAGCACACTCAGCAATGAATTATCTGCTGTGGGTGTTTAATGAATCCCATTTCTCTGTATTTATAGGTGCAGAACCCCAAGGGATTGTTCAGTTAAGTGCCTTCATTTGCATTAGCCATCCACAGTTCCTCTGTCTTCTTCCCCCTGAAGAATGCAGGAATGACTCTGTGTGCAGGCAAGGCCTTGAGCTCATCTGTAGCTCAGATTGTTATCCGGAGCAAGATAACAATCCTTCAGTGGCAGGGGACAGAAGTTGGTGATTACAGCTCTGTGCTAACTGCCATGGCCATGAATGAACAGAGCCCCAAGGCAGGCAGAGCTCCTGCTGCCATCCAGCCCAGGAGAGAGCAGCAGGCAGCCACACAACAACAAGAGACATGTGAGCAGGAGGCCTAGAAACAGGAAACAAAGAGGGGGAAAAGGTGAGATTCATATTTTCATTAAAGCAATTGTGCCCAGAAAATGATTCCTGTTATTAATGCACAGTCCTGTAAATAATCTTCTCAAATTCTCTGTCAGGAAGAGCAGCCCAGGCCAGGCTGCCCCAGAGCAGTGAGCCTGAAGGGAAATGTTACCTTAAGGTGACTGGGAAGCGAAGTCAGGAATAATTAATCTGTTAGCCCTGTAACTAGTGCTTGGATCAGAGAGCTGCCAGAGAGGCTTTTAAACAATAATGTTCATTAAGTGGTTGCTGGGGTTCTTAAATAACCATTTTATGCAAAATGGAAATAAATGAAGAAGCAGAGTCAAAGTCAGAGGCAGTGTAATGAGCAGGAGGCAGCGAGGTTCCAACCCCCAGCCTTTAGATGGAAGTGTCTAATGCTAATTAAACCTTCCTGAGCCAGGCTCACTTAAGTATTTATGGTGTCCAGCATCAAGGGTCAGGGCTGGGCTGGCCACAAACCAGTGACAGAGGCTCTCTGTTAACCCTCTCTCTTCCCCAAGGGAAGAGAAAGGGAATAAGGGAGACTTTGGGATTGGGAAAAGAAAACTAAACCAGCTTTAATGAGGCAGTGACAATAAAATGAACTATATACAAATATTTACTAACCCACCACTGAACCCAACCTTCCTGATGGCAATCATGTCACCATCAGCACTGGTGCTGTGATAGGCACTGGGAAAGTCCCAGACTGGACTCAGCAGTGGATGGAAACCAGGTTCAGGAGTTGGATCCTGGAACTTGGTTCAGGAACACATGGATTGGGACCAAAGGGAGAATGGACAGAGTCCTCCTTGGACACAGAGCTGATCCCTCAGATTTATGCTGAACATGAGGTATGTGGAATAGGATATCCTGTTGGTCAGTTTAGGGTCCCTGAGCTGTCTGCTGCTCCCCACAGCTGGGACCTCTTGCTTTGTGGCACCCCAGTGTGGTACCCAAGGTTTAGCTGTAGGAGCAAGAGCTTTTCTGCACCCCAGCCCTTGGCACTGACTAGAAACATCCAGTGTTGTCAGTGCTGGCAGCAGAGGCTGTGAGAACATGCTGTGAGCTACTGAGGAGAGACTGAGCTGAGAAGTGAATCACTAGTTCTGTTCTAGCTCAAACCAGGACAACCTAGCAACTCCAGGATTCTCCTAGCATTTATTAGGATTAATGGTTCTGCAATTCTGTAATTTCTCTGAGCAATTTCTGCCTTTCCCAGCTGCAGGACAAGCTCAGAACTGCCCATTATAACTCTGCAGTTGGCTTGCCAGTGCCCAGTTTGTTTAGGTGAGTGTCCAGTTGGCTGGTGACCTTTCATGGGAGAGCTGGTGGCTTTATCTGGATTGTAGTGTGGAGACAAACACAAATTGCCAGGAATAATGAGGATATTGAAGTCTATTTTTACCTTTTCAGTTGTGGAAGAAAGATGATTCATTCCTACCTAGTCTCATTTATTCTGACTGAACTCCCCTGTTAGCTTCTCCATATGTTTTTCTGGCCCAGGAATGAAAAGTTCAGTGAATGTGAGCTGGGTAATTTTTCAATTAATTCACAAGGAAGGCATTTTTTTTTTTTTACCTGCAAGAAAATACAGACCTATTTATCTTCATATGGGAGGAAAAAAGAGTCTTTCAATCAGTCAAGCTAACAAGCTCCATCTCTGACAGCGCTGTCACCCACCAGCTCTTCTGGGCTTCTTTGCTCACTGGCTTCCCCCAGCAGCTCCAGCTGTGCTCATCTCTAGCCACTGCCACTCTCTTGCTGCTCCACTGCTCCCACCTTTTGCCCTTCAGGACAACACAGGCTCCTTGTGCCACCACAGAGAAGGAGGCAAGGACCTTCCTGAGGCTGTCCTCAAGGTGCTTGGCAGGCGCCTGGTCATGAGCAGATTGCTCACTGACTTTACCCTGATTACTCTTGCTGAGCCTGAACTGATGTGCTCTGGAGTCCTCAGAATAAGAAGGACATGATCCTGTTTGAGCAGGTCCAGAGGAGGCCATGAAGGTGATCTGAGGGCTGGAACCTCTCTGCTGTGAGGACAGGCTGAGAGCTGGGGTGGGTCAGCCTGGAGAAGAGAAGGCTCCAGGGAGACCTTCTTGTGGCCTTCCAGCACTTCGGTGTGTTACCTCAATAGCCCATTACACCTATGCCTAAAACCAGGGTAGGTGACTTCAGGTTGTGAGGATTAGGATCTTTTTAGCTTATTTTGGGTGTTGCTATTAAAATACTGAGCTTTAGATTGCATTTCGATCCAGCAAGTGGAAAAATAATACTAAAGAAAAATGACAAGGTGTATTTTCTGCCAGAATAGTTTCTTTTCCTCTGTTATCACTTACTAATTAGTGATTAGAGAAACTGAGGGGGGGCCACAAATTCTGTGATTGCTATTTAGAGTCAGACATTTAAAGTCAGGATTTGCCTCTGAGTACACTGCTCCTGAAATCACAGCCTGGCTGAAACACAGCCTTGGCTCCAAGCTGAAAGAACAGGGTCTCTTATGAAATTTCTAGCAAGAGGATTCAAACTCATCAGAGCAGCCTATGGGGAGATGGATGAAGCATGGAGAGGGCTGAGCTCCTCTGAAGCCTTTTAGACCATCTCCTGGGTGGGGGGAATGGCTGGATGGAGCAGCCATGTGTAGTTGCCACTCCTTTTCCATAAAGGCCCTCATGTGGTTACTGTCCTCTCTGCTGGCATCTCACTCTTCGGGAATCATAGGAAGGTCAGATACTTCATCTGGGAAAGAACAACCCCATGTGTCAGTACAGGGTAGGAACTGATCAGTACAGAGTACTCACTCATGAATGGCTCACTCATGAATGGCTCACTCAT